>JBBBDQ010001791.1:1362500-1397500 GCA_037127315.1 Ascarosepion bandense
TATATATATTAATGTGGACATGTTTGTCACTGAACTGAACCGAGGCATGCCACTCTGGTGTCCTCACATTTCAGGGTCTTTTTCTTCATGAAGAAAAAATCCCTGAAGAGTAAGGATGTCATAATAATGCTTTCATAAAACTTTGAAATCGGCAAGACTCTGCTCAGTTAAGTGACAAATTTCTCCACATTAAGCCTATTACCGCTCTAATCTCGATATAGAGCACTTTACGACCAAAACCTTCTTACCAAAATATCTTTTTAGCAGTAAACCACTGAAAAAGCAGTAATTTTAGCACTAAGCATCATCAAAACTCAACACTTAACCCTAAGACGTTAAAAAGGTCAACAGAATTCAAATTACAGAATAACCCCACTAACACCTAAAAAACAAATCCAACACAAATAAACGGTCTTTTCAACTAAATAATTCTCATATCAACAAAATCACCTGAAGAAGAAGCAGCCCAGATACATGGCTAGCTTCGAAACGCGAAAATTTTTGTGTAGAGATACTATGAATTTATAAACCATTGTAACAACTATTACAGTATATATATATATATATATATATTAAACACACTATATTAAAAAAACTATTATAAGCATGCACCACACAAGTACCCTTTCACGATCCCTTAGGCAATATTTATACACAAATAGATGGTACTGCGATGGGATCTCCTTTAGGTCCCCTCTTTTCTAATTATTATATGGCTAATCTAGAAAATAAAATAATTAATGACAACAATAAACCCTCTATATATGTAAGATACATAGATGACATCTTTGTTTTAGCTAAGAATATCGATCAAATTAAATATCTTAAAAACAAATTTGAAAGTCACCCCGTCCTCAAATTTACATTAGAACTTAATATTAATAACAAACTCCCATTCCTTGATGTATTCATTGATTCTAGCACACATAAATTTACTACTTCTCTATACAGGAAACCAACTAGCATAAATTCGTGTCTTCTTAATTATAATAGTGAATGCCCCCAACGATATAAGTTAGCTGTTATAAAAAACTTAATTCAACGCACACAAATGATATCTTCTTCCAAATCTATATTTTATAAAGAATTACACAACATTAAGCAAACACTAGTCAGTAATGGATTTCCTAACTCCGTTATTGATCAACAAATTAAAATGTATCTCAACAAAATTAACAATAGCTCTAACAATAATTATAATATTAATAATAATGGTTTACATCAAAATAAACATAACACTATTAACTTATGCTTTTGCAACCAAATACATAATAATTATAAACAAGATGAAAAATCTCTCAAAAACATAATACGTAGAAATGTTAAACCAGTGGAAAGTAATAATCAAATTAAACTCATTATATATTATAAAAAGTTTAAAACAATTGACCTCATAGTCTATAATAACCCAAAAAGCACTAAACTAAATTCTCTACAAAAAACCAATGTAGTGTACCAATTTACATGCCCATTCAGAGATTGCATCTCCGATACTAATCAAAAACCTAGTACGTATATTGGTTTTACTACAACCACGCTCTCCCGTAGACTTACATGTCACCATTCTGATCAGAGTACTATTAAACAACATTTCTCTGAAAAACATAAACATGTAGGTAATATCAGACAGATTTTGGTCAACAATACGGTGATCCTTACTCATACACACAGTAAGAGGAACCTGCAGATATTGGAGGCCATGTACATCAAATCGAAACAACCAACACTCAATAAAATCAACTTTAAAACAGGAAATAACATATTACATTGCATTTGACTACATGGTTTTGTTGTCATTTCGCGTTAACCCGCGGTGTGACGTCATAAAACCACATCTCAAACTTAAGAACTGCGTTTATTATTTTTGGTAACTATTGCCGTTGCCAAGCGGAGTTTTATGTCAACACAAAATAAAATCGTCGGTGACGGTGGATTTTATAATATTTCAGTTTAAACTACCTCTCTGAAGATGGCTCATGTGAGCCGAAAGCTGAAAAGAAAACCAATAAATAATTATCCAAATGTTGGAGAATTTTTGTCTTTATTTTCAACTGAAATTAAAGCCAAAATACGACGTTTAGAACGGCTCATGATTAAACATAATAGACATTCATTGTCTATTATATTTAACAGCATATATTTAGAAAATATATATATATATATATATATATATATATATATATATATATATATAATGCTATCACATCCGTAAACAGCGAGGAAATTCAACAAGATTTACTTAATTTAAAATATTAAGTGCTACATATGCATGGAGAGCCCAATGGATGATATCCCGAGCAATATGAAACTTTTAAAGGAAAACACAGCACATTATTTATCGTGGTCTATGAATTATAATTAATTTCTATGAACTAAATTAGCTCATTTCATCAGATCACCTACAACCACTATAAATGATGTATTGAGTTTTCCTTTATAATATATATATATATATATATATATATATATATATATATATAATATTCTGAATTACATTGAAATATTTTAGTTTTATTTTATTATTCAGGTTTGACGAGAAAAGCGAATTTGATACGCCTGCCGAAATAAATCAAGATTTATAACCTTTATGTGTTGAATTTTCTTTTCTGTATATATATATATATATATATATATATATATTGAAAAAAAGAGCCCGGAGTTAGTGAGGACATCATAACTTAGTGGTGCTTTCACAAAACTTAGAGTCGGCATGACTTCTCAAGATTAATCCTCTCTCTCTCTCTTTCTCTCTCTCTCTCTCTCTATTTACCTATCTCTCTCTCTATCTCTCTCTATATATATTATAAAACAGTGCGTATTACGTTTATCGGCCTGTGCACTAGAGTGGCAGTAGTAAGAAGAAACTAGGAATTGATCCATTATTTACTAAATTTACTATTTATTTATAAAACTGTAATCAATTACCGAACGTAGCCATGCTAGACGAAACGATAGTTTCCACTACAAGGAGAGTCGCAGATTCGATACCTGGTGGAGGGCGCTTTTTCGGGGTAATTGATGTAATATAATCCTGTCATAATTGTGCTTATTCCTCCCTTTGTTACTTCATTCGACCTTTATGTATTTCCAATAGGATGTGGTTCCCGGCTTTCTCTTTTCCAATCTTCTTCCTTTTTTTTTCAATTGGAGGAGATAGATCTATCTATCGCCCGGTTCGCCCTCCACCCACGTCTATTGAACAGGTTAAGAGGCTCATCCCTTGTTCCCTGTTTAGGATGTGGTTTCCGGCTTTCTCTTTACCAATCTTCTCACTTTGTTTTTTTTTTTCAATTGGAGTAGATAGATCTATCTATCGCCCGGTTCGCCCTCCACCCACGTCTATTGAACAGGTTAAGAGGCTCATCCCTTGTTCCCTGTTTAGGATGTGGTTTCCGGCTTTCTCTTTACCAATCTTCTCACTTTGTTTTTTTTTTCAATTGGAGTAGATAGATCTATCTATCGCCCGGTTCACACTCCACCCACGTCTATTGAACATGTTAAGAGACTCATCCATTGTTCCCTGTTTAGGATGTCGTTTCCGGCTTTCTTTTCTCCATTCTTTTCACTATTACGTTGCCCCCTGAACATCAGTGGCGTTACCGCTTTGCTCGGGGTGATACGATTAAAAAAAAAATGGACTATTCCATTTTGATCACGTAGAAAAAGGGGAAACAACACTTCTTGGTTTTAATGAGAAAATGAAAAAAAAAAAAAGAGGGGAAGGCAGGAGAGTTTATTGGCTGTTTCAGTAATATTTTTCAGGAGCACAATCTCGAACGACAGAAACCGAGTAATCGTCAATCATCAAAAATCTAATTACAATAAATTAAATAAAATAACATTGCCTGTTGAATTAGTCTAGAGTTATTATTAAGAGAAATAAAAAAAATGAAAAAAAGCCAAGAAAAAAGCAAGAAAGAAAGAAGTGTTTAACATCCCCTGCCAATACCCCATAAATAAAGAAAATATTTCGTTGTGGCTACCTGGAAAAAGAGCAAAAAGCACTACTTGGTTTCAGAATATTAAAATGAAAAAAAAATGAAATTCTTACCAGACTTTCTAGCAATAATAATCATGAGTTATCTCCCTCTAAACCTGTAAGTTACTTGTTCGTCGCTGCTGTAGCCTGGTATTGAACTCACAACTCTTTAGGACAAATGGCCCAGTGGATATAGACGTTGGTTAATTCCTTTGACTTGATTCATGACTACTAGAAGAGACTCTAGGCAGGGAGTAGAGTTCATATACCCCAGTGATTGTAATACAGGGTTCGGTTCGAAATTCCTAGCACCTGAAGAAGGTCGGGGCGTACTACGGCCGAAAAGTCATACAAATGGCAACAAATATGATGACAATAGTCCGAATAATGTAAATACTGTAAATACTACTAATGTTGGAGAATTTTTGTCTTTATTTTCAACTGAAATTAAAGCCAAAATACGACGTTTAGAACGGCTCGTGTTTAAACATAATAGACATTCACTGTCTCTGGTTCCCGCTCGATCACCGAAGTTAAGCAACGTTGAGCCTGGTCAGTACTTAGATGGGTGACCACTTGGGAATACCAGGTGCTGTAAGCATATAGTGACGGATGTGCGTTGTGGTGCAGTGGATATCGGCTCGGAAAGAGAAATCGGTGAGCCGAGTTCGAATTCCAGTTGAATACCCTGTATTCACTTAAGCACTGGTACCCTTGGGAAAGGTATTAATCCATCCATTCCCTCCAGTTATGGGTTAAATAACAAGCGTAGGACTTGGGGACCCTGCTATTAAAAAAAACAAACCCCAATGAATCGTGAAAAAATCGTTGTAAAAATAAAATAACCTTACCCAAAATCACTGGTTATGACCTTAAAATGATCCCATAAGAATTGATAGGTCGTTAAGCCTCAAAAACAAACACTGTCTCTTATATTTAACAGTATATGTTTAGAAATATATATATATATATATGGAAAGAGAAAGAAAACGAGAAAAGCTAGATAGAGATAGAGAGAGAGAGAGGGAGGGGGAGAGAGAGAAAGTGAAAGAAAGAAAGCGAGAGAACAGGCTTGCACGTGGATACAGGTTTGTTTAGATACGGAAGGATTTGATTGTTTGCAACAGGAACCAGTTCTCAGCGTTTGAACTCTGTTAGTAAACCAGAAATTGTAATATAGATTTTCATTTGTGGTCGGCAGACATAACCTACATTGAGTATTGGCGCAACATGCTCTTTCTAATCGGTTCATTTTTCTTACTCCCACGCCTAGTCTTGGGTTGAAATTTAAAAAGAAAGTAAAAAAAGACATTTGTATCTAAGTGAATGCGTGGGAATTCAAATACACGCTACATTATGTGAAATGTCATTGATACAAGCATGTGTCGATATATCTGCTCCAAGAAATGCGAAAGAATAAATGCTTACATGAAAGAGTTTAAACAATGCACAAACGTGTGTTTTCATCAGAATTTGTCTAAGAACGTAACTGATTTACAAGATTAAACCGAATATCCTTCCCACTTCAGTATACAACACGCAAGAAACTGAAAATGGAATTACTTTAACTGGTGAACAAGTAAGTACATATTCGTATGTTTACGTCTGCATCTCTCTCTCTCTCTCTCTCTCTCTCTCTATATATATATATATATATATATATATATATATATTATTCTCTGTAATTAATATCACCACTAAAATAAGCACATTCATTAGTATAGATAATATGTGAGAAACGTATTTTTAATGTATAAAATAAATACATGCTTTATCATTAGAATACAGAGTAACTGCTCTCGTCAATAAGTATGTATTCTCTCGCTCTCTCTCTCTCTCTCTCTCTTAGTCTCTCCATATATGTATATATTCAGAACACTTTTATATAGTTCTCGCTCGATCACCGATGTTAAACAACGTTGAGCCTGGTCAGTACTTAGATGGGTGACCGCTTGGGAATACCAGGTGCTGTAAGCATATAGTGACGGATGTGCGTTGTGGTGCAGTGGATATCGGCTCGGAAAGAGAAATCGGTGAGCCGAGTTCGAATTCCAGTTGAATACCCTGTATTCACTTAAGCACTGGTACCCTTGGGAAAGGTATTAATCCATCTATTCCCTCCAGTTATGGGTTAAATAACAAGTGTAGGACTTGGGGTCCCTGCCCTTAAAAGCAAATCCCAATGAATCTTGATACTCGAAAAGAAAAAAGTATTACCAGCCACAAAACTTATATTAAAAAACAACAATAAACTGTTCAAAGAAAAAGGTATAACCAGCAATGAATAAATAAATAAAATTAGTTGGCAATAAATGACTCGCCTAGGTTGATATGCCATAAAAACAAAACAACCAACTTTTATATAAGTGCATGTATACATATATATATTTATTGATATCTCTCTGTCAAAATCTATTAAACTCGTTCTCAAATGAAATATATATATATATATATATATATATATATATATATAGTCATCCGCAGACTGATCTGTTTCGCTGCATCACTGCTCATCAGTACGGATAGACATTAGCCAGGATTGAAACACGAACGAACTGACATCAGTCAGCGATTCTACCTCTGAGCTATGGGCGATCGGCAGAAGAAAACAGACTTTTAGCGTCTGATATACCATGTAAACATACGCCAGTAGATAAGTATGTTCTAATTCATCGATGAATGACCGATGCGTAGATGCTAGAGTAGCTACTGATTTTTCAAAGCCTGCCATTATTCTTTCCTATTTACTAATGAGAGTGAGACTACTCATTAAAGTTAATAAAACCCGTGGGCTCGCATGTATTCGTGGTTTTGTGTCATCAAATAGGAGAAGAAAAGAAGATTTTATGAATCTAATGTATCGACTATTTCTCGAGCACCAACAAAACTTTTTGGGAAGCAGAAAAATAGTGGAATTGTTTCGAATATATACAACACAGAATGATGGGATGAAGACTGCGTACAAACATAAACGAGCACTTTTTACTTGTAACTATAGCATATTGTAATACTATATTCTGTCACACATAACAACAACAACACACACACACACACACACACACACACACACACACACAAATATATATATCGTTAAAGACGACTGGCAATGCATTGCAATTAAGCTTTTTAATTGTTTATTGGTTCATATAAGACTTTTCTTTGAAGGGTACAAAAAAGAAACAACACCTGTACAAAGCCAAGAAAAATTATATAAAATGTTTAATCGCATTACTTTCTCAGTCAGCTTTAACGAAATATATTTAAAAGTGGGACTGCTGCCGAAATACCCTATATATATATATATATATATATAGAGAGAGAGAGAGAGAGAGAGAAACAGGCAGGCAGACAGACAGACAGACGGACAGAGAGACTGTAAGAGAGTCAGAATTAATGTGGAAAAGTGTGTCACTTATCTGAGCAGAGTCATCCCAACTTCGAAGGTTCATGAAAACACCATTATTTCAGAAATTAAGCCCTGACGAGTGAGGACATCATAATGCTGCCTTCACAAAACTTCGAAGTCGGCATGAATCTGCTCAGCTTAGTGAAAAACTTCTCCACATTAATTTTATAAAAGTTCTATCTCGATATCGAGCACTTTACTACAAAACTCTGCTGGCAAAATATATTTTTATCATAAAACCAATGAAAAACAACTATCTGAGCACAAAGCATCATCACAATTCAACAGATTTTCTCTCTCTGTTTCTTTCTCACTTTCTTACTCTCTCTCTCTCTCACACTCTTTCTCTGTCTCTCTGTCTCTGTCTCTCTCTCTCTCTCTATATATATATATATATATGTCCATAGTGTCCGTGTGCGCTTTAAAAAAATTATAAATTTAATTGTATTTGTGATTGAAATAACTGTAAAAATATTATAAAGTTTATGGCATCTAGTTTTAAGTATAGTTATTGAATAATTCTTTACCAAAAAATTTGCAACAATTTTTAAATAAGTAAACAGATAGATTGGAAGGGTGGGCCATTTTACTGGTCTCCACGTTCGCCAGATTTGACTCCATTAGATATTTTTATGAGGACATTTGAAAACAAGTGTGTATGCGATAAAAACTAGTTCATTTGAAGATTTGAAGGCTAAAATAACTAATGTGATTTCAGGCATTAGTGTAAATCAGTTGCCAAACGTTTTCCCTGAACTGCAAAATCGTATTACCCTTTGTATTGCTAATGATGGAGGACATGTAGAAACTTGAATAAAATTTCAAAAAAACCTTAAAATATAGATTTACTTCTTTCTAATCCTTCTTAAAAATTATTTCTATCGCAAATACAAATAAAGTTATAAATTTTTAAAAGTGCGCACAAACTTTATGGACACTGTTTATCTATCTATCTATCTATCTATCTATCTATCTATCTATCTATCTATCTATCTATCTATCTATCTATCTATACTACCGGCCATAATTATTAGGCCACCCCAGTTTTTTTTAAAGAAATGATGTATTTCATACGATTTTTAGTATTTATTGCCAAGTGGATAATTCTAAATTGAAACAGAATGGTTCTTTTGTTATTAGTACTTTACAAAATTTTACAAGACAACGAAACAAAGATGAACTCGTCCGAATCACCTTAAATTTTCTTTCATTGATGAAACTGCAAAATAGTTAATTATTAAATATTTATAAATTCATTTGATGCACATGTTATTGTGCAGTATTAAAAAAAGAACCATTCTATTTTCATTTACAATTATTCACTTGGCAATAAATACTAAAAAATAGCATAAAATACAACATTTTTTAAAACTGGGGTGGCCTAATAATTCTGGCCGGTCGTGTATATTTATATATATTTTTTTAATCATATCACCCCAAGCAAGGCGAAAACGCCACTGATGCGCAGGGGGCTACGTAAGAGTGAAAAGATTGGAAAAGAGAAAAACCGGAAACCACATCCTAAACAGGAAACAAGGGATGAGCCTCTTCACCTGTTCAATAGACGTGGGTGGAGTGTGAATGCAGCATATCTTTTTTTAAACATGTTTCATGGAATAATATTATATCGGAAGAAACCAAAAGTACTTGGTCCAGAAAATCGTTTGTCACCCTCCTTGATAAATTTTATCTTAACGCGAAGAAAATGAATAGAGAACTAGAAAAAAATTATGATAAAAATAAATAAGCATAATATATCAAAATCATTCAATGAAACATGTTTGAATATATATATATATACACACACACACACACACACACACACACACACACACATATATATATATATATATATATATATATATATGTGTGTGTGTCAGTTAAGTGCGATACTTGATACACGCTTGGCAATCACGTATCTTTTGATCCATGACTGACGAAAAATATTTTTTGTACTGTTGTTTGCCATTTCTTTCTGCTGTAGACTGGTTGCCAACTAAGGCTATCGAACCCAGTCAGCCCTGCGATTCAGCTCATAGCTGAAGAGAGAAGAGACGGATTAATACCTTTTCCGATGTTATTTGTGCGTAAGTGAATGCAACGAATTCAACTGTAATTCGAACTCAGCTCTCCGAGCCGATATACATTGCACCACAACACATGTCCATATATATATATATATATATATATATATATATATATATATAGTGTATCAAGGCAGCAGATAATTTTCTAAACATATATTGTTAAATATAACAGACAATGAATGTCTATCATATTTAATCATGAGCCGCTTTAAACATTGTATTTTGGCTTTAATTTCAGGTGAAAATAAGGAAAAAATTGTCCAACATTTAGATATTTTTTTATTATGCTGATTCTAAGCTTCCAGCTCACATAAGCCATCTTCACTGACGTTTGCAGGTACGTTAACATAAATACATCCACCATCAAAGATGATTTTATCTTGTGTTGATATCAGTCACCGAATAACAGACGCAGGTCATAAATTTGTAATGCGGTTCTATGACTTTACACCGCGTAAGTGATTGAAATGTTAACAGAACCTTGTTTTATGTCAACACAAGATAAAATGTTCCATATGAAGAAAAACTAGCTAACTAAAAAGCAGTCGATATTGCTGAACACTGTGACAAGCACGCAAATATCTCGGCCACTGAGCTAGCTACACACGCATATCCACATAAAACATACACATATACACGCTTGCACAGAGATACTCAGACATGCACACATACATCTATGATATATATATATATTAGTCATCCACATACAAGCCTGTTTCGCTGTATCACAGCTCATCAGTGTGGCTAGATACATCCACTTGCTTCTGGCCGGGATTGAAATTCGACTGATTTGCTGTCAGTCGGACTCGCTACTCCCTAAGCCATAATCGCATGGAATCAAAGAAAGGAAATTTTAACGTTCTATATAAGCAGTGTATACACACGCCAGTCACCGAAAGAACTATTAGAAGTAGTACAAACTAATGGGTTGACAGTCCACTGTTTGTAGTGATTTACTTTATTAAGAGTGCTCAATACTTTGTAGAGCATTATATCTGTAATATTTTTATGATAAGTTTATAATAAAAACATAGATGACTGCAACACAAAAGGCGTTGTGTTTTGGTACTATCTTATTAGCACCTTGTCAGGCAGTGAAATATTTTTTACTTTTAGAAATTACTATATATATAAAAGCTTAAAAATAACGCAGTTCTTACCAAATGCAGACGTTAAAGTGTGGGGGATTTCTTGGAGGTTCATCTTTGCTAACCATTTGAAAATCAAGTCATGATGTATCGGAGAAATTTGATTAAAGAGAGACAGTGATTTAAATTAGTTAAGACCCAGTGATGAAATGACTTGTGAGATACATCTGTTGCAATTTTGCAAGTCTGGAAAATCATCGCGTGTCATTGTGAAACGGTTACTGGATTTTTAAAAAAGTTATTATTCAGTTCAAAGTAGTGGACAAAAGACAAAGACAGAAAAGGTTGTTTTTTTTTTTTAAATACACTGCATGTCAGGCATATGCAGTCGACTTAGCGGGTGATATATCCGTTAAGCCTTAACAAATTAAATTATCAGAAGGTGGGAGAATCTATCAGTATATGCTAGGGGATAGATTATAGATGTGTAGTTATATTATATGAGGAAAAATTAATTATATTTCAGGGTATGTTTTAGACGAGGATGACAAATGGACGTTATTTTGTTACGTTTATTGAGTAAGTTTGGTTTTGGAATTTAATAAATTGTAATTTTTCATGTAAACATAGAGAACATGGCTCATATAAAGTTCTGTTCTTTTTAATGTTTTCCATTTTACAGTAGGGGTTTTATTGGCATCTTTTAATTGCCAATAATAAGTAGAAATTGATATGCTATTGAGGTAAGTTTTATTATTAAAAGATAAGGTGTGAAAATAATGGCGGCTCTTAAAAGTATTCTTGGTACAGCCGATATAATATTTTATTTTTTCTATTGGAACTAGTGCATTGATTGACTATAAATCAGTTAGACATTTATTTGCGAATGGACACTCAATAGGTTTACACAATTGCAATTATTGTTATTGAGATCGTTAGTTTTTACGATGTTGTTCAGTGTTTAGGTTATTATATCTGTTTAAAATTCTATGATTATGTTTTTTGATTATCTTCTCAATGTTATCATTGCAGCTATAGCTTAATTTCAGTGTATTTCTGTTAAAAGTTTTGTTAAGAGGGTTATTTTTAGGAAAGTGCTTTTCAATCAATTTTAGGAATTTATGCCCTCACTTAGTACTTATCATTTGGTTAAATGAGGGTGTGTAGCAAATGCTATTTCTCTTTCTCTTTTTATTGTTGTTATTATTATGTTTAGTGTATTTCAGGTTAGGGCATTTATAGCCGCTGTTTGTAAGTGCTGTGTCATAAAATTTGCTATGTTTATAAAAAATATTTTCATGAGAAGAACTGTTACTAACTCTGATTTCAGTAGAGAAGCGTATATGCTTGATGACTGATCGAGAGTGGTTAGATTTAGAGTGTATGTGTATAGAATTAGCTTTAGTTTTGAAGTAGGAAGAGTAAGTATTATCG
Organism: Ascarosepion bandense; assembly: GCA_037127315.1. Taxonomy (NCBI): domain Eukaryota; kingdom Metazoa; phylum Mollusca; class Cephalopoda; order Sepiida; family Sepiidae; genus Ascarosepion; species Ascarosepion bandense. Next base: position 1,374,495 of record JBBBDQ010001791.1, read on the forward strand.
ATTAGATCAAGTGTTACATCTAGGAAGTCTTTTTTAGATTAGTTTTGATAGTTACATTAAGGTTAGTCCTTTTCAGTTCCTTATGTATTAATTTTCTTATTCTGTTGACTTTAACATTAGTGGAACTTTTTACCACTATAAGACCATCATCCCTGTACAACCCTATATCCTTAATATTTATGTCGTTATGTCAGGTTACACAGAATAAATAAGCCAACAAGATTTGAGGACTCTAGAGACCCCATAGTGATGTCAAATAGATCCGCACATTTGTTTTTTTTTTGTTTTTTTTTTTGCGTAGTTCATTGCTGTGAATGAGTACGGATCGTTTTTCACTCATTAGTTTGATAAGAAAAACTCCATTGCGAATTCTAATGCCAAAGTGAATAAATCTTTGAAAATAGAAGGGTAATAATCAACGATGTCAAACTAGATAAACTAACAATTGGTTTTATTATTGATTCGATTAAACCAGTAGGTGACATCATTGTAGTTGATCCATTGAATTAATCTGAGTCGTGTTTTAATTTGGAAATTGATTCTGTCGAGGATGGTTTTACTGATTTTGCTAATTTCAGGTGGTGTGGGGTTGATAATGCTGGTGGGACAGGTAATCTCGCAACTCTTGTGTGGCAGTAAACTATGTTTTTATTATAAAATTTTAATAAAAAAAAAAATATATATATATATATATATATATATATATATATATATATATATAATTTGGAAATTAAATATTTCCGCAAAATAGGTTTCAGCCTTTCAGTATCTTACGCGATTCACAATAAATGATTTTTCCGTTTTTCCAACGTACGAACAGGGATTTTTTTTACGAACGTGCTACTGGAATTTTCAAACAACCGAAAATTTTCAAAATTAGGAGTTATTCAAGGATCTTACAACACTCTCATCCATGTTTGTATGATCCTAGCATGTATTTATGGGTATGATTACTAAATGAAAGATCAGTAATTATGTCCAGATAAAATCATGTTTCAAACAATTTTATTTTTTATCTTTAAACAAATCTCTGAAGAAGTTTAATAAAAGTGAACCATGTTAGAATAAGGCACATTTCCAACTTTGTTCTTTATCTATCTATCTATCTATCTATCTATCTATATATATATATATATATATATATATATATACACTCGCGAGTCATAGGAATTTTTGATGCAACCACCTTAAAATATGTGTAAAATGCAACATCCTTAAAATTAGTTCAAAAGTTGCCTGATACGCGAGTGTATATGGTATAAATCTTCTGATGTCAACATACTGAATACTTCGTATTTGAAATAAACTTTCCATTTTCATTAGACAGTTTATCGTCCTGCGTATTCGAGAAATCTTCGTAAAGAAAGTGTGTAGTCCGACAAGGATCGAACCGACGTCCTCCTTTCCTCTTTCCGTACAGATGCTGAGAAATGCATTTTCCTCAGATTTCTCGATTGCACTGGCGGATAGACGTCATACCCACTATTTAATAAATGAAGATGGGGCGTCTGTTTAAATACGAAGTAATCACTATAATAAAGTTTGAGTAATAAATATCTTATTGAGAATAAAACGCATTAATGTATGTATGGAGAGAGAAAGACAAACAAAAGAGACAGAGAAACAGAGAGAAGGCCAATGAAGAGATGTGCGTTGTGTTGTAATAGATGACAGCAGGAAATGAGAATTCAGAGAACCGAGTTCGAGTTCCAGTTGATTTTGTTGCATTCCCGTATACGCAAATAGCCTTGGAAAAGATATGAATCCATCTCTTCTTCCTCTATCTATGTATTAAATAGCAGAACGATTGGATTCTATAGCCTTCGTTGGCAACCAGTCTACCACAGAAAGGAATGGCAAAATAGTGCGGAAAAATTTTCTGCTTCGTTACGAAAATGAAGGAAAAACTTGAAGCAACTGAAATGTGGTTCTACAGAAGGATGCTGCGAATATCATGGATCGAGCATGTGAGCAATGATGAGGTTTCGGAAAGGATGGAAACGAAAAGGAAATTAATACTGAGCATCAGGAAGAGACAGCTAAAGTTCCTGGGACATGCAATGAGGAAAGAAGGCTTGGAGAACCTGTTACTAACAGGCCAGATAGAGACAGGGTAAAGTAGCGGATAACATATTTGAAGGACCTGATCAGGTGGATGACGGAACGAGGGTTGCATGGTGCAACAGGAGAAAGCGTGCTAAGAGCCACCAGGGATAGAGAGATGTGGAGAGCCATGATCGCCTACGTTCTGAAAGGACAGAGCACATAGAAAAAGAAGAAGTCGTAGATTGAAAGAGACAAGTGTGTATCACGAATGGCACTCAACTGATTGACTGGAGCATAGTTAACTCTCCAAAAGATACGAGAATGTTCCTGAGGGTGCTTCTGCCACGTTCTCCCCACGGGAAAGTCTGCCAGTCTTGAAAATTGGCGTTTCTTCCTTGCATGCCGTCATAGATCACAAGAATGGCTAAGATTAGTGACAAATATTCAATGACTGCGACCACCAAGTTTGAAATGTTTAGGAATCGGGTTCAAATTTCAGCGTTGGTTGTGAAGTTCATCTTCGCCATCATCATGATAACTGCTTCGGCTTGAAGGTACAGTGAAAACAAGGTGAATTTCTCACCTTCGCCAACTTTGTAAGCATATATTATTAGCCTTTAAAAATAAAACTCTTAGGTCTTTTGTGGTAAGAGATACTACTGGCCATAATTATTAGGCCACCCCATTAAAAAAAATGATTCATTTCATACTATTTTTTTTATTTATTGCCAAATTCTAAATAAAAAGAGAATGATTCTTTTGTTAATATTGCACAATAACATGTGCATCAAATGAACTGTTCTGGTGTCCAGTTTTTGTGCTCTCTTCTCCATGCTAGTCTCTTCTTCTTATTGGCTGGCCGAAGCAAAGGCTTCCTGGCCGCCTTGTAAAATTTTACAAAGCAATAATGACAAAAGAACTATTCTATTTTCATTTAGAATTATCCACTTGGCAATAAATAGTAAAAATAGATGAAATGCATCATTTCTTTAAAAGAAAAACCGGGTTTGAATGATAATTATCGCCGGTAGTGTACATGTTCGAGATTCTTGAGAAAATTCAAAGACGGTCTGTTATGTAATTGAATCTGATCTGGCATCTCGGCTTCGGTCATTTTCTCAACGACGTGACATGGTACCCATCTCTCTTTCCAGCAAATATTTTCAGGACAAATGTTCTGATCAGCTTTTTCCCCCGGTTGCCCTGTCTACACGAATTTTAGCGTGCTAGCAGTGTAAGACAAGGATGTGTCTTCTCACCGGTTTATTCAACCTATACAGCAAGGCAGTTATGAAAGAACTAGAAGCCCTGCAAGGATTCCTCCTTGGCGAACACAATCTTAACAATATAAGATACGCAGATGGCATATTACTGATAGCAGGCACGGGAAAAAAACTATAAAACTTCCTACAGAAAGTAGAGAAGGAAAGCGAGAAGAAAGGGATAAACATAAACTACCCGAAAACTGAATACATGATCATCAGTAAAAAGGAAAAAAAGAGCTCAAAGTGCCAATTACAAACTGGAGACACTAAAATCAAACAGATACAGAAATTTAAATAACTGGGAAGTTTTATAACAGAGGACGGAAAGTGCAGCAGTGAAATCCGAAGACGTTATGGAATGGCTAAGGACGCATTCCAAAAGCTGAGTGGAGTATTGAGTGACAGGAAATTTTCGTTGAAAAAAAAAAGGATACTGGATTGTTATGTGATATCTGTCCTCCTTTATGGCAACGAATGCTGGACAATTTATTCAAAAATGAAGGAAAGACGCAAAGCAACAAAAATGTAGTTCTACATAAGCATGTACATTAGCATGGATCAGGCTATTCTCCCTGAAAGCAAAACACTGCGCCTCCTCGGCTTAAGTCTCACAACAGAACTCAAATGGAATAACTATATAGAATCGATAGCTAAATCCGCTAGAATAACAAAATTCAGTTGCTTCAGAACCACATTTCAGTTGCTTCAAGTTTTTCCTTCATCTTTGATGGTATTGTCCAGCATTCACTGCCATATTGAAGGACGGACAGCACGTAGCAATCCGGTACTCTCTTCCTAGTTTCTAGCGAAATTGTCCTGTTTCTTAATACTTTACTCAACCTCTGGAATGCTTCCTTCGCCATGTCAATTCGCCTTCGGATCTCTGTGTCGTACTTTTCGTGTTTTTTTTGTTTTTGTTTTTTAATCATATCACCCCGAGCAAGGCGATAAGGCCACAGGTGTGCAGGAGGCTACGTAAGAGTGAAAAGATTGGAAAAGAGAAAGCCGGAAACCACATCCTAAACAGGGAATAAGGGATGAGCCTCTACACCTGTTCAATAGACGTGGGTGGAGTGTGAACCGGGCGATATTTCAGTCTGTTATAACACTTCCTAAGTATTTAAATTTTTGTACCTGCTTGATTCCAGTATCCCCCACCTGTATTTGGCATTTTGGGCTGCTCTTTTTACTGATGACCATGCATTCGGTTTTCTTGCAGTTTATTTCTAGCCATTTCTTGTTAGTTTATTCAGCAACCTTCTGTAGGTGGTCTTGTAGTTTCTTTTCTGTGTCTGCTATCAGTACTATACCAATGCGTACCTTCTGTTTAAATCCAGACATAACTATCTTGCTAGTTTCTAGCGCAATTGTCCCGTTTCTTAATATTTTACAAATTCTGGAATGCTTCCTTCGTCATGCCAATTTGCCTTCGGATCTCTGTGTCGCATTTTCCGTCTTCTGTTATAACGCTTCCCAGGTATTTAAATTTTTGTACCTGTTTGATTCTAGTATCTCTGACCAGTATTTGGCATCTTGGGCTGCCCTTTTTTACTGATGACAATGCATTCGGCTTTCTTGCAGTTTATTTGTCGTCCTTCCTTATCAATCTCTTCAGCCACCTATCTATTCTACATAGATCATGGGGTATATCATTCTCATTTCATGTGCGATACCACTTCCGGATGTCATGTAGTTATCTCTCTTTAACTCATCTCTCTAAGTTATTTGATCACCACAGCTGTAGCCAGGTATTGAGCTTACAACTCTTTGGGTTAAGTTGCTGAATCTAACCAACGCTGGCTATGTGACCTTGAGAATGATATACCCCAGTAATCGAAATAAAGGGTTCGGTTCGAAATTCCAATCACCTGAAGAAGGCCGAAGCGTACAACGGCCGAAACGTCGTGAATATGGCAGTAAAGATGTGGACAACAGCCCGAACAATGTAAATATTTGATAACTGGGAAAATCTGGATATTCTTAAGCAGGGCTATATTAAGTAGAAAATGTTTTAATTTGTTTTCGGTTTCATTACTTAATTTTACCAGAGAATAGAACAGAGAAAAATAACCCTAACCCTAACCCTGACCCTGTAAAAGAATGATAATCGAAATAAAGGGTTCGGTTCGAAATTCCAATCGGATCTCTATGTCGCACTTTTCGTCTTCTGTTATAACGCTTCCCAATTATTTAAATGTTTGTCTTCCATTAAATGTTGCAAATGTAATACTTTTATAAGCAACTGAAGGCATTTACAAAATTTGAAGTAAGAAGTTACCATCTTTTAACGGTGTCTTACGGCCTATCACGTTGAATACACCGGTTCTCGCTCGATAACGGAAGTTAAGCAACGTTGAGCCTGGTCACTACATAGATGGGTGACCGCTTGGGAATACCTGGTGCTGTAAGCGTCTAGTGACTGATGTGCGTGCTTACGGCCTATCACGTTCAATACGCCGGTTCTCGCTCGATCACCGAAGTTAAGAAACGTTGAGCTTGGTCAGTACTTAGATGGGTGACCGCTTGGGAATACCAGGTGCTGTAAGCATATAGTGATGGATGTGCGTTGTGGTGCAGTGGATATCGGCTCGGAAAGAGAAATCGGTGAGCCGAGTTCGAATTCCAGTTGAATACCCTGCATTCACTTTAGCACTATTACTCTTGGGAAAGGTATTAATCCGTCCCTTCCCTCCAGTTATGGGTTAAATAACAAGTGTAGGACTTGGGGACCCTGCCCTTAAAATCAAATCCCAATGAATCTTGATACTCAAAAAGAAAAAAAAGTATTACTAGCCACAAAACTTATATAAAAACAACGATAAATTATTGAAAGTAAAAGGTATTACCAGTAATAAATAAATAAAAATTTAGTTGGCAATCAATGACCCGCCGAGGTTGATATGCCATAAAAACAAACCAACCTATCTTTTAACGGTTGAAAACCAGAGAAATCATTTTCTTCTCACCCAAAGTTGCGTTCAGTTTCTCACAAATACCATCGAGTAAGATATGAATCCATCTCTTATCCACACAACTATTTGTTAAATACCAGCATAAAATAGAGTCCCTCTCAATCTAAGTGATGAGCAACTCTTAATTCAAAACTTGAAAAGGCAACGGGAAAACTATCCAATGTATTTTCTGACAAAGTAATGACAATTCGAACGATCACTATGGATCAATACTGGACAATATTGGACAATCTCCTTAAGGATAAACGAGAGACCCAAAGCAACAGAAACTTGGTTCTACCGAAAGATACTGAGGATACCATGGATCGAACATGTGTGCAACGGCAAGATTTTGGAAAGGAGGCAAACGAAAACGAAACCTATATTTAACACCAGGAAGAGACAGCTAAACCTTCTGCGACACTTAATGAGCAAGGAGGGCTTGGAGAATCTAATACTCATGAGACTGATAAAAAGAAAGAGAAACAGGAAAAAGCAACGCGAAACATACTTGATGAGAGTGAGCAAGTGGATGGTGGAGCAGGGTTTTGAGGATGTATTAAGAGAAAAAGTGTCAAAGGCAATAAGGGATAGGGTTAAATGGAGCTCCATGATCGCCCACGTCTTGAAAGGACACGGCACATAAAAGAAGAATAACGATTCACAGATAATAAAGAAACTGTATCTAGAGTATTTACATTATTCGGACTATTGTCCCCATTTTTGTTGCCATTTGTACGACATTTTGGCCGTTGTACGCTCCGGCCTTCTTCAGGTGCTAGAAATTTCGAACCGAACACTTTATTACAATCATTGGAGTATATCATCCTCATTCCTTGCGTAAAGCCTTGATTGGAAGTCATGAGTTATCTATATCCACTGGGCTAGAATTGTGAGTTCAATACCAGGCTACAGCAGTGGTGAACAATTAACTTGCAGGGTTAGAGGGAGATAAATCATGATTTCCAATCGAGTCTTTATGCAAGGAATGAGGTTTATATACTCCAGTTATTGTAATAAAGGGTTCTGTTCGAAATTCCCAGCAACTGAAGAAGGCCGGAACGTACAACGGCCGAAACGTCGTACAAATGTCAACAAAGATATGGACAATAGTCAAAATGATGTAAATACTGTAAATACTAACTCATCTCAGAAATATAGACAGAAACTGATTCTGTGGAGGAGCTATATATGCTTACTTTGTGAATTTATAAAACGTGGGATGATTTTAAAAACTAACGCGCAAATTATACGTAAAAGAACTAAAACGTCTCTGAAACTTTTTCTAAACGCATATTACAAAAAAAGAAAAAGACAGATATAACCTCTCTTTGACAATGACTAAGAAAAACTGAAACTTTTTTCAGAAATCGCTTGGATAGTATTTATACAAACTTAATCCTGATATGACACAAGTTAACAAAAAAAGGAAGAAAAATTACTAAAAATACAAGCAAAAAATACTTTCTTTGATCTTTAAAAAAAAGTTTATATTAATAGTATACGTTGGTATCGAACATATATCCAGAGATCGAAGTTCAAGTTCATATGGCAGCCATAATTTGTAAAAGTGATTTCGCACTCTTTTATAATTTGGAAATTATGCATCTCATTTTAACTTTCGCCATTCATCACCGAATTAAGTGCATTGACAACGAAACGCATTATATTGAAAAATAAATATTAATGTATCTGCGATTAAGTCAGTTAAGTGCCATGCGCGATACACGCTTTGGGCGATCATGTCTCGAAAGAGACATGACTGACTGGGCAGAAGATTATCCCGCAGTAGGTTGCCATTGCTTTCTGCAGTAGACTGGTTGCCGACCAAGGCTATAGAACCCAATCCGTCCTGTTATTTAACCCATAACTGGAAGTAAGAGACGGATTAATACCTTTCCCAAGGGTATTTGCGCGTAAGTGAATGCAAAGAATTCAACTGGAATTCGAACTCGGTTCCCCGTTTTCTCGTTCCGAGCCGATATCCACTGCGCCACAACGCACATCCGTTGAGATAATATAACTTTTATGAATATCTTCCCATATGCATTTATAGAATCAAATTCGGATTATTTTTTCACCACAAGAAAGTCAATAAAGCCACTAAGACTGAAAGGTTTGTTGACTGTGAAAGGGTTATTGAGTGTGAAAGGGGTTATTGAGTGTGAAAGGGTTACTGAGTGTGAAAGGGTTACTGAGTGTGACAGATCTGAAACAAAAAAGAAAAAAAAACACTATTAAGCAGAGAGAACAATAAAAGAACAAGAATTAAGAAAACAAGATAAAAATTTACATTGTATCAAAAGATCAAAATTAACTAAAAGAATCCGAAAGAGAGTTCGACAAGTGGAATTGTTAGCACAGAGGAGAGTAATATTTAGTTTGTTTTAAAATAAAAAATGTGGCACAAGGCTAAAGGGGGTTAGAAGAAGGCTGGTCATCAATCTATTAAATCTTAAACTGAGTTAGCCATGATTACTGACCCAAACATACCACAGCAGTTCTTACATCAAAACAACACATTCTTATTTAAAATTCTTACTGAAACCGCTATAATTCTTCGAAGTCTCTATGAAGTCCTGACTAGTTCCTACATGTACAATTTGTCTATGGGTGGTGTAAGGGGAAATTAAAAACATTTTAAAATGTATAGAGGAGAGTTCGTCTGAACAATTACCATGAAAATATTTACAAAAAAAAAAAAAATATGGCACCACGTACTTACGTTACGGTGGTGGAAAAACGACTGAATCGGAGATGCCAGGTTAGAACGAAGAACATTGCAGATTCTAAATATATAGAAGGAGCATCCTAAATATTCAGCATTATTCAATGCATGTGCATTAATTGAATGCAACAAATAGCAAATACAAAATTTTGCAACTTAACTAATCAACAAATACACTCGCACGCAGGTATGCACGCACACATCCACACACACATACATATTCACATACGCATGCACACATTCACATGCACGCATACATAGAAACAAACACACACACATATACATATATATATATTCATTAACATATACATTACTGAAGAGACAGAATGTCCTTAACAAATTCTATAATATAAACGTTTCGTTCCAACAATATTTGAAAAACTTAGGAAAAATATACACAGAAAATTCTTAGAGACACGTCACTATTGAACATTCGGTACCTTGAACGTAAACAAGAGAAAAACATAATTAAAAAAATGTGAACCCCCCCCCCCCGGCCTGTAACCTTCGATAAAGTCTGCTTCAAGCTGAATTATTGGTTAACTCTCTCAACATACATACATACATACATACATACATACATACATCTATCTATCTATCTATCTATCTATCTATATATATATATATATATATATATATATATATATATATATATATATATATTAAAAAAGGATTAATTCAAAGATGTTGAATGGCCATTTCGATATGAAGATCCCCACGGGGGACAACACATCACCTCAGCAAACGAAAAATCCTTTCAGAAACTGGAGAAAAATTAGTCTACTTTTCCTTTTTAAATAGATTGCAAAGAAATTAAAAAATAAAATAAAATAAAATAAAAATAAAAATAAAAATAAAAATTGCTCTGTAATATTTTATTACATGGAGCTCTCTTCCTGTATCATTTTTTAATATTAAAATAAAATTTTTAATATTAATTAGGATCGGGTTTTTTTTGGAATTTACCTTCCTGCTTTTTTCCCTTGGATTGAAGTATCTGAATTAAAATATATATATATATATATATATATATATATATATATATATATATATAAAGTGCCAACCTGGTTCACTTCAAAATATCTGAACAAATTATACTTTTGAAAGAGCTTGAATGATCCAAGAACATTTCCGTACATACTAATATATATATATATATATTCAGAATTCAACTAATTACGTAATCGTCAGTATTATGAATGAAAATATTTAAGATCTGTACATTAATTATGTATTGAGAAAATTTTAATACAATCTTTAATACAGTTAAGTGCCACACGGGATAAGCGCTTGGGCGATCATGTCTAGAAAGAAACATGACTGAGTGAGCAGAAAATTTTCCCGTAGTAGGTTGCCATTGCTTTCTGCGGTAGACTAGTTGCCAGCCAAGGCGACAGAACTCAATCTGCTCTGATATTTAACCCATAGCTAGAGGAAAAAACAACGGACTAATGCCTTTGCTAACATTATTTGCGCGTAAGTGAATGCAATAATTTCAACTGTAATTCTAACTCGGCTCTCCGATTTCTCGTTCTGATGCCAATATCCACTGCAGCGCACCGTGTATTGGTCGAATTCAATTCTGACCAACAACTAGTTAATAACTGTGTATGTGCGCGCGTGCGCGCGCGTGTGTGTGTGTGTGCAAGATAGAGACAGAGAGTGAGGTTGAGAGCATGCTGCGCTTTCTGTGGACATGTGTGCGCAAAAATTATGTCCAGATTTATTTGTAAAATTCAACGCCATCACTACTTAATTGATCTATCTATCTATCTATCTATCTATCTATCTATCTATCTATCTATCTATCTATCTAGCTCAGTCTGTTCATATCTATCTATCTATCTATCTATCTATCTCAGCCTGTTTCTATCTATCTATCTATCTATCTATCTATCTATCTATCTATCTCAGTCTGTTCATCTCTCTCTCTCTCTCTCTCTCTCTCTCTCTCTCTCTCTATCTATCTATCTATCTCAGTCTGTTCATTATCTATCTATCTATCTATCTATCTATCTATCTCAGCCTGTTTTTATCTATCTATCTATCTATCTATCTATCTATCTATCTATCTATGCGGTTATTTATCACTCGATGTATGCATATTTAAAGACGTGTTAGTGATTAGACATCTGTAGGTGCAAGCGCACTGATGTGTATGTGACTCTACGCTCAGGAATGTGCGGATGTATATAAGGGCGTCAGATTCGTGTATCAGCCAAGGAGGGATTTTGCTGCATGCGTAAGATAACGCACACAAGGAACGTCTTTACGTGCAGTAATAATGAACGTATAGTGCATCGAGATGTGTGTCCGCGCATGCTCACAAGCCTGTATAGGCGTAAGGGCTTGTACCCAGCTGAGGAACTTTGTTAGGGTCGTACGTGTCTAAAATTTTATTTTATTTTATGTTTTTATAATGATAGCAAAGGAATTCGCGTATTAATGAGGAAAAGGAATGTGTTTCCCTTAACTACAATTTCTATCTATCTATCTATCTATCTATCTATCTATCTATCTATCTATCTATCTATCTATTTTGGAATGAAGAGATAAACTGTGAAATATAGATAAACTACATTATTACCAGAGTGGTACAACCAAGAGGTATATACAATATTTACAGTCTCTCGAAGTAGTAGGTGTTACTTCACGAAGTCCGTATTGATGACAACTCCTCGTGCTAAACGCACATTGTCTTTAATACATCCGGGCGACCGGATGTCACACGAAACGAGCAACGACAAAACACTCTATCTATCTATCTATCTATCTATCTATCTATCTATCTATCTATCTATCTATCTATCTATCTATTCTTATCTATCTATCTCAGTCTGTTCATTATCTATCTATCTATCTATCTATCTATCTATCTCAGTCTGTTCACTATCTATCTATCTATCTATCTATCTATCTATCTATCTATCTATCTATCTCAGTCTGTTCTATCTATCTATCTATCTATCTATCTATCTATCTATCTATCTATCTATCTATCTATCTCAGTCTGTTCATTATCATATCTATCTATCTATCTATCTATCTATCTATCTATCTATCTATCTATCTCAGTCTGTTCATTATTCATATCTATCTATCTATCTATCTATCTATCTATCTATCTAATCATTCCACATCATGTCAGTGGAAGACGTCAAACCGAAAAAGGGCAATAAGTTGCTATACCGGAAGTTTGCAAAAATGATTCCCTAAGACGAGTAAAAAACCGTAGTTTCATTTTGGGCGCATTTATATTTACAAGTGATCTGTTACCCCAGTTAACAACACATTCTGGATCATTTGAGTGACTAACTGCCAGACTAAAATATACGTTGTGGTGCAGTTGGTATCTACACGGAACGACAAATCGGGGTGCCGAGTTCAAATTCCAGTTGCATTCCTTGCATTCACTTACTTACGAATACCCTTGGGAAAGTTATTAATCCGTCACTTCTCTCCAGTTATGGGTTAAATAACAGGACAGATTGGATTATATAGCTTTTGCTGGCAACCTGTCTACAAAGGTTAAATATATATATAAAATTTAATGGTTAAATATAAATATATATATTAACCCCCAAAACCGCAACAAAAAATCTGTTTAATCTTTAACAATAGCATAAAAATACTATACCACATAATCTCTAAAAAACGATTACCAATATTAGAAGCATTATGCATGAAAAACGAACATTTTTCGTAAATAAGAAAACATGATAATACTAACTCAGACATGAAGACACGATGGTTAAAAAAAAAGGTAAGACGCGTAAAGACGCGATATTTTAAAAACAAAGAAACTGATATAGAAATAACGATAAAAAATAAAATAAAAATATTAAATAATGGCTTATAGATGCCGAAAGAATTATGAGTTTGGGAAAAATTGTATTTAGATTTTCACTGGAAACCAAGAATATAGATTGAAATACAGAAAAAATGAAAACGTAATACCAAACATTTTTTGTTGATCTTCATTCAACATGTATCGATTTACATTGTTTTTAGATAAAATATGATATTTTATTATATATATATATATATATGATAAAATGCTTATATATATATCATAAAATGCATATGTGTGTGTGTGTGTGTGTGTGTGTGTGTGTGTGCTTTAATAGCAGAGTGTTATCTTCTCAAAGACGTGTGCCCACTAAATACAACATGCACCCCGACGTGGTGTAATGCTTAGCAAGCTTGTCTTGTTAGAACCTATTACAACTCAGTAGTGAGTCGATTCTTATTGGGTACCCCATACCTTCGGCCTTGTGCCACATCGAAGCGGCGCTTATTACATCAACTAAATATAACATGTACTTTTAAAGAACATATTCTAGAACCTTTTTGTTCTCATCTTTTTTTATCACCTCAAACGAAGACGATGATGCCATTAATATGCAAGGGGTTACTAGAAAGGAAAGAGCAATTAACCGGAAATCAAATCCTAAACAAAAAACAAGGGACCATCTATTAATGTTCAATAGACGGGGAAGGTGTGTTAACCAGGCAATGGGCGAACCTATTAAAACATTCCATCTTAGACGCCTCTAACATTCAAGGGAGGCAAGAGTGATGTCTAAACAATCGGAATTAATCCCAACAGCCTTGTCTCATGGCCCACAATCTTGTAGCCAATGTGACCGTGTCTATAAGTCTTGTGCAAGACAAGTGTCATGTTCAGCATAAACATCTATCAACTACAATTTTTTCGTTTAGTGGGAGCAAGGGTGTGCAAAAATTGTTTGTATTATCCATTGTCTGACACGCTTTCGGTCAATTCTTTAGCTATTTTTAAGTAGTTGATTTTAGATGTTGTTGTACTTCCTTACTACCATAAAACGAACAAATACAAAAATGATGTTAAAACTATGCATTCGTTAGGACGATTGAGCGCTCTTGAGAAGAAAATATTAAAAACAGTTTCCTCTTCTGCAATATATGCATTACTATTCAGGAATGAATTGAGTTTTTCGGTGAATGGCGTGTGTATACACTGCTTATATACAACACGTTAAAATTTGCCTTCTCTGGTTCCATGCGCTTATGGCTTAGTCGGGTAGCGACTCGAGTGACACCAAATCGGTCGATTTTCGATCCGGGCCAGAAATAAGTGGACGTTTCTAGCCACACTGGTGAGCTATGATACAGCGAAACAGGCTTGTATGTGGATGACTAATATATATATGCAGTTTTAGTGAAAAAAGGTGTCACTTTAACTGAGCAGGTTCATGTCGTCTTTGATGTTTCGTGGGACACCGTTATGATGTCCTCACTTATCAGGGCTGGGTTTTTATGTATATCTTACACACACGCGCGTGCGCGCGCGTATGTTAACAACAATTAAAAAAAAGGTATTGGTTAGACCAGTAGACGGTTATTTAAAAAAATGCTCCATGAACTAAATTTGCAAAGCCAACAATATTTTAAAGAACGAAAGGCTAATTGGTAAACATTTTACGCTTGAATATAGGCTTTCGCTTGCCGATTGAGCACTATCAAGAAATGGTGGATTTTAAAAACAGCTACTGGCGTGTGTTTACATCGTGTATATAACACGCTAAAATATACCTTCCTCCACCGAGCGCCCATAGTTTAGCGGTTGCCGATTGATGTCTATTCGGACTGATTTCAATCCTGGCTAGAAGCAGTCGGATGTCTAACCGTACTGATGAGCTGTGATACAGCGTAACAGATCTGTCTGCAGATAACTATTTACGCTCTCGCACTCCGATTGAGCACTATGGAGGAATAGTAGACTAAAAAAAAAACAGTAGCTACTCACGCATCTACGCATTGTTCATTAAGTGATGAATTTCAAAACTCTCGGTTACTGGCGTGAGTTTACATTGTATATAACACGCTAAGGTCCACCTTCCTCTACCGAGCGCCCCTAGCTCAGAGGTAGAATCGCCGACTGATGTCAATTCGGATGGGTTTCAATCATGGCTTAAAGCAATCAGTTGTCTAATCGTACTGATGGTCTTTGATACAGCGAAACAAATATGCTTGCGTATATATATATATATATATATATATATATATATATATATATATATATATATTGTAACGATCATATGGAACAACCAGACAATAATCAACTGGAATAGGAGTTGATTCTAACTGACCAAAAAACCACCAGGGCAAATTGGTAGGTAGTTTAAATAATAACCTGGGAGATTACATTCTGTTACAGGCAAGTCTATTCTGTAAGCATTGATTATTTCAGTGTGTATATTGAGCTCCATAAATATTCAGCACAATATCCACACTCTTGAATATTAGGGAGACAAAAGAAGACAGCCATGTTGAAAGGTAAGTCATTTGACTTCTACATATATATATATATATATATATATATATATATATATACACACACACTCCACCCACATCTATTGAACAGGTTAAGAGGCTCATCCCTTGTTCCTTGTTTAGGATGTGGTTTCCGGCTTTTCCAATCTTCTCACTTTGGTTTCTTTTTTTTTTTGTCAATTGGAGTAGATAGATCTATCTATCGCCCGGTTCACACTACACCCACGTCTATTGAACAGGTTAAGAGGCTCATCCCTTGTTCCCTGTTTAGGATGTGGTTTCCGGTTTTCTATTTTCCAATCTTTTCACTATTACGTAGCCCCCTGCACATCAGTGGCGTTACCGTCTTGCTCGGGGTGATACGATTAATATATATATATATATATATATTATTGACTCTCCCGTCGATTTCGACGTATGAGCGTCTAACTCAGTTAGACTACCACACAAAGAATTGTATAAAGTAGTGAAGGCTTGTGTAGCACCATCCACACTTTTTGGAACTGCTAATAATCGGTGCAGAAGTCTGCCACAGATCGCATGAACAACAGACCTCAGTTATTTAACCCATAACTGGAGAAAAGGGACGGATTAATACCTTTCCCAAAGGTACCAGTGCGTAAGTGAATGCAGAATGTTCGACTGAAATTCGAACTCGGCTCACCGATTTCCCCCTCCGAGCCAACATCCGCTGCACTACAACGCACATCCGCCAATATATATATATATATATATATATATATATATATATATATATATATATATATATATTAACAAGGACTCGATACCACAGAACATAACTAAATAGAGATTTAAATAAGTACAAAAATATTTATTAATTTTATTCTTTAATATTTAACCTTAAGGAACCCTTTCAGGTCAACACATCTTCAGAAGGAACTATTGACATAATTTGACGAATGTAAAAAGATAGCTGATAACATGGAGTAACAAATGAGCATGTTGAAGGATGGAAGGCAATTAAAACAATTTATGATTAAAGAAAATTTATGAATAAAATATGCAAAAGCTTCCAACAGAGTAAAAAAAAAAAAAAAAGAAAATGTTTACTCACTGCTACACGATTAGACATGGAGGACGAATGAAATTCTCTTTCTGTCTACATAGGCTCGGTCTATGAACCTTGATGTATATAGCTCTGTGGAAAAGAGTAAAACGGCTATATACATATGCTTTGGCACAGTCGAAACTGTGAAGGAGGTGCTGGCCTGTTGCTGAGTCTTGCGCAGACGGAGTCGTTCTCAATGAGAAACCCGGGTTGCCGATATACAGAGGGTTGAAACAAAATAACGGAAACAGTTAGTACCAAAATAGCATAATTTAGAAAATTTGATTAAACCGCCAAAAGCTTTCTCGGTTTAATGCTTTTTGATTTAATATTACTAGTACTTCATTTATTTGCTAAAATTTGTATTTTTCCAATATTATTTACATAAGTATATTAAGATCAGCAGTCAGGAATATTTAAAAATTTTAAGTGATCAACTTCATCCTATGGTTCAGGAACTCTTTCTGGGGGGAAATGTCGTGTTTTAGGATCATAATGTATCCATTCATACTGCTAAAGTTGTAGCTGAATAGCAAGCGGAGCAGTCTAGTGAAATAGAACATCTTATTTGGCCACCACATTCCCCAGATATCAAAATCATTGAATATTTATGGTTCATTTTAGAAAAGCAAGTCAGGAGTCGATATCATTGAAAGAACTGGAGACTGTTTTAGCTAAAGAATGAATAAAAACTCTTGTGGAAACAACTCAAACTTCGTACGAGTCAATCCCATGCAGAATTGAAGCAGTAATTACTGCCAAAGGGGGTCCTACACCATATTGAAATAAATTTACTTGACATTTCAATGTTTTCATTATTTTCCATTCCTATATATATATATATATATATAGATATATATATATAATGAATTACATTTTCAGTGAAACTTATCACTATAACAATTTTTTAGTGGATATATATGGCTATGTAGACGTCCTGTTTCTTTAACAATGTGAATTACCTCTACTGATTTGCATATTCAATTTACTTATTAATGGAAATGCACACAGAATCCAAATCTACATTTCCCTTTGTATAGGCAGCAATAATCTGGGCTGGTGAGTCCGAGTAAAAGAGTAGCATACCGGAATATGCTCTCATTACGATTGAGCTCTCTGGAGAAGAAAATTTTGAAAACAGTTTCCACTTCTGCTATATGCGTGACTCTCCAGAAATGAAATGAGTTCTCTCGGTGACTGGCGTGTGTATACACTGGCTTAGATACAACGCGTTAAAATTTCCTTGTCTGGTACCATGCGTCGATGGCTTAGGGAGTAGCGACTCGGACTGACACCATTCGGTCGAGTTTCGATCCCGGCAAGTGGATACGTCTAGCCACACTGATGTGCATTGATATGGCGAAACAGGCTTGTATGTTGATGACTAATATATATATATATATATATATATATGATGCCTGTTGAATTCACTTATATTATCCTTGAAGAATCAATTTTTTTTCAAGTCTGAATCGAGATTCTTTGAATGTTTTATTTATTTATTTACTTTATACACATACACACACACACACACACACAATGAGTTGCGATGAATAAATTGTCATCAAAATGATGCAGAAATTAAAATGACACTAACATATTATTTGAACGCATATATTTACCAAAATTACATAAAAATATCTTGAAATAGTAAAGAGTAAGTTTATTCAATAAAATCTCCAACGGCATTAATAACGACCTCCAGATGACTTCGAGATCACCAGCAAGTCTTCTAGACTGTCTCCATGTTTAAGTTGGTGAATTCTTCCATTGCCTTTAGTTCGTATTTAGTGTGACAAGGAGTTATTTTGGTCTCGCACTCAACTGTGCCCCGCACATAAGTATCAAGGGGGTTACAGTCTGAGCAATTACGTTGTAGAAATTGTTTGACTGTCATGGCTGGGTTCTCTTGCTTGTGCAGCATGGAGCAGTGTCCTATTGCCAGACATAGTCTTTTTGTATATGCCCTCTTGTCCAAGGGTAGTACTACCTCCTCAAGACACTTGATGTAGGCCTCTATGTTGAGTCTGAATATCTGTGAGTAGAAGAATGGAGGCATAACGACGTCACGACTACTAATAAACCCAAACATCTTCGTAATCACCATTAGAGTCAGCAAACTCTTTTCGAATCATCTGCACAGTCCTCAAATTGACACTCAAACACTCTGAAATGTTTGGATTGGAAATTCTGGTGCGAATGTCTAGAAGGGGAGTACGTCGTTTCCACAATTAAACAGTATATTTATTTATATCTAACTGTCTGACCAGCATGCATAAGACACGTAAGATCAATTGACGGTTTCCCCTAAAAGACGCGGGTTTGAATCCTGCTGGAGAACATATTTTCCTCACAAGATTTCTTGATTATTCAGGCCGGTAGATAAAAATAAATATTCTGTTTAATTATAAGAAAAAAAAAGTACAGGTTATCTAATCAAACACGAGTATCTATTAAAATAATGTTTAAATAAATAGATTAAAAATATTTCGGAGATAATTAATTTTGTAACGGATTTCGTAAAATTTTATTAATAAATTGTCTTTGTTTACATTTGTTTACATAAGGATGCAAAAAACACAGCAGATATTAATTCTTCGAAATATCAGTAAAATTTCTGTTTAAAGACATTATTTTGGACTTTGCTTGATATATTATATACATACATGAAACATTTTTATTTGCATTAATAATAATAATAATAATAATAATAATAATATATATATATATATATATATATATATATATGATTAATATGAATAAAATGTTTAACCAAGCTGTTTGATGTCTTTCTCACCACTCCGAGTCTAAAGTTTCGTAGATGAACATATTGTAATTATTTAGTCCACTCTTCAGGAAATTTCAACAACTGACTTCCTCTCTCTTCTCTCTCTCTTTCTCTTTCTATTTCTCACTCATTCTCTCTCTCTATATATATTATTAATAATATATATGTATATATATATATATATATATATATATATATATATATATATATATATACATATATATATATATATATATATATATACATATATATATATATATATATATATATATATATTATAATATCTATCTATCTATATATATATATATATATATATATATATATATATATATATATATATAAGCAAGAGCCAACAACCGACAACGTTTTCGCCTAACGGGTCTTGCTTAGATTTCTGTCTTCGTTTACTCTACTATGGTATTGAGTGCTTTAGTGTTAAGCTTTTCGTCTTGGGTTTTTTTCTTTCTTACGAGTGCTTGACTTTTTGTTCATGTACTTCGTTTGTTTCTTTTTTTGCTTCCTCTTATTTCCCCCCCCGAGTTTGTTCTCGGTGGGTTATACAAGACGATTTAAATTATAACTTGATTAATACTAGTTTTACCATTGGTATTGTTGTTGCTATAGTTAATATATAGCGTCTCCGACTGACACCAAATTGGTCGAGGTTCGATCCCGGCCAGATGCAAGTGGATGTCTCTAGCCACACTGATGAGCCGTAATACAGCTAAACAGGCTTGTACGTGGATGACTAATATATATATATATATATATATATATATAAGTTAGTACATTTGGATACAATCATATTACATTGCTAAATTATGTTCATTATTCTGTTAATCATTTGAAATTGAATTAATAACTTTATGGACTTACTTCTTCTTTTATATAGCATGTGTTTTCAGTATGAGAGTGTTTATGGCTCTTCACAACTTTCTCTTTTTTGTTTCTCTCAGTAATCTTTGACCCATTATCATTCTCTTTTCGCCCTGATTCTGCTATTCATTCATACTACCATTTTCAGTAGGCAATTCTTAATACTTTTGCATTTACTGCAAATGTTTACTTCTTCAAGCCATTTTTCCTTATTTTATGTATATTTCTGATTTATATCGGTTTCATATCATTCATATTTCTCTTAAGATTTCTTCGTTGTTTACTTGCTTATGTCACTGATTACTTCAACTAAATATATTTTGAACACAACTGTATGCTCGTCCTGAGTATGACGGCAAACTGCATCCGGCAGCAAGGCCTCTGATTGGAAGGTGTGAGGGGCATGGAACCACCTCTTAATTGCTGTTATTCCCAGTCTCTCTCGCTCTCTCTCTCTGTCTATCTATCTATCTATCTATCTATCTATCTATCTATCTATCTATCTATATTGATTGATGGTTTAATAATTAGTTTTTAGTCATAATAGGGTTAGACCAGCGCACATTTGTATTAAAAAGTGTTCAATAAAATTATATTGTAGAACTTTTGAATATTTTCCATTTTCCATTTGTAAACGAGTTATTACGCGACCTAGGTTTCTACCATAAGTGGCGTTTTCAGGCGATTTTTAATAACTTATTAAAAATCGCCTGAAGACACCATTTATGGTTGAAACCTAGGTCGCGTAATAACTCGTTTAAAAATGGAAAAATACATATATATATATATATATATATATATATATAGAGAGAGAGAGAGAGAGAGAGAGAGATAGACTTAAGAGATAAATGTTCATTTTTGTAGGAAAATATTATAGCCATAATACATTTTTGAAGGAAAAAAATTATTGCAAGCAATACATTTTTTAATACAAATCTAGAAGACATCTTCAGTTTTCTAAAACAATTTTTTCTGTCAAAATCTGACTAAATGAACCTTCTCGCTATAACTGAACATTAAAAAAAATACCTTAAAACCCTACATTTTTGTCAGATTGATATGCTGTTTAACAAAACTTCTACCCTAACTCCAACCAGCATCTATAATTCCTTCAACTACAGATAAAATGTATTGTTGGTCATTTTGTTATTAAATTGTATTGCTAGTATTTTGTTTTAAAATTGTATTGTTGCTAATTTTTTTTGTAAATAGATATTGTTGGTAACATTTTAACATAAAAATGTACCGCGGCCAATTCTTCCATAAAAAATCTATTCCTACATTTTCATTGTGTTCTTTTTTTCTTTTTTTTGATCGGGGTCAATATTTGCCCATAGATGGAACCCTAACAGGTGCTCTATCCCATGATAAATAAAATACTTAAATCTTCCCAAGATAATTATAACTTGCAAACGAAAATATAGTATCAATCAAAGTGCATTTAGGAATAATGGGTAAGAGAGTGGAACAGGGCATGTTAAACTACTTGATCATTTTCTTACTGCCTTCCCCAGATTAATGAGCCTCAATCAATTTATTATAGCCTTTCCCGGATTGATGAGCTTCGATCTATTACTAACAGTCTTCCGCAGATTGATGAGCCTCAATCAATTACTTACACCCTTTCCATGATTGACGAACCTCAATCAATTTCTTATAACCATTCCCGGATTGATAAACCGCTATCAATTACTTACAGCCTTTCTCGGATTGATGAGCCTCAATCAATTTCTTATAGCCCTCCCCGGATTGATGAGCCTCAAATAATTACTTACAGCCTTTCCCAGACTGATAAACCTCAATCAATTACTTACAGCCTTTCCCGGATTGATGAGCCTCAATCAATTTCTTATAGCCCTCCTCGGATTGATGAGCCTCAAATAATTACTTACAGCCTTCCCCAGATTGATGAGCCTCAATCAGTTTCTTATAGCCTTCAACGGATTGATAAACCTCAACCAGTTTCTTTTTCAAGTCCTTTGTATTACTTTGTGATTCCAAAAATGTCTGATCAGATCAATAAGGTCAAATTGCGGCCGATGTTAAAAACAACCTACAGATTGTTGTTAACTTGGGCAAATAATGATCTGTTAATTTTAACGCCTTCAAAACAAAACTGCACACTATTAATACTTTCTGCCTTCCATCAACATGAGCAAAAAAAATGTACTCTCCGAACAATGAAGCATCATGGTTAATTCATCATTTTATGTGGTTTCCTCAGCGCAGCCGCTCTCGGAAACAATGCATGTCTATTGAACAGGTGTAGAGGCTCATCCCTTGTTCCCTGTTTAGGATGTGGTCTCCGGCTTTCTCTTTTCCAATCTTTTCACTCTTTTCTGTTTTATTTTTTCAATTGGAGTAGATAGACTAAACTATCGCCCGGTTTGACACTCCACCCACGTTTATTGAACAGGTGTAGAGGCTCATCTCTTGTTTCCTTATTTAGGATGTGGTTTCTGGCTTTCACATTTCCAATCTTTTCACTCTTACGTAGCCCCCTGCACATCAGTGGCGTTACCGCCTTGCTCGGAGTGATATGATTAAAAAAAAAAAAAAAAAAAAAAAAAACATTTGGTCAAGTGGAAGAGAAATAAACTTTTAGAAGCTAACTTGTAAAGTTAAAATTGTAGAGAGAAAGAAGGCAATGCACAGTGTATAACAAAGAACAAAAATAACTGAACAGTAAAACATGATGGTTGATTCATCATTTTATGTGGTTTCCTGTTTTGTATATATAATATATATATATATATATATATATATGTGTGTGTGTGTGTGTGTGTGTGTGTTGTGTGTATGTGTATGTGTGCCGACTAAAATATGCACGAACTCATTTTCTTTTAGAGCTTCTTTCGACCAACACTTCATCGGAAGTGTACATTATCAACAATAGATGACAACAAAGCAACAATTGGCACAGTAATGAAAGAGGTGAAGAATCAATATTACGAAACACGACAAAAAT
>JBBBDQ010001791.1:1400000-1430000 GCA_037127315.1 Ascarosepion bandense
CTCGGCCGAGACACACATCCAAGTGATGTAAGATTTCATAAGTTACAACTCTCGATCACTTTTTGTGTAGGTAACGTCGTAGAGTATTATTTAGGTCCAAAGTATTGGTGTCATTGACATTTTAAAAGGATCGGCTGCGTGCTTCGGTCTTTCATTTAATCGGACTCTCTGCCTTTGAGCAGAGAGGAATCCAGACGGGGTACCGCCGGAGGTTAGAGACTCGTCTGAAGAAAAGCAGACAAGAGGTTTTGTCCGAGCTTACGGTCCGGTGCTCTCACTTAAATGGCCTTGTGCCGCATATAATTCGGGCATCTGCCCATGTGGGAAGGTGATTGATACCTTCGGAGTGTCATTGACATTCTGAAGGGATCGACTGCATGCGTCAGTCATTCACTTTGTCGGACTCTCTCTTCGGGTGGAGAGGAACCCAGACGACGCTTCGCCGAAGTATAGAGTCTTGTCTGGGAAAAAGTAGACAAGAATTTTTGTCCGATCTTATGGGATCGGTTTTACCCACGTTAATTGGTCTCGTGCCGCATGTACCTCGGCCTTCTGCTTACGTGGAGAGGTCGTAAATAATTCGGAGTGTCATTGACGATTAGTATCGGACTGTGCTCTTTGCGACTCTAACGACTTAACCACTCCACTCAATTACAATTTGTTAGCTGTTTATGGTGTTTGTCTTCTATTAATATCCCTTAGCACGGATACAGTACTGTAGATACTCAGAACACATTTTCTGGGTATCGTTCTGCTACCTTGGCGATACAACACTTTGATTAAACCTTTTTTTTTGTTGGAATAAAATCGATCCCTGAAATTTTTTTTTTTTTTTTTTTTTTTTATAAGCGTTTCACCCCGAGCAAGGCATGTCACTGCCACTACTGTGCAGGGGGCTACGTAGAGTGGAGAAAGGCTGGTTAAATATAGGAAATAACAGAGGGTGGGTGATAGGCGGGTGAGGATACCGAGAATGAGGGTTGGGTAGATGAGAGTGTTGTGAGAATAGTTGGGAGTTAGTGTGATAGAAGGTGTCTATTGACCCTACATTTAAACACCTGGAGATTGTAACTGTCGGGAAAGCAGACTTGTGGAAGGGAGTTCCACAGGCGGGAAGCGCGAGAAAAGAAGCTGTTGGAGTAGAATTTACGGTTACATCTTATTTGTTTAACTGTAAAAGGGTGGGACCTAGTTGCTAATCTAGTATCTCGTGTAAATTCGTGCTTAGGCGGCACCAGTGATCTAAGCTCATCGGAGCAGAAGCCATGAAAGTACTTGTAGAAGAGGCACAGGGAAGCTACATCACGCCGGTGTGAGAGCGGCTGCAGCCGGTCTGCCAAGTCAGTATCAACCACGTTACAGATCCTCCTTTGTATTTTGTCAAGAAGCCCAAGGAGAGCAGCAGGGGCACCCGACCAGATATGGCATCAATATTCAATACACGGGCGGATGGTAGATTTGTATATGTGCAGAATAGTTTCAGGTGGGAAAAATTTCCGGGCCCTGCACAGAGAGCCGACTTTCATAGCAGCAAATTTGGCAATGGATTGTACAGAGTTATTTGGTATTTCTTTTATGCAGACGGTCTAAGTATATTGGTTAACAAAATGTAAGTATTTTTTGTTTATAAGTCACTATACACAAAATTAACCAAATCTTAAGTTAGTGTATTGACGTCAGTCTGGCTTAAGCAATTAAAAATTAATAATAGAATAAATAACTTAAAATTAGATCAAAAGTGTAAATGATACTTTTAAGTTTTGACTAGCATAGGTTGAAGTAATAGGATGCGTTTTAAAAATTAATTTAAAATTATATTGCAGGATGTACACTACCGGCCATAATTATTAGGCCACCCCAATTTTTTTTTAAAGAAATGATGTTATTTCATACTATTTTTTAGTATTTATTGCCAAATGAAGAATTGTAAATGAAAATAGAATGTTTTTTGTTACTATTGCACAGTAACACGTGCATCAAACGAATTTATAAATATTTAATAATTACCTATGTTTAGTTGTTGCTGTTGCTGAAAGTCATTAAGTGATGTGGTTTCTGTCATCTGACAGAGAGAGAGAGAGAGAGAGAGAGAGAGAGAAAGAGAGAGAAATTCCTCCTTTTGCGAAATACTTTCTACGTCAATCAAATAGCTCATTATATAGAAATGGACGAATCATATTTTTCTGTTATTTTAAGCTTGATAAAGGAAACTCAAAAATTATTTTTTATATACATAATCCCTATTATTTATTCAAAAGTACGACTTTCTCTGTTCGTAAATTCCGTCACTTTAATAACCAATGGATATACACTACCGGCCATAATTATTAGGCCACCCCAGTTTTTTTTAAAGAAATTATGTATTTCATACTATTTTTAGTGGATAATTCTAAATGAAAATAGAATGGTTATTTTGCTATTATTACTTTGCAAAATTTTACAAGGCAAGGAAGAAAAGATTAACTCGTCCGAATTAGCCTAAATTTTCTTCATTCTTTCATTGATGAAACTACAATGTAGGTAATTAATAAATATGTATAAATTCATTTGATGCACATGTTATTGTGCAATATTAACAAAAGGACCATTCTATTTTAATTTACAATTATTCACTTGGCAATAAATACTAAAAAATAGTATGAAATATATCATTTTTTAAAACACTGGGGTTTCCTAATAATTATGGCCGGTAAGTGTATTTTGTGGTGCTTGGTATGAGAAATTAGAGAGCAGAGTTCGAATTCTAGTTGATTTCATTGCCTTCACTAACGCGCAAAATATTCTTGGGAAAGGTATGAATCCATCTCTTCTCCCTCCAGCTATGGGCTGAATAGCAGAACAGACTGGAGTTTATGGTCTTGGTTGGCAGTCAGTCTACTGCTGAAATAAATGGCATCCTACTACAGGGAAATGTTCTGAATGCTCTGTTCTAACATGCATTGAACCTGCATGAAATAGTAATCTCATAAACTTAACACGAGAATAAATATCTCGTGTGAAGCACAGTCAGCAACACAGCGGTGTAAGCGAATGCCGATTATATTGTTTTGAGGAAAAAATGAGTGTCGTGGTGGAATTAACAGACAACTTGTTAAAACTGGAAAATAAACAGGTGGATGTCAAGAATAAGACTGGATAGTTTGGAGAGAAAAAAAATTGTTTATTTCCTGCATGAGTAAACTTTCACTTACATTTTCACTTTCATACACAGTTGTGTTGTGAAAGAGTCGACTGGAAGATCGTATAACACTTTTTAATATTTAGAGACGAGAGCAGATTCTTCCGCCATGCAAGTGATGGTCATTTACGTATGTGATGTAGATCGAAGAGGTGAAATCTTGCATTGCTTAACGACTCACTTGCATTTTGTGTTTGTAGAAGGAATGTTGAGCAGCACCAAGAACAGTGTTCCGCTCGTTCCAACACCGTTTTTTATTAAATCTAACTCAATTCAAGACAAAAGAGACATTCAAGATAGATGGTTACTATATGATCTGTGTTATATAAATAAATACATGTAAATATTATGAGGATGAGGAGGAAATTGATAACGCTTGACATCGGATTTGAAGAGGTTAAGATTTCAGCGTTATGGAGAACATCCACGCTGGATTTTGTTCCATAAAGTCGTAGGTCTTGAGGAAAAGACTATCTGTATATCATTTGGAATATGGAGAAAACGTGACTGACTCAACTCTGTGGACGTAGCATGATGGGTTTTAGCTATAAATTCCAGAACTGGTGGAAACAAAGATTTAGTTCATGTGAACATTTATCGTGGGAATAGTGATAGGCTTGCAATTTTACGTCTGTGGGGAAAGAGAGTGTAAAGTGGAAAATAATTAATTCCCTACAAGACTGTGTAAACGATTTTGAACCCTATCAAGGCTGAAAAATGATGATTAAGCATCACCAACCCAGCTACGGCAACAATTCTCTCTTAATGTTCTAATCTGTCTTTTTAAAGTACGATAGAAATAGTTATTTTTATAAAATAGTAGAAGATACCGCGTTGTGGTGCAGTGGATATGACCTCCAAACGAGAACTCGGTGAGCCGAGTTCGAATTCGTTGTTGCATTTACTTACGGAGCAAATGCCTCCTGATATTTATTCGTCGTTTCTCTCCAGCTATGGGTTGAACAGCAGGACATATTAGGTTCTATAGCATTGGTTGGCCACCTAGTCTACCACAAAAATTAATGACAACCTACTGCAGTAAAATTTTCTGTTGACTCATATCTCTTTTGAGACATGATCGGCTAAGTGTGTATGACATATGGCACATAACTGACTGACTGGCAACATACCAATCATTTATCAAGCATCTTTAGCGATTGATTTTATATGAGTTCCACTTAAGGTCTGGAGTGAACTTGGATCCCAACAGGGGGTTGAAGCCTAAAGACTCATTGAGAGGTCAAACATTCAAACCAAGTGAGAGGTGTTTATCTTTTACAGGATCAGGGTTAGAGTTAGGGTTATTTTTCTCTGTTCTATTTTCAGGTAAAATTAAGTCATGAAACCGACAGCAAATTAAAACATTTTCTACTTAATATAGCCCTGCTTAAGAATATCCAGATTTTTCCAGTTATCAAATATTTACATTGTTCGGGCTGTTGTCCTCATCTTTACTGCCATATTCACGACGTTTCGGCCGTTGTACGCTTCGGCCTTCTTCAGGTGATTGGAATTTCGAACCGAACCCTTTATTTCGATTACTGGGGTATATCATTCTCAAGGTCACATAGCCCAGTGAATAAAAGCGTCGGTTAGATTTAGTAACTTAACCCAGAGTTGTGAGTTCAATACCTGGCTACAGCTGGGGTGATCAAATAACTTAGAGAGTTGAGTCAATGGGAGATAACTACATGACATCCAGAAGTGGTATCGCATATGAAATGAGAATGATATACCCCATGATCTATGTAGAATAGGTAGGTAGCTGAAGAGATTGATAAGGAAGGACGACAAATAAACTGCAAGAAAACCGAATGCATTGTCATCAGTAAAAAAAGGGCAGCCCAAGATGCCAAATACTGGTCAGAGATACTAGAATCAAACAGGCACAAAAATTTAAATACCTGGGAAGCGTTATAACAGAAGACGGAAAGTGCGACCCAGAGATCCGAAGGCGAATTGGCATGGTGAAGGAAGTATTCCAGAAGTTGTTGTAAAGTATTAAGAAACAGGACAATTTCGCTAGAAATAAAGAAGAGAGTACTGGATTGCTATGTGTTGTGAATGTTGTGAATTCAATATGGCAGTGAATGCTGGACAATATCATAAAAGATGAAGGAAAAACTTGAAGAAACTAAAATGTGGTTCTGCAGAAGAATGCTGCGAATATCATGGATCGATGATGAGGTCTTAGAAAGATGGAAACAAAAAGGAAATTAATACTGAGCATCAGAAAGAGACAGCTGAAGTTCCTGGGACATGCAATGAGGAAGGAGGAATTGGAGAACTTGATACTAACAGGCCAGATAGAGGGAAAAGAAGACAGGTGAAAGCAACGGATAACATATTGGCAGGGCCTGATCAGGTGGATGACGGAACGGGGGTTGCGAAGTGTAGCAGGAGAAAACATACTAAGAGGCACTAGGGATAGGGAGACGTGGAAAGCCATGATCGCCTCCGTTCTTAAGGGATATGGCACATAGAAGAAGAAAAAGAAGAATAGACTTCAAGAGATTAAGATTGTAGTAATCATGATGAGCATCGTCTCGGGAATCCATTCCAAGGAAAAAAACGTCCAAATAGAATATAACAGGATAGATTCACCCATTGTCCGGTTCACACGCCTCCTTAGTCATTTGAATAGAAAATATAGTTTTCACTCTTTTTCACTCTCGGTAGCAATTGCATCTTAGTGGCATTATTGCCTTGCTTGGGATAAACTGAGTGACAAAATCAACCAAACACTTCCTTTTGATTAAAGGAATATGAAGGGAATAGGGGTGATTCGACTCTCTGTGTGTGAGTGTGTATGTGTGTGTGCGTGTGTATGTGTATGTGTGTGTAATTGTCAGTAGGGAGGTAATATAAATTATAAGAACGAAACGTTTATGTTTCTCGTCAGTTTTTCTTTGGTATGTAAATAAATATACGTGAATATTATGAGGATAAGGAGGAAATTCATAACGTTTGACATCTGATTTGCTGAAGTTAAGATTTCAGCGTTATGGAGAACATCTACGCTGGATTTTATTCCATAAAGTCATAGGTCTTGAGGAAAGGACTATCTGTATATCATTTAGAATATGGAGAAAACGTGACTGACTCAACTCTGTGGACGTAGCAGGATGGGGTTTAGTTATAAAGTCCTGAACTGGTGGAAACAAAGATTTAGCTAATCTGAACATTTATCGTGGGAATAGCAGATAGGCTTGCAATTTTACATCTGTGAGGAAAGAGATTGTAGAGTGGAAAATAATTAATGCTTTCCCTTAGAAATCTGTAAATGAGAAAAAATAATGTTTTATTTCTACTCTTCGGTCTGTTTTCATCAGGGAAGATACGTACAAAGATTTAATTTCAGAGTTTTGCTTCTCTCAAATTGAAAAATATTTTATGAATTAATCAGTTCTTCAGGACGTTGGCTAAAATGACAATCTACAATTTCTTGTTCTTTGTAACTCTCAGTAAACGTCTTTTTGTTATTTCTCCTAAATCTTGTCACGCCATCCATTTACTGAAGTATTTGTCTATATTTCTGAGATGAGGTAGTATTTAGAGCATTTACATTATTTGGACTATTGTCCTCATCTTTGTTGTCATTTGTACGACGTTTTGGCTGTTGCACGCTCCGGCCTTCTTCAGGTACTAGGAATTTCGAACTGAACCCTTTATTACAATCACTGAGGTATATCATCCTCATTCCTTGCGTAAAAGCTCGATTGAAAGTCATGAGTTATCTCACTCTAACCCTGCAAGTTATTTGTTCAGCATTGCTGTAGCCTGGTATTGAACTCACAACTCTTTGGGTCAGGTCACTGGAACTAACCAACGTCTATATCCACTGGTCTATGTGTCTTCTGCCGCACTTGCCTTCAGTCTGCTCTGTGAGTATCAAATTTTCTGAGCCCTTATCATGTGTTCTATAAATTCCAACTGTCTTTCCAATCACTTAAATGCCAAACGTGATACACGCTTAGGCGATCATTTCTTTTTCGAGTTCTGACATGGCAGAATATTTTCTTGCAGGAGGTTCCAACTTGGTTCTGCGGTAAATTAGTTGTCACTCAGTACTATATAATACGGTGTGTTCTACTATTTACTCAGAGTTGGGGGAAGAAGAATGGGATTCATATCTTTCCCAAGGTTAGACGATTGAAAAATAGTTTTTTATATCGTAAGTGGATTTAATGATATTCGAAATCGGATCTCCGATTTTCTAAATCCGAGCCGCAGTCCATTACTCTACCGTGACTATTAACGGCTGGGTATTGATGTTGACTATATAAGTGTCCTTTTTGTTTCCATTTTTTTCTAAATTTGTCTCTGCTCACATATTCGGTCCATGGTATCCTCAGCATCCTTCTGTAGAACCACATTTCTATTGCTTTAAGTCTCTTCTTTACCGGCGACGAGATTGTCCCGTATTCACTGCCAGATAGGAGGACTGATATAGAATCACTGTCTGTCGTTAATGTAATATAGCGTAAAGTGGTGTTTCATTGTTTGTTATAATCAAGAATACAAGCAAAAAAAGAAAAACTTACTGCCTAAATATACGCTATTCAACACATACATGCATACACACATACGCACACGCATACACACACATATATAATAATAATAATAATAATAATAATAGGAAGAAGAAGAAGAAGAAGAAGAAGAAGAAGAAGAAGAAGAAGAAGAAGAAGAAGAAGAAGAAGAGCCTCCATTATTTTTTAACGCTTTTACCATTAGAGGTGCGTATTACTTTTGTGTTAGTAATAAAACCCTTGCTACTATTCGTCATGGGCGGTCATAATATCAGCAATGTAAGATACGCATATGACACAGTACTGATATCAGACACGGAAAGAAGAATGCAGGACCTTCTACAGATGCTAGCAAGAGAAAGCGAGAAGAAAAGACTAAGCATAAACTTCAAGAAAACTGAATGTATGATCATCAGAAGACCCAAAAATGCCAACTACAGGTCGGAAAAACAGAAATAACACAAATAAAGAAATTTAAATAACCGGGAAGCTTGCAGGCAGAGAATGGAAAGTGCGATGTTGAGATCCATAGCCAATGACTCATTTTAAAAGCTTACCAGAGAACCGAAAGAAAAAGAAACGGAAAATCTCATTGGAAACAAAGTGAGAAGCTGGATTACGATGTGATATCTGTACTTCTGTATGGCAGTAGATGTTGGACGCTCCACAAGGATGAAAGAGAGGTTTGGGGCAGCAGAAATGTGGTTTTACAGAAGGATACTGAAGATACCATGTACTGAGCACGTGACTAACGACGAGGTGTTGGAGAGGGGAGAAAAGAGGAGAAACCTCATACATAAATAAGTGACAGATGAGATTTCTGGGACATGTAATGAGGAAGGAGGGTCTGAAGAATTTAATACTCAGAAGACGGATAGAGGTAAAAAGAGACAGGGTAAACCAGCGCGAGACCTACTTGATAGTCCTGAGCAAATTGACGGCAGAGCAGGGTTTGGGAGAGATACCAAGAGGAAGAATGTTGAGCGCGACAAGAGACAGCCAAGTTGAAGTCCATGATCTCCTACGTTCTGAAGGAACATGGTACATGAAGAAGAAGAAGAAGTTCTCGAGAAATATGTTGCATACCGAAGTTGGTAAATTTATTAAAATTCCATGGTGGTTTAAATGTGTCCTTATGTAACGTTATTCCGAGGTATGGAGTCAGCCGTCTGCATCAGGATTTCTAGCTTTAACATCGCCTCAAACAAGCATAGGTCAGAAACAAGAAGTTATCTGAATTTTCATAGGAGATCTTCTCACTCACTCTCTCTCTCTCTCCCTCTCCCTATGTCTCTTTCTCTGTTTTGCTTTCAAGTAGAAAGAGAGAGAGACATATATATATATATAGAGAGAGAGAGAGAGTGAGACACAGATAGAGTCAGAGAGACAGACAGAGAAAAACTGAGGTATTTCTTTCTTTGTCTCTCTCTCAGCCACTCTCCCTCTCCACTTTCTCTCTCTCTTTCTCTATCTTTATGCTTATCTAAATTCGTGTATATATAGTGTTTTACTTAAGTACATTACACGAGGTAAAATTAATGTATATATAAAGTATATATATATATATATATATATATATATATATATATATATATATATATATATATACTTGTCAGTTAAGTGCCATACGTAATACACGCTTATGCGATGATGTCTCGAAAGAGATATGACCAACTGGGAAGAAGATTTTTCCGCAGTACGTTGCCATTGCTTTCTGTGGTAGACCGGTTACCAAGCAAGGTTATAGAATCCAATCTCTCCTGCTATTTAACCCAAAGCTAAATAGAAAAGTGACGGATTAATCTTTCTCAAGAGTATTTGCACGTAAGTGAATGTACTGGAATTCGAAGTCGGCTCCGATTTCTCGCTCGAATCCGATATATATATATATATATATATATATATATATATATATAATGAGTGTTTGAACGTTGGTGTTAATAAAACAATCTTCGTTGAAACAGCTTAAATTTATACTAATAATGAATACATATTTTTCCTCGCCGGCCGGTACCATAACTGTGGCCTTCATGCACGATGCAATCGTCAGGTGCTGAGTGAGTTTTCACTCAGCACCTGACGATTACATCATGCATGTATAAGTATGTACTGGCACAAGGTGAGAACTAAGGAGTTACGAATGGATTCACTACACGAGAAAATCATTTCAAAGACGAGCTTGCTCTCCTACAACGATTATGATCTATCTATCTATCTATCTATCTATCTATCTATCTATCTATCTATCTACACAAGTATACACACATACAGACATATATATGTGCACATTGAATAGAATTGAGTGCTCTGTGCATCTATGTATCGATGTGTGTCCGCCTGTCGGAAAAAGAAGAAAAAAAGAAGAGGATAAGGAAGAAATGTATGTAAGAAAAAAATGATGTGGAAATAGTGTGAGGAGGGGGTGAAGAGCGATAAGGAGATGTGAAGGGGGGAAAGGTGAAGGATGAGGAGCAAAATATTTGAATAGAAATAAAAAAAATACAAAAAATGCACAAAATTTCCAAGAAAAAATTCTTTAAATGTAAAAATAACAAAAAAAAAAAAAAGTAAACGTAACAATACAAGACGAGAATAACAACAACAACAACCACATCTCCAAAATAAAACAAGGAAATCAAGTTGAGAAAGACGTATTTAAAATCGTGAGAAGGGAGCGGTATGTCTTTGATCTTTTATTTATTTATTTATTTTAATTCTTTTATTTCCATTTTATATATTTTCCTTTCATTTTTTTTTTTTTTTTTCTAGTTGCTTTATTTCTCTCGTGTTGTGTCATATGTTTGCAATATTTTCTTTTTATTTCTTATTTCAGTTTTCGGTCTTTCTTTCTCTTATGCATCGTTCATAATTTTTTTTTTTTAAATTTCCTTTTTTTCCTTTTACTCTTTATTCTCTCATTCATGCTTTCTTTCCCTTTTTCTTTATTTTTCACTCTTTTTAGTCTTTTATTTTCTCTTTCATTTGCTCTATATTTTCCATTTCTTTTCATTCTTCCTTTTTATTTTCCTTTATGCCTCCCTCTCTCTATCATTTTTCGTTCATTTTTTTCCTTCATTTGTGTGTTCTTTCTTTCTTTCGTTCAGTTGCTGTTTTTGAAATCTTTCATTAGCTTGTTTTGTTCATGTTTCCACCTATTTTCATTCCTTCCTTATAATTCAATTGTTGCTTCATTGATTAATTTTTCTACTTTTCTTTCCTTCTTTCTTGTTTCTGTTTTTCCTTCAATCTTTTTTCGTATCTTTCATTCATTCATTTTTGTTCTATGTCCTTTCTTTCATTCTTCCTTCAATCTCTTATTTTTCGTTTTATTCTATCTTCGTTTTATTTACTTTTCTTTATTTCATTCAATTATTCATTCTTTCTTTCTTTCTCTTTTTTCCATACTTTTAGTAATCTCTTCGTTCATTCTTTCTTAATTTCTTTCATTTTTCCTTCTGATCTTTTTTCCATAAATTTTTGTTTTTGATTCTTCGTTCGTTCGTTTTTTCATTCATTTCTTATATTAATTCTTCTTTCTTTTTGCAGCCATTCTTTTATATTCTTTTTTTATTTCCTGTCTGATCTTTCTCTCTCACATTCTCTCGACGTTTTACTCCTTCTCCATCACATCAATTTGTCTCCTAATTCCTTCTCTCTCTCTCTCTCTCTCTCTCTCTCTCTCACACACTAATACCCCGTCACCTTCTTACTTTACATCTTTTTCCTCATCCGTCACACACTCGCATTCTTCTTTTCCTTCTATCCTTCAATTTAGCCTGTTCTCTCCCATTCTCGATGTTCATTTCTCTGTCTATCTTTAACTATGGAAAGAGAAAGAGTGAAACAAAAAGTGAGTAAGAGATAAAGAGAAAGAGAGAAAGAGAGAGAGAGACTTCTGTTTTTTTCTTTCAGTCTATGTCTGTTTCTATCTCTCTCTGATTTATTCTTGCTGTCATATTTCACTGTTTCTTCTCTTTTTTTATTAAATATTTTCTCTTTTCTTTTCTTTCAATCTCAGCACATCTTTCTTTCATTTTCTAACGTTTCTCTCTCTCTCTTTCTTTCTCTCTCTCTCTCTCTCTCTCTCTCTCTCTCTCTCTCTCTCTTCCTTGTCTGTCCGTATTTCTGTTTCAAGCCTTGCTTCTTTATTTATTTATACACATTGTCATTCTTTCATTTTGTTTTTTTTTACTTCGTTTTTTTTCTGTTATTTTTTAAACCAATCAAAATCCAACTCTCCCTTTCTCTCTCTCTCTCTCTCTCTCTCTCACACACGCACACACTTTCTTTCTCAAAAACCGAATTCTCTTTATTTCTCGCTCATCATCATCTTTTTCCTTGTCTTTTACCAGATAACTCTCTCTCTCTCTTTCTCAATATCATCGTCTTTCTTATCTCTCTTTCATCTTTCATTTGTCTCACCAAACTATTTAATTCCCAATTTCTCTCTCAAAAATTCTCCTGTTCTCTCTCATCAGTTCTTACATTTTTTCTTTTACTAGCATCTTTTCCATTCATGTCAAATTATTTACTTCTCACACTAAAATTACTCTTTTCCCACTTCACTCTCTCTCTCTCTCTCTCTCTCTCTCCAAAATCCTTTTCTTTCTCTATCTCTTTATAAAAGCTTCTTTTTTTACACTCTCTCTTTTACCATCTTCTTTTTTCTAATCTCTCTTTCACTCTATACTTATCTTCTTTCTTCCTAAATTCCTCTCACCAATATCATTTCTCTCCTAGCCCTTCTCACTCTCACATCTTTCTTCTTTTTCTCATATATGTCTTTTCCGTCTCTCACACCCATAACCATTTTCCCCTCTCAGCAATATCCACTTCTTTCTCTCTTTTCTCAACAGTAGCCCTTCTCTACTTCTGTTTCTCTGTCGCCCCCAACTCTTCTTTCTTCTCCCTTTTCGATCTATCATTAATTTGCCCCTTCTCGCTCAATTACGTTCATTTCTTCTCCCTTGCTTTTGATTTTACTTCTTCTTCTCTGTCACTCCCAACAAATTTCTATCAAATTCATTTGATATTTTTACGTTTTTGCCTTTACTTCTGTTTTTTTTTCTTTTTCTCTAAATTTCAATAAAATCAGTCATTTTTTCTTACCTGCTCTATTTTTCTTAGTCTCTCTCTCTCGCGTCCGTATTTTTTCTTTCCTCTCTCTCTTACTTCTCATACACTCCTTTCGTCTCTCTTCTCTCTAAATCTATTCTTACTGTCATATTTCATTATTTCTTCTCTTTTTTTTTAACCAAATATTTTCTCTTTTCTTTTCCTTCTATCTCAGCCAATCTTTCGTTCTTCTACTACCATCTCTCTCTCTCTCTCTCTATCTCTCTCTCTCTATCTCTCTCTCTATCTCTCTCTCTCTTGTGTATAGGTCCTTCTTTTTCAAGCTTTACTTCTTCATTAATTCCTTCCCATACTCATTCTTCACAATTTTTTTGCTTTCATTTAATTCTCCTGTTTCTATCGTTTTCTAACCTTTTCTTTTCATCTTTCTTTCTTTCTTCTTGCACAGTTCCTTTCCCCCTCTATTTGAGGTCTTGTATATTTTCTCCCTATTAACCTCACCCTCTGTCCGTACTTCTTCCTTTCTTTTTCTTCGTTTCAGTCATAATCCTCTTCTCCCACAAATCATCGTTTTCTCTCCCATTATTTCTTGTACTTTTTATCTCTCTCTCTCTCTCTCTCTTTCGCTCACTTACACTATGTCTATTTTTTTAGCTCCCTTCCTCTGTCTTCATAGCTTGTGACGTAATTACCTATCGATCGCAATCCAAGCGATGGAGAACTCCACTCACTCTGCGAACAACTGGCACAGAATCCAGCCAATCGGCGCCAGTTTATTTAATCACGTGACCACTTTCTACACAAACCTTCCCTTTACTCCATTTTTTCTAGTGCACGCATCCACCGTTAACGTTAACGTCAACGCCGCTACCTCTGACCCCACCGCCGCCTCTAGTGCCGTCGCCAACGTCATCGACGTTACAGAACGACGTGTCGGCCATGTTGGACTGTGGATCTTCTCTCAACCCCTCTCCCAACTGCAA
This sequence comes from Ascarosepion bandense, assembly GCA_037127315.1. NCBI lineage: Eukaryota > Metazoa > Mollusca > Cephalopoda > Sepiida > Sepiidae > Ascarosepion > Ascarosepion bandense. The sequence goes on from JBBBDQ010001791.1 coordinate 1,413,770, forward strand.
CAACAACTGAAACATGGCGACGTGGAAAAATTCCAGTTTCATGAAAAACAGGGGGCGATTTCTTCGTTAGTCTCTCTGCTTCTTCCGTCTCTCCGTATAACTGCATTCTTTACCCCACTTTCTTCTCTCTCCTCCGCCTCCTGTTTATATTAATGCATTGATCTTCTTCTTTTTCTTCTTTCTGAATTTCTTCTTTCCTTCTCAGACATTTTCTCATTGTAATTTTTTCATCCTATGTTTTGTTTTTTCTCTTTCTCTCTCTTTCTCTCTCCCATGATACGTATATCTTTCCATTTCTCGTCCCTTTTCCTCTCCATTTTCTCTTTTACTTTCTCTTTCACTTTTCTCTCTTATTCTCTCTATTTTGTTGCCTGTTTTCTTACTTATTCTCCTTTTCAAATCACTTGTTTCCAAGTTCCTACTCCGAAGAATTTTACTGCCTTTCCTTTATTCTTTTCCTCATTCAACTCTGCCTACCAATCTATTTTTACATACCGTGCATACTCATGTTTAAGTCGAGTTTTTAAGGTCGAATTTTAAAGCAAAATTTGGGTGAAGGGTGTGTCGACCTATACAGGAGTAATAGTTTACTTGGGTTGAAATCCATAAGCTCTAGAAAGACTTCCGAGCCAATCTTAGCTTCAAGCACGAAAGAAGAATAAATAAATGAATAAATATAAAAATAAACAATAAATAAAACGTTTGTCAAATTGTCTTTTAATTTATTTGAATGGAAATATGGAATGCTTTGCTTTTTCGGGTGTTTCAGTTAAGTCGCGTGGTAATAAATGGTAAACATTTTTACCTTTTGCTATCGGTGCTTCAGCTGACTGACCGTCACTTTGAAGGACATAGAAATATTTGTAGGGAGATCTTAGTAAAATAGTTTTCATGCACATTAATTCAGAGAAATTTTCTTCCAACATGAAAAGGCGATTCGACACGAAATCGACTTACAAGCACACATACATATACGCGTGTACACACACACTTTCTCGCTCTCTCTCTCTCTCTCTCCCTTATTTCACACACACAACACAGACATCAAACACACACATATAATATATATATATATATATATATATATATATAAAAGAGCCACTTTCCAAAATCCGGAATGTGCGGTTGGTGTAAGAGATAACGGTGCGGAATGAGAAATCAGGGACCCTAGTTCATATAAAAGTGAGATTTGTTACATTTACTTACGGGCAATTAGCCGTGGGAAAAGTATGAATCTATCATTTCCTCCTAGTTATGGGTTAAATAGTAGTGATTGTACTGGAAAAATTTTTATCGGCCTACAAAAAATGTTAATGCATTATTCACACTCAAAAAAGAATCAATTTACATTTCAAGATATCTTTCGGCTGTAAATAACCTACAGCAGGTGATAAGCCGTAAAAAAAAAACAACAACAAATAAATAAATAAATAAATAATAATAATAATAATATTAATAATAATAAAAATTTAAAAACCTTATGTAACCTCAGCATTTATACATATATATATGTGTGTGTGTGTGTGTGTGTGTGTGTGTGTGTGTCGTTGTCACCTTAACTTTCGATAATATTATTATACAGCGGTCAAACAATCTACTTGAAGTACATAGATTATATCAATAATTCGATATGTTTAGTTCAGGGAGTAGAAAGATTGTCTAGGGCCAAAGTATACGATGTGAGTGATGGGAATTATTGCTTTCAATATTATTACTCGACACACTCTCTGCACTTTCATATCATCTATCGCCATCAGTTCATTGACATCGAGAAATATCGTTACTATTTGAGCCACCGAGCATGTCCTTGCATAGATGCTTACTTACTGAAATCGATATTAAGAGACTGCAGTATGCCGATAGATATGAAGAGATTAAGACCCACCCGCATAGACTGTGATATTAACACACAGAAATTTAATCAGAATATCACCCACACACACACACACACACACACACACACACACACACACACACACGCTCGTGAATGCACACAGGCGCGCATGCACACACACACACACACACACACACACACACACACACACACATATATATATATATATATATATTTAATTTTATTACAATGGTTTATAAAGCATAATATCACTACACAAAATTTTTCATGTTTCAGAACAATACTATTACTCTTCAGGTGATATGTTAAAAAAAATTTAATCTACGTGTTCTTCTACTCACTTGCAATATATATATATATATATATATATATATATAGTAAGGTTAATCCTGTACAAGACCCAAGGGCTACTCGTAGTAGAGGGTTAGTTAAAAGGAGGAGATAACAATTAACTTTAGATTTGAACAGGTTAAGACAATAGTAATCAGGGAAACATACTCTTAGGAATCGGTTTCCTAAAGCAGGGTTTGGTGGGAAGATTTGTTCGAGTAAAAACTAATTTTTTACCGATGAATACGGAGGGAATGGGGGTGGTTTGCTGTGATATAAGGGACATTGCGGGTCCTAGCCGTGAAGGTTAGTTCGTCCTTGGTGAAACCAAAGTTGTATTTCATCAGAGCACTTACCATAGAAATAGCGATAATGCAGCGATGGGCTCGCCACATTCTGCTTGTGTGTGTGTGAGAGACGGAGAGGGAGAGGGAGAGAGAGAGAGAGGGGGGGGAGGTTGATGGACAAAAAATAATTTGTCACCCACAAGAACTCGGAGACCCTTTTGTACTCAATCGAGACACGAAAGATGACAAAAATACACATTTTTGGCCTGATCTGGTACAGGTAGAGAAAAGCATGAAACTTAGGGGAGCGGTAAAGAGAGCCGACCGTTTTTATTGCATCTTTGGCGATGAATCGCATAAATGAATCCCATTTGAGGTCAGGAGAGCATATATATACATACAAACATATTTGGTTAAAAAAAGGTTTATTCCTAATATATATATATATATATATATATATATATATATATAGACATATATAATTAAATTTGTTATGTATTTAAAATTAATATAGTTAATATTGCTAAACGAAAATGTTTCGAGATATTATCTCGTCTTCAGGCAATGTTAGCTCATTGTTGTGAAAATGATAATGAAAATCTCGAAACATAAAAACTTCCGTGTAGCAATGTAAACTATATTAATTTTAAATAAAAAACAAATTGAATTATATATATATATATATATATATATATATTGTGAATAAACTATCTTTTTTTAACGAAACATGTTTTCATATATATATATATATATATATATATATATATATATATATATATATATTTGGGCAGCAACATTTATTTTTTTAACGACACGTATATATATGTGTGTGTGTGTGTATATATTTATATACAGAGAAAAGGAGAGAGAGAGAGGGGGGGGAGAAAGAGAGAAATTTCCGCGTAGCAATGTAAACTATATTAATTTTAAATAAAAAACAAATTTAATTATATTATGCTCTACAATATTTGTTGTATTGTGCACTTTTATAAAATAAAAAGTAAATGCCGGAGAACTTGGAACTGTAAAATTGTTGGTTCTCTTCACCTGGTCATATATATATATATATATATAAAATATTGAGTTTTGGTAATATTTGGTGCCAAGGTTGTTGTTTTTTTCCGTTGTTTTACTGATAAAAGATATTTTGGCAAGCAGCATTTTATAGGGAAGTTCTCGATATCTGGGTGTAGATAGAACATTAATAGTTTTAGTGCAAAGAATCTGTCACTTTAGATGAGCATATTCAAATTCATGCCGACTTCAAAGTTTCGTGAGAAAAACCGTTATGATGCCTTTACTCATCAGTGCGGGGTTTCTTGTCTTGATGAATGAGGTCGTTCTAACAGCATTCTCATGAAACTTCGAAGTCGGTATAAACCTGCTCAGTTAAAGTGACAAATTCTCTGCACTAAATCTGTATATATATATATATATATATATATATATATAGATTTAGTGCAGAGAATTATATATATATATAGAGAGAGAGAGAGGGAGAGAGATATAAAGAGAGTGCGAGCGGCAGACAAACAGACAGACAGACAGACAGCGACACAGAGAGACAGAGAAAATCTGAAACATGCATAAAAGCTACAAATGTAGATATTCTGAAATGTGCGTTGTGGTGAAGTGGATCTCGACTCGGAACGAGATATCAGGGTACCGAGTTCGAATTCTAGTTGAATTCCTTGCATTCACTTACGCACAAATATCACTGGGAAAGGTATTAACCCGTCTCTTCCCGCCAGTTATGGATTAAATAATAAGACAGTTTGGGTTCTCTAACCTTGGCTGGCAACCAGTCAGCCGCAGAAAGCAATGGCAACCTACTGCGAGATAATCTTCTGCCCAGTCAGTCATGTCTCTTTCGAGACATGATCGCCCAAAGCGTGTATCATGTATGGCACTTAACTAACTGAAATGTGCCTCAAATATGATCTATGATGCCATAGCTTTCTTTCAAAGATGTAGATAACTACTTTTATTTTTGAAATATGTGTTTACGAAGCAGGGGATAATGATCGGCTGGAGGAAGCCCCCTAAATATATGAACAAGCTAAAACAAAAATGGCAGACGTTAGTGTAGCGCTTCTTTTTCTTCACATAACTAGACGTAGAAAGTGTCTACAGTTTTGCTTGATCCGGTGCTAAATGCAATTTTTTTAATGTCTCTATCTTTTCGGCAATCTACCTGTTCTCAATTCAATATATTTTTCATTTTTTTTTTCAAATTTCGAGATCTGAATGTGTGGAGTAAAAATCGAATTCTTTTTTTTTCACCAATCGAATGATTCGATTGTTGGGGAAAATGATGTAAAAATACCAAACTGTTTAGTGCAACGAAAGAAACCATCCAAATGTCTGAGTGGATTTAGTAAAATAACAACTTGGAAATTGCCATAAAGTGCAACAAAAATACGACAAAATATATGCTCACCACACACACACACACACACACACACACACACACACACACACACATATATATATATATATATATATATATATATATATATATATATATATATGTGTTTGATTTGACTGCGTTTAGACTGTTGGTCATTCGTAGTTGAGATATCTAAGACGCGCTAGATCACTTGGTGGCTTCCCCTATATGGATAGATCTCACAGGTTCGAATCCTGCCGAATGACACATATTTTCGTAACAAACATTTTTTTTTTCGTAAATAATCAGTATCGATCAAAAATAATGTTCAAACAAATCATTTCGTATATATATATATATATATATATATATATATATATATATAATGTTATGTTACTTCAGAACTTAAATGATAAAGGTTTTCCGTAGATTCCTTATCTTTATAATGTGTACATTAACATGAAACTAGAAATTCTTATACACGTACCATTATACTTGCTTGCAAACAATGTATTGGATGTTTTGAAGCCTTTCTTGATGCATGCATACATCGGTTGACACCCTTTTTAGTCTTTTGAACAATAGCAAAGGTTTATTCTTTGTTTTCTTTTTAAGATTGGGTTTCCAGTCCTTTCTAAAAGCTTTCCACTCCTTATGTCTTAGTGATATTATAACCTTGCTTGGGTTAATAGATCATATATATTTTTTCCATTTGTAATCGAGTTATTACGCGATTTAGGTTTCTACCATGAGTAGTGTCTTCAGAAGACACCACTCATGGTAGAAACCAAGGTCGCGTAATAACTCGTTTACAAGTAGAAAATATTCAGAAATTCTACAATATAATTGTATTGAACACTTTTTAATGCAGATGTGCACTGGTCTAATCTTATTATGACCAGAAACTAAGTAATTAAACAATCAATATATATATATATATATATATATATATATATATATGTGTGTGTGTGTGTGTGTGTGTGTGTGTGTGTGTGTTGAGTTATGATAATGCTTAATGCTCAGATTTCTGTTTTTTTCAGTGGTTTACTAACAAAATATATTTTTGGCAAGCAGGTTTTTTGTCGTAAAGTGCTCGATATCGAAATAAAGATAGTGATAGAGATAGAGAGAGAGAGAATGAGAGAGAGAGAGATTGAGAGGGAGAGACACAGAGTGAAGAGGAAATGAGAGGGAAAAGAGAAAAGAGAGAGAAGGAGTGAAAAATAGATAGAGCGTTGGCAGGATTAATGCGGAGAAGTGTGTCACTCAACTGAGCAGAGTTATGCAGACTTCGAAATCCGTGACCTGCAGATAAAAAAAAAAGCATTAATTTTCGTCACAGCCTGACGATTGCGTTTAAGCATATATATATATATATATATATATAGATTCATTCATTCATTGATCGAATATTAATCATATATAATGATCTAGTATCCTTTACAATGGAACTGGGTCCACAGTACAAAGAGTGATTTTCTGATCAAACTTTCGTTGCTCCCTTTTTCTCCCAGCCTCTCTCTCTCTCTCTCACACTCTCTTTCTTCCTCTCTGTCTCGCTGTCTCTATCTGTCTCTCTGTCTCTCTCTGTCTCTCTTTCTCTCTATCTTTCTCATTATATATATGAAATATAAAGAAATTCTCTCTGTTCGTTGTATGGCAAATTTCTTGTTGGTAATTGATCTAAAAAGAATTATATTAAAACTAATCATATTCGATTTTTAGATATAGTCTTAAAAATATAAAATAACAATAAAATTTCAATAAAATATGTAAACATATAAAGTAATTAATATTATAAAACAAAAAAACCTGGGATTGTCGTCGTTATTGAACGACACTGCAGCAACTGAAACCATATAAGCTGGTCTATTAATTTCATAGAACTAAAATTATTCTATAAATATTTCAAATCCGTGTTTTTTTGCTAACAACTATGTGTCAAGATACGGACTAGAGAGTTCATTTTCCGACGTCTATACATCAATAAATCCGTAAACTACCGATAGAAAAAAATAAACAACATTAAATTTCATCAATAAACAACATTTAATCTATCGCTTAATTAAATCAAATCAAGCATTGCAACGTAAAAAAAAATCTTCATGTAGAAACATTAGATTTTTAAATGCCGAGAAAAATGTGACAACCAATTACCTACCATTTTGCAAAGAAAAGATATTTAAAAGTTAATTACTGTGTATCAGACAGTTGCAGGTATATTATTTTCTTTAATTTCATAAAAATCAATGCAAGTAATATGTAGAGGTGTGTTTTAGCCCATAAGCGGGTATCTAATCTTAAGACGGCGGACAGTTCTTGTTCATTTCAAATCGGCGATTTAAGAAAAGCAACTTCTCATAAATAAATATGAACGTAGGTCAGCATGATAATACATATCCGTGAATCAAATCAAGAAATAAATATATTGTTTAAAATAAGCTTTTCTCCGCGATTGTATTTTTTTATTGGTTAGCTTGGTATAACCATGAAAAGTGTGAATTCTTGTAAATGAGCAGGCATCTGGATTTGGAATAAATTCTCCACAGATGGTGGTCCCTGATAAAATTCATGGTAGCCCCACAACGGAGGATATTTATGCATATCTCCAAGACTACGAACGAAGGTCAGTTGGATAATGTTTACCAAGGCTAAAGTAATATCTACAGGAGATAAATAAAATTTATATTTATCGAGGTAAGTTTTTGTATTTATATATTTAAATTGTTGCCTACACTTATATGCCTTCCTTACTGTCCTTAGAGAAGAAAGGAAAACGGGGTTATGTATGTAATAAAATGTAAATAAATAAAACAAACGTGAGCAAAATGAAAGAAATTTACGTGTTACGAACAACGATAACGTTCTTTTTAAAAGAGATATATAGATAAATAGATAGATAGATAGATAGATAAACGGATTTAGATAGATAGATAGATAGATAGATAGATAGATAGATAGATAGATAAACATATTTACATAGATAGATAGATAGATAGATAGATAGATACATACATACATACATACATACATACATACATAGATGATTAAACACACACACATATATATATATATATATATATATATATATATATATATATATATATAGAAAGAGAGAGAGAGAGTGAAGAGGAAATGAGAGCGAAAAGAGAGAGAAATAGAGTGAAAAAATGGAGAAAGTAACAAGTAAGGAAGGAAGAAATGGAAAGAAGAAAGAAAAGGGTAGGATGTAAAGAGAGAAAGAATACAAGAAAAGGTGTTAGAGGAAAAAGAGGACAGAAAAAGACAAAGATAAAGGCAAAGAAAGAAAAGGAATATTAGAAAGAGATAAACAGAGAGAGAAAGAGAGAAAGTAAAATAAAAGTAGAAGAGAGATATAGAGTGAAAAAAAGATAGAGAAAATGGATTAAGGAAATATATCGGGGAGAGAATTAAAAGGACGGATACAAGGATATGCATAAAGAGAGGGGGATAGAAAAAAAGAAGGTAGAAAAGTGATAGATAGATAGATAGATAGATAGATAGATAGATGATTAAACAGAGATAGATAGATAGATAGATAGATAGATAGATAGATAGATAAAAGATGATTAAACAACATAGATAGATAGATAGGTAGATGATTAAACAAAGATAGATAGATAGATAGATAGATAGATAGATGATTAAACAGAGATAGATAGATAGATAGATGATTAAACAGGTAGATAGATAGATAGATAGATAGATAGATAGATAGATGATTAAACAGAGATAGATAGATAGATAGATAGATAGATAGATAGATAGATAGATAGATAGATGATTAGAAATAGAGATAGATAGATAGATAGATAGATAGATAGATAGATAGATAGATGATTAAACAGAGATAGATAGATAGATAGATAGATAGATAGATAGATAGATAGATAGATGATTAAACAGAGATAGATAGATAGATAGATAGATAGATAGATAGATAGATAGATAGATAGATAGATGATTAAACAGAGATAGATAGATAGATAGATAGATAGATAGATGATTGGGAAACAGATAGATAGATAGATAGATAGATAGATGATTAAACAGAGATAGATAGATAGATAGATAGATAGATAGATAGATAGATGATTAAACAGAGATAGATAGATAGATAGATGATTAAACAGAGATAGATAGATAGATAGATAGATAGATAGATAGATGATTAAATAGATAGATAGATAGATAGATAGATAGATAGATAGATAGATGATTAAACAGAGATAGATAGATAGATAGATAGATAGATAGATAGATAGATAGATAGATAGATAGATAGATGATTAAACAGATAGATAGATAGATAGATAGATAGATAGATAGATAGATAGATAGATGATTAAACAGAGATAGATAGATAGATAGATAGATAGATAGATAGATAGATAGATGATTAAACAGAGATAGATAGATAGATAGATAGATAGATAGATAGATAGATAGATAGATAGATAGAAACTGTTAGGTATGAAGAGCATATGATAGATAGATAGATAAAGAAAGAAAGAAAGAAAGAAAGAAAGAAAGAAAGAAAGAACAAGATAGAAAAAATGCAGGTAGCATAAGGAGTGGGAATAGGTTGAAGAAAACTTTTAAGGAAAGAAGTGGAGAGAAGGAATGAGGGGTAAATAAAGAGAAATGGAATAGAATAAAAAGAGCCGGAGAGAAAAAGAAAGTAATGAAAGATAGAGAAATAAAGAAAAATGATAGAGAAAAATAGAAGAAGGAAAAATAGTAAACAATAAAAATTGTGTGAAAGAAAAGAACGAAAAAGTGAAAGTGAAACGGGAGAGAAAAGAGAGAAGAAAAGAATAGAAAAATAAAAGTAGATAAATAAGAGTGAGGTGGAAAAATAATAAGAAAACGTGAGAGAATCATAAAAAAATGAGAGGAAGAGGAAAAGAGTAGACTTGAAATGCTGCTTCTAACATCTCCACTTAAACTCTCAAATTTAGACTCCTATTGGGTTTCTGGTCCCTTCTAAAATAATTCCATTCTCTTATCAAGTTGCTGGGACACGTAATGAGGAAGGAGGGCCTAAAGAAATTAATACTTACAGGTTGGATAGAGGAAAAAAGAGACAGGGAAAAGTAACGCTGGACCTACTTGATAGGCCTGAGTAAATGGATGGTGGGGCGGTGTGTGAGAGAGATACCAAGTGAAAAAAAAATCTTGAGAGAGGCAGACAGAGCCAAGTAGAAGTCCATGATCTCCTCTTTCCTGAAGGGACACGGCACACGAAAAAGAAGAAGCACTTCTTGTATGTTAGTGATGTTATCAACTTTCTTGTGGCGAAATATATATATATATATATATATATATATATATATTTTAATCATATCACCCCGAGCAAGACGGTAACGCCACTGATGTGCAGGGGGCTACGTAAGAGTGAAAAAATTGGGAAAGAGAAAGCAGGAAACCACATCCTAAACAGGGAACAAGGGATGAGCCTCTACACCTCTACACCTGTTCAATAGACGAGGGTGAGTGTGAACCGGGATATATATATAGTCATCTCCAGACAGATCTGTTTCACAGCTCATCAGTACGGTTAGACAGCCGATTGCTTTTTACCCAGGATTGAAACCCGACCGAATTGGCGTCAGTCGGCGATTCTACCTCTGAGCTTTGGGCGCTCGGTAAAAGGAGGCAGACTTTTTAGTGTGTATATTATCATTATCCACGCCCAAGTATGCGTTGCGTTTTTCTATGATCGGGTGTGCCAAATTTTAAAACAAAAACACCAGTCAACCGGTCTCGTCCCCTCTCATCAGAAAATCTTCCCACCGTTTACAGCTCTGATGAGAGGAGACGAAACCGGTCGACTGGTGTTTTTGTTTTAAAATTTGGCACGCCCGATCATAGTAAAACCTTCTCGTCTTTAACGCCATAATAAAATTTTATATCACCAAAACTATATATATATATATATATATATATATATATATATATATATATATATCCAAGTGAATAAAGAACGAAGAAAGTATTTACAACGTTCAAAACATTCATTTAAAACAGGGCTCAATATAGAAATAGAGCTATGAATATTTATTATAAGTTATAGTTTAGAACATGTACAAATTATAATTTACTACAAAGTGTACATTTTGTTTCGACATCGAAAAAACAATATCTCATCAGGTAGTTAATAATGAAGGTAGTTAATAATTGTTTTCTTTTTCAATGTCGATACAAATTGTACACTTTTGTAGTAAATTATAATTTGTAAATGTTCTGAACTATAACTTTTAATATATATATATATATATATATATATGTTCGTGTGAGTGTGAGGGTATGTGTTATTGTGGTACTCAGAGGCAGATGAAGTAAACAGACGTGTTTAAAATGTGTTTAATGGTTATTCTACTTCTTCTTTTTCTATGTGCCCTGTCTCTTCAGGACGTAGGCGATCATAGTTCTCCACATCTCCCTATCCCTTGTGGCTCTTAGTATGTTTTCTCCTGTTACTCCTGGCAACCCCCATTCCGTCATCCACCTGATCAGGCCCTGCAAATACGTTATCCGCTGCCTTTCTCTCTCTCTTTTTCTTTCTATCTGGCCTGTCAGTATCAGGTTCTCCAAGCTCTCCTTCCTCGTTGCGTGTCCCATGAACTTCAGTTGTCTCTTCCTGATGCTCAGTATTAATTTCCTTTTTGTTGCCATTCTTTCCAACACCTCATCGTTACTTGCATGCTCAGTCCACGATATCCGCAGCATCCTTCTGTAGAACCACATTTCCGCTGCTTCCAGTTTTGTCTTCATTTTCGATTATATTGCCCAGCATTCACTGCCGTATTGAAGAAGGTTATTCTACGATCTTCTCCTTATATCATTGCTCTCTAAAACTTCCTATAATTTACAGCATTTAGCGATGTTTGTCTGTCCGTCTCACGCCATGTTTTGTCATTCATTTACAAAATTAGTTAGATCATTTGCTGTTTTACCCTGTCACTTTTAACTGTGATATGCATTGTGTGTGTTAAGTTCTCCAAAACCCCTTTCTTCTGTTTTGCATCCTAGAATCCTTTTTTATTCTTAGTATATGTGTACTGTTTGTTTTTTTTTTTTTCTTAAAACACCCTCGTCGTTCATGTGCTCCGTCCATGGTATTTTCAGCATTCATTTGTAGAACAACATTTCTGCAGCGTCAAGTTTTCTCTTCAGCTAAGAAGAAACTGTCCAGGATTCACTACCACCATAAGAGGATTGGTATGGCGTAGAGGTCCTGCACTTTTTCCTTTAGTTCTATGAAAATTTTCCTTTATTTATCGTTAACCAATTGGAATAAGACTAGGAGACAGTATTGGTTTTAGGTGTGTTTTTATTTAAAAGAAACGTGATGCTTTATATTGTAAGAATTACGTAACATTTATCAATATATACTTAATAGCTGTGTTTTAATACATTGGACACTGTTCTATTAACACTTGATATATCAGTGTGTATCTGCGTGTATACACATATGTATACTTATTTACTTCCATATATATATATATATATATATATATATATATAGTCATCCATAGACAAATGTGTTTCGCTGTATCACAGCTCATCAGTACGGTTAGACTCCGATTGCATTGCTTTTTAACCCAGGATTGAAACCCGACCGAATTGGCGTCAGTCGGCGATTCTACCTCTGGGCTATGGGCGTTCGATATATATACATATATATATATATATATATATATATATATATAGATAGATAGATAGATAGATAGATAGAGAGAGAGAGAGAGAGAGAGAGAGATCAAATTGCTGGATGGAAAATGATGTTAAGTTTCGGGTGTCAATGATTATAGCCCTTTGTCACTTCTTCATTAGACCTAGGCATGAAATCGCTTCGCCTTTACTATTTCTCATTGCTATCTCAACAGAAGGTTTCGGACTTTACCCGAAGACAGAGGCCATGATAATTGAAAGCTTCCTCAGAACTCTGAGATTTTACCCAAAGTCTCTCCCCTGGGAGGCTGGTGTGACTCAAGGTTGAGCTTTATGTGGGCAACCTGGGCGGGGACACTCAGGCTAAGCGTCAATATTTAACTAGTCTCCACATAGGTGGGATCAGGTACTAAACCAGTCTTTCCTTCTCAAATGAGTTTCGTCTGAGCTGCACTCGGTCCAAAGGCCGAGAGCTCTTCTGCCTTTTCTCAACCGAGTACGTTGACTCAGCCTTGACGGAATCGTTCTCTACTTAAAAACAGAGTTAGACTGTCAGTCTCGAGTTCGAGTGGAGACTGAGATGGGATATAACACTAGATGGGATGAGACACAATGTCGGACTTTACTTTGGCCAAGGGTCAAAATTTACAAGAAAATTTAATCTCAAAAATTTACTCTGGACTTGGTAATGGGTAGTCATGGGATTCTAAACATTTATTTAATCCAGTCGAAAAATCAGCACAAACAAGAGTTTTACTATTTTTTCTGTACATATACCGTTGCTGCACATTTCGAATGGTCAATATTTTCACTAACACCTATTTTTTGAAAATCTGTCTAATTCCTTTTTGAATTGATCCAAGGCTACGAACAGTATACTACATTTCTGTTTAAACGCCAGCGTTGAGCCTTTTTACACTTGAATTTTTGCTTTGACTTTGAAACACCAACCTAACTCATCTGACAGAACACCCGGAAAACATTTTTTAATTCTTCACATTATTTTTTAAAAATGATCACTTGTTCGCCTATATTTTTGCAATAAATACTTATAGGTAAATTCCATAACTTAAATAATTCTATCCAGTTAGTATTGTATAGTTTGTAGTATTTTTAACACATAAACCTTAGCTTTTGCACACTTGTTATGAAATGAAACTTTGCAGTCATTTCGCCAATAACAAATAGTTTCACACCCGACACGCCATGTGCGATTTTCAAAGTTCTTTTTAATATAGATTTCTTGTTTGCTTTCCATGTGGTTTTTTAAATAATGTGATACCATTGCCAGTGTCTAGTTGCATTTTTACATCAACATTATTAATTTTCACATAAAAAATTTATTTGGTTTTCTGTAATTATTTTTCTGTCTCAACGCTGTGCACGATTTATTTTCTGTAATAAATTATTTTCCTTTATTTATACAGCGTAACTATTTATTCCCTATTTTTTCCTCACTTGTAGCACTTTAAATTCTTAAAGGGGCAGTAATCTCCGATATGTAATCTTCCATGTCTGAAACATGGATTAATTTTTCTTTTTCCACTTTTTCTTTCGCATTCTTTTACTTTAATTTCACTAGTATTGCGTATCAAATATAGAATTCTACATTCGTTCGATATTTCTTGTAGTGTTAGTTTTTCATTCTGCTCCAGTTTCATTAAGATTCTAAGACTTATTTTTGCGTCTTTTTTGCTGTTAACCCTTGAACGAAAATTAATCTTGTAAATATATCCTGCGACAGTTCGTTTAATTTGAATTTTTTGCACTCCTTGTTAATGGTTCCAACATATGTGCCATAATCTTTTTTCGTCATATGCATACACTTCCAGCGAGTATTGCATAACAAGTCTTTCATGCTAAAAATTTTAGTCGGAAAATTTACCGTTTCTCGAAAGTAAATTTCTTCGGATTTTCTTGGTAGTACCAAATTACAATATTTTTCATGATCTACTTGTGTTGTCTTTCTCAACAAAATTGCTCTGTCTTTCTCGTCTTCCCAGTCGCTGCATCCTTCTCTGTAAATTTGTTCGTATCTTCTAAAATAAGCAGAAAAGGTAATTACATACTCTGAATTGTATGTTAATTTAGCTATGGCATTTGCCACAGCGTCGGTAGTGAAAAAAATTGGCGAATTTTTAGTTTTCTTCTGAATTATTTCAATTAACTTTTATTACTTTTCTGGAGTTCCAACCCCTGCTGTAGTTGTTGTTGTATTTTTACCACCTGGGCTAATGATTCTTCCATATTTAAGAAAATATGCACTTTTTTACGCACATCAAAGAAAAAATAAAACCAATTTCTCGTCTTCACTGTTATTACGCGCGCTGAAGCAAACAGTTTTTTCCTACTCCGTCAAAATTTAGATTCTTCCGCCACCGCTGTTATAAATCGCTATTAACGCTTATGATATCATGTTCGATTACTTCAATGTCACTCTAAAGAACACTGTACGAGGACCCTCGCAGAATTCAGAATATTTACCTACAGTCAGCTCACAGAGACGGGATGTGACACAAAGTCAAGTTTAACGTTGAGAACCCGAGCGGGTAGACTCGAGCCAAGGGTTGAATTTTACCCGACCAAAGCAACCGCAGGATCGGGCGCTTTGTATTGTGTATTTCTCAGCTGTGTTTTCAGATGCCCGACTGAGAACACTTTGTGCGAAGACAGAGAGCTTGACAATTGATTGCACTCTCGTAACTCTGTGTATTTACCCAAATACTCCCCACTGAGACGGGATTTCACACAAGGTCAGGATTAATGTGAGGAACTCGAGCTGGTACACTCGATCCAAGAGTAAAAAAAATATCCAGCCATTTCATTTGAGGGATTGGACAATATGCCTGTCTATTTTTATCAGCCGAGTCTCAGTCCGTAGACAGAGCACCAACTGAGTCGAATTCTTCCCAAAGAGAGAGAGAGAGAGAGAGAGAGAGAGATTATGAAAAATATTGTAAAAGAAAATCTGAAGAAATTTGCTTTAGAGAAACGGTAAATACTTCGACTAAAATTTTTAGCATGAAAGGTTTGTTATTCAATACTCGCTGGAAGTATATGCATATGACGAAAAAAGAAGACGAATTCTTCCCACACACACACACACACACACACACACTCAGAGAGAGAGAGAGAGAGAGAGTTTATTTTTCTTTCTTCGTAGACCGAGCCCCCGGCTGAGTCGTACTCTGTCCGAAGACATAGTGCTTGGAGTTCTCGGTATTTATGTCCATCCCACTGAGTTTTGCCAGTTTTTAATGTATGGTTTCCAAGCACGTATACTCGGCCAAAAATTATCCATCTCCTGCATACGATTTTCTTGGCCGAGTCTCTGTCTGCTTGAATCACTTTCTGATCGAAGAGCTTGACAAGAGCGAGTTGGAGCAGATCTCTGAGTATTTACCAAAGTTTTCCCCCCACTGAGACGGGATGTGACACAACCTCGTGCTTTATGAGAGGAAAACGAGCGAGTAGTATTGGGCCAATGGTTAAACTTTGACAAGACCTCTGAATACGCGAGATTGGATACTAAGATTGTCTATTATTCTCAGCCGAGTCCGTACAGGGAGAGATTGTCTGACTGCTTAGAGTTCGTGTGGAACTCGGGCCCCTCTACAAAAGGCGGGATCTAACACAAGGTTAGATTAGCCTTAGCGCGTACGGTCAAGCAAA
>JBBBDQ010001791.1:1432500-1467500 GCA_037127315.1 Ascarosepion bandense
ATATATATATATATATATATATATATATATATATATATATATATATATATATATATATATATATATATATATATATATATCAAGGTGGTGTAATGGTTAGCAAGCTTGTCTCACCAGAATCATTGCATTTGAGTAGTGAGTTCAATCCTCACTGGATGTCCCATACTTTCGGCCTGGTGCCACATCTATGCTGTACGGCGGTAATAGATATTATGATCGAATTTTAAAAGTAATACTCATATAAGTGCGAGGTGTGTGTATGCGATGAAGTACAGTGTGGTAAAAGAGTACAATGGTCTTTTGTGGGTGTGTGAGTTTTCCAGAGCGCAGGTGGTTAATTTCAGAAAACTGCTGGACGTGTCAGGTCGGTGTTACCTCAATATCGAGAGCAGTGGTCAAATCTACATTTCTATACGCGTTTGCCGTGTCCTCTACAGTAATGTAGTATAGTCGTTTACCTATAATCGATTTATTATAAGGTTGACAACAGCAGATAGCGTCCACGGAACTGGCTTGTGGCCTTAGTCTGTCAACACAAATTTTCTTGTTACATGAGTACAGGTATGCGTGCTTTTGCCCAGATTTCTGTTTAAGCCTTAATGTCGACGGGGATGATTCTAGTTGTATTGCAAGAGAAGCCCCTGTGGAATCGAAGGAGTTTTGTTTGCTTTTTCCTTCATTTAAGCAGTTTGCGTGTGATTGACTAGAGACATTCGGCCGTATTCGGCCAAGACATTAAAATACAGTTTCAGACATCATGGTGAAGTTGCCATAAGTGACAACTTGCATTTGGTGTTTGTAGGGGGAATGTTAAACAGATTTATGTTTGGCCAGAATATTTGTCCAACTTATTCTGTTACCAATTCGACGAAAGAATATAGTGTTTTGTTCTAGTAAAATAATGACCTTCCACATATTGCCTGTGGTACGCTACAATGTTCTTCAAAATGTTCTATTGATTGCTGCATTGTAGGTGTAACAATGGCAGACCACACAGCATATGCCGCACAGGCCAGGGCCAATATGACCACAGTAGAGGGAACTAACGCCGTTGGTAATAGATTATTTCCTGCGGGTCTAAAGGTATATGTGCCTCTTCCCTCTTTCAGTTCTACCACATCCCTGTCGTGCCGATCTTCAGTGTTGTCGCAAGAGAATCACCTTGGGGGGCTCAGATGACACTCTGCGGTGTTAGTGATGAGAGCATGTCCTAAGAGTGTGAGGAATAACGTCTTTCATGTTTATTTGACAAAGATATCAGGCACAAAATCATGGTGTACACTGCCATAAATTAAATTTCTCTCTTAGTTTTGGTGCTTGGGGATGTCTCTAGTTGTATTGCAACACCATCTGTGGGACCAAAAAGCGTTTTGCATCGTTGACTAATGAGGGCAGTTTATGTTTCCATGCAAGAAATAGTCTTTTGCGTGTGCCTGCGGGTGATAAGTTCCAAGTCTATTCAGCCAAAAGACACCAAGGCATAAGATACCATAAGTTACAATAGCAGACCGCACAGAATCCACACAAATAATCAGAACAAATGTGTCACATGTTTGTCAACACAGCCCGCTGGGAATCGACTGAATCCCGATTTTCGCTTCCACCGAAGCAACGTCGTGTACATCTCCGGTTGCACCACAAGAGTGTCACCTGAGGAATCGAATGATACTCTGTAGTGTTAAGCATGTTATACGTTTTTATACTCTAAATGTCCATCCAATACAAGCCCCAAGAGCCACTCGAGGTAGTAGGTTACTGAAATAAATTATTGTAAAGTGCAAGGGGAGAAGGTATGTGCACATTATGTGAAGATGTAAGATACATAACGGTTGTCTCCAGATTTGAGGAAGTTCAGATTCTAGTAACCGGATAAACAACAGCTTATCATAATATTTCTCACTCAATATAAGGCCCAAGAGCCATTCAAATTAGTGAGGAGTTGTTATCAGGGGTAAAGTGAGGCAATAAGAAACGCATATTATGAAAATATTTTGGCTAGATGGCTGATTTTCAGACATGAAGAGAGTAATGTTGTCATGTTTGGGGAAATATTCGCTTTGGTGAATGTTCCACAAGTTACAGTTTTGGGGGGAAAAGCTATCTGAACAAAATGTCCTCTTTACAAAGGAATACAAAGAGAATATAGACAAGTTGTTTCCGTGTCCTTGTTTTTTTTTTTTTTTTTTTTTTTTTTTTTTGCTGTGTAGGACTGAACTACTTGTACTATCAAATGTGACTCATTTAAACTTTTGTCGTAGAAATAAGTATCGACTAACTAATTAGTCGGAATATCGGTTAGACTGAGGACTTTTCAAAATCTGTTTTGTATGTAGTCATTCCTTTAAGATCTTTTTCATTTATTTTCTCACATTTTCCTTCACCCATTCTTTATTTCTCAATTTTTCTTTATTCTTTTTTCCTTACAGTTGGAATTTCTTGGCTTAGACCTGAGATGGTGAACCTTTATTTTTGGTCATTTTCGGTACTTGTAAAAATTGTTATAAACATAAATGGGTCGCTCATATACTTAGAGATATTTTTTATGAAAAACTAGCGTTGCTCGTGTGTAATGAAAGCTTTAAAACTAATCCATGGTCCTGGAGCTCAGACTCTTTAGACGTTGGCACGAAAGACTAAAAAGCAATAGTTGTTTCCAGTTAAAACGAAACCGTAGATTGAAAGAAAAATGAATGGATGTAAGTCAAATTTTAAAATCGGACCACTCCTTCTATAACCCGATTTTTTCGATTATCGGTTTTCGATATTTATCGGGGGTACCTCGACACAAAACCTAGCTAAGAACACTTGCAGACGCTTATAGTACAACTGTGTAAATTTTCAAGAAAATCGGTTCAGCCGTTTCTGAATCTATAGGTAACGGACACACACACACACACACACACACACACACACAGAGAGAGAGAGAGAGAGAGAGAGAGAGAGAGAGAGAGAGTTCCATTTATAAATAAGTTTAGATCTCATTACAGCATCTTAGATGCTAACATTTTAATTCGAATTTCAAACTTTGTCGTCTTCAGCTTGACACATACAGCACCCGTGTCTATACGAAGGCGACTCCCTGTGGTTGATTCTAATACACTTCATGGCCAGCTATATTTCATGGTATTATATCACTGACTCCTCGTCGGTCACTAAAACGTTGATGGTATCTTAGGTTCTTGCCCCGCAGGTCAGTGGTTGGACATCTCTGGTCTGTACCATTTTATTTTCAAAATGAGAATAGTGTCAATCAAAATGGAATAAAAACATAATTTTGGATTGAATTGATAATAGATTTTTGTGATAGGTGGGTAAATGAGGTGAACTTTATTTGCGTGAATTGAGCCAGACTTGAGCATTTTGTCGACGAAAGGGTGAAATTTATTTCAGCACTAACCCCATGTTATTTTGTGTATGTGTCATGGTCGTTTTTGTTAATGATGTAAAGTTTAGCAACAACATTTTTCAGAGTGTTTTGTCGTGCGACACAGTTCGAATTTGTGTCGGCGCCGTAAGTTACAGCTCACGTTTTTAGTGTTTAAAGAGGAAACACTTAACAAGGTCAGGAAAAGCTAAACTAACGTCAACATGTTCTGTTGCCACTGTTGCCACTGTTGCAACAGAAAGACAATATTCTGTTCAGGAAGTGTTTGTCCACTTGTTACCCGTGCTACTCAACATTATCTGCAACTATCCAAGACGTTCTTAGCCGGCATAATGGACGTGATGGGACAACGCCTGACATATTCAGTTAAACCCACTTACAAATATTGTTGCATAATAAAATAAAACGTGTATTTTTTATGAATGTTTCTTTATGTCCGGCTAGCGCAAATGCATATCCAGAATTAAAAAATATATCCTGCTCTGATTTGAAAGTATTCGGAAAAATGATGTATTAATCACTCCAAAGTTTTGTTTCATTAGCTGCGTAATAATATTAACTTGTAAATACGAAGTGAAAATGACTGCACATATACTATACTGATCTTCGGCAAGCTGCATAAATTCTGCAATGGTCAAATGAGAACAGCCGAACCATGCGTAAATATTCCTCTCATTTATGACGAATACAGTTGACATTTCTGGAACACATAATGAGAACAGCTGGCTTAGAGTATTTAACACTCACAGTGCATAAACTACTTAACGGCATTATTCGAATGGATGACAGAACAGGTACAAAGAAGGATGGGAAAAGGTCACAGGTCAAAGATTAATTGGAGCAACAAAAGCCAAATTTGAAGAGAAGACAAACATTTCACAAACTCCTGTGCCTATCTACTTTTAAAAGTATCCAAGCTTATATATATATATATATATATATATAAAACTCCCTTCCTCTTACGAATCGGAGAAATGTAATAAAATTAGAAAAACTTAAAAAATCAATCTAATTTTTCTTATCTATCATATTCATCTAAACATGTTTAAAAGAAAGCTTGCTGTCCAAATACTGTCCAAGTAGTATATATATATATATATATATCAGAAGTGTCTTTGCCTGATTTTCACGTCTAGAACGGAATCTCGACTGAGTGATCAGCGTATAATTCTATCCATATTTCTGCTATTATTTTCAAACTCAGTCAGCCAGTCAGTCAAGTGCCAGACTTGATACACGCTTTGGCGGTCATGTCTCGAAAGAGACATGGCTGACTGGTTAGAAGATTAACCCGCAGTAGGTTGCCATTACCTCCTGCGGTAGACTGGTTTCCAGGCAAGGCTATGGAAACCTATCTGTCCTGTTATTTAACCTATAACTGAAGGAAGAAGTTGAATTAATACCTTTCCCAAAGGTACTTGCGCGTCAGTGAATGCAAGGAATTCGACTGGAATTCGAACTCGGCTCCCAGATTTCTCGTTCCGAGCCGATATCCACTGCAGCACAACGCATATCCAAACTAGCTTCCCAAAAACAGGCGGACTTGACGGTATCCTCAAAAGAAATATGATCCTGACCTGTCTCTTGTTCTTAAACTCTACAATAAATACCTTGACGCTTTTTTGGAGACCCTCTTCGGTAATTTCTCTATTTAAGAACTATGGCGAACCTTCTGGTGAACCTTCCTATTATTCATTTTAGTACTAGATGCCTTAAGCAACACCGAACTTGTTAAGCGTCTCACTTCACACGTTCTTCTTTCAGATAAGCGATAAGGTTTTTACTTCTCTAGGTCAACTGCCGATGCGTTCATACTGAAAAAGATCGTCAGGTGTTAGGTCAGAACGGCGAGGCTCAGGCTGAAGCTCTGGATATCATGAAAGTGTTTCACAAGTTTAGCACGCTGGTACTCTTCACAAGTTAAAGGACTATGGTGTCGATTTTTTATTTCAACCATGAAAGTTGTATTTAAAAGCATATTTTATAGATTCGCAGTAATATGGGGGTTCCTCAGGGGCATATCTTTGGGCTTATTTAATTTTTTTTTTTATCTTTATTAACGACTTTCCCGATGATATCAGTTTCCAACTCGGTATTTATGCTGACACAGCGATTTACTTAAGTTCTAAAATGGAAGTCTGATGAAGTAATACTGACAGTTGATTTCGAAAATGACATTCAACATTGTTAACTAGGGCAAGAAATGGCCTGTAAATTCTAACACCATCAAAACAAAACTGCTAATACCTGAGAGAATTATGTTTGCCTTTCATCATTATTGCTCTAAGCGAGGAACTCATTGCACCTTCGCGGTCTCAAATATTTCACTGATATGAAGTGGAATGGTTATACGGAATCAATTTCTAGCTGTACTCCTAGAAAGGTTGGTCTCCTGTGTTATGCCAAAAAAAGAATTCTCGCCAGTATCTACCTTGTACTTCTATAATTCTACTATTCGTCTGTGCATGGGATATTGCTGCTAAATCGGGTATGGTGCCCTTCCTATATTAGCCAGTCAGTTAAGTGCCGAAGGTGATACACGCTTGGGCGGTCATGTCTCGAATGAGGGACGAGGAAGAAGAAAATAACGTGTCTGCCTTAATTTCTTTATATTTGCTTTATATCTATTTATATACATATATATTTAGAGCTCTCTTAGAGAGTTATCCTACCACTGTACGTACAGGATACTCCTTTGGATTCTTCTATATCTACACCGCATGTTGATATATATATATATATATATATATATATGTGTGTGTGTGTGTGTGTGTGTGTGTGTGTGTGTGTGTGTCTGTTAATAATTTATGTGTACAATACATACATATATGAATGTCCTGAGCTTTTTATTTTATTTGTATTCGTATTAATCGTGATTAAAAAGTAAGTATCCATTTTAAATACTTAAAATGTATTTATTAAGTTTATTTTTACAAGAAGTAGATATGAGAGGAAAGCGTTTAACATGAGGTCTTATTTAAAATTTGATATGGGCACCAGATTTCGATACCATCTTCTTGAGCCACTAAGGAATCACGTCAACTGATTTCACGAGGAACACTTGTGGTATGGAAGACATAACTTCTTGTATTCGCCCTTCAAGTTCTTTCAATGTTTTGGTTTAGTTTCGTTGACTTCAAGGGAAGTGCGTTGTGGTGCATTGGATATCGGCTCAGAACGAGAAATCGGGGAGCCGAGTTCGAATTACAGCCAAATTCATTGCATTCACTTACGCGCAAATACACTTGGGAAAGGTATTAATCCGTCTATTCCTTTCAGTTATGGGTTAAATAACAGGACAGATTGGGTTCTATAGCCTTGGTCGACAACCAGTCTACCGCAGAAAGCAATGACAACCTTCTGCGGGATAATCTTCTGCCCAGCCAGTCATGTCTCTTTCGAGACATGATCGCCCAAGCGTATATCACGTATGGCACTTAACTAACTGATAGTTGACTTGCTTCTTTAGTCAAACCCAAAGAAATCAATCAAGTCATGTTTCTTGGCTGGTTACTCCCACGCAAAATAGGGAGTTATTTTTCGATTACCTTATATATATATATATATATATATATATATATATATGTGTGTGTGTGTGTGTGTGTGTGTGTGTAGACTCCAAAACGGCTGAACCGATTTTTTTGAACATTTACACACTTGTACTATAAGCGTCTGCGAGTGTTCTTTGGTAGGTTTTGTGTCGAGGCAATCCGATAAATATCGAAAATCGATGATAAAAAAAAAACGGGTTATAGAAGGAGTGGCCCGATTTTAATCAAATTTGATACACTCATAGACAAAGACATAAGAAACCATATTCAGAAGTTTCAAGGTTGCAGTTTCTTGCAGAAAATCGATAATATATATATATAAAGCAAGATGTTTGTGTGTGTGTCTGTTTATCTGTCTGTATGTCCTTTATACAAATCCATAATTTTTATCCGATTCTCACCAAACTTCACACAAATATTCTTTAGGCGGTATCTGAGCTCCAGGACCATGAATTAGCTTTAAAGCTTTCATTGCACCCGAGCAACGCCGGGCTATACTGCTAGTATATATATATATATATATATATGTGTGTGTGTGTGAGAGAGAGAGAGAGAGAGAGAGAGAGCGAGAGTGAGGGGGTGAATGTACACTATCATGCGGTGTATACACGAAGACAATTGTTTCAGTTTTTTATGCGTTTCTCTCTTCAGTCTATTTTATTATTCGATATAATTTTATTAAGTCTAATACAAGCGTTAATGAATGAAAAGTATCTGAAAATGTTATTAGAAATACAAAATACGTTTATTTCTCCAGAAAATTAGCAAAAGACGTCGAAAAAATAACTCATCAAAGACGAATGAATGAGAAAATATAATAAATAAAATGAATTGCAGGAAATTAAGCGGGGCCAGTCAGTAAGAATATTGAGGAAAGCTACTGACTCTTGATGCCTAACAAAAGCTCCTCACTACGAGTAGAAGAATTTAGATAATACTAAGAGTATTGAGGGCAGTGTTGGATTAATGCAGAGACCTGTTGTTATTTGATCCTCGTAATAATAAAAACATTACACGAATTAAAAATTGGAAAGAAAAAGGGGAAAAAAAAGAAAAAGACGGTATTTAGCCAAACGGCACCATTACGAAAATATACTAGAAATATGAAGTCAATACTTGAGCTTCTTTTGAAACCCAGAAGATATTTTAACACGAGAAAAATGCATTAATAATAATAATAATAATAATAATAATAATAATAATAATAGCGGATTGTAACATAGCAACCAAGGCATTTGAAATACTGTCAAAATATAAAGACCTGGAAATTGAAATAGAAAAAATGTGGAAATTGAAAACAAGAGTTGTGCCAGTGATAGTAGGTGCACTTGGAATGATAAAAAATGGAACAAAATACAACACATTGAAAAATCCTTGGAAACCCCAGCTTAAGAGATATACAAAAAATTGTATTGTTAAGTACAGCCCACACACTAAGGAAAACTTTATCTATGCAATGCTAGGGATGATGGGGAAGATAAAAAAAAAAAACATGAAATGGAGCCATAACAACACGCCACGACCTGCCTTAGGTCTTGCCGCAGACTTGTTTGGTAGTGCGACCATAGCAGAAATCAAAATATGATGAAAAATGACATAATAATAATAATAATAATAATAATAATAATAATAATAATAATACTGACTGAAATATTCCTGAGAGCTGGGAATATAGAGTACTGAGGAAGGTGCTGGAAATTTGGAGAAAAACTTGCTGTCACACAGTCTCCAGTGACAATCAGTATATATTTAGGGCCATCTCGCATATGCTTAAAATAATAATAATAATAATAATAATAATAATAAAAACAATTATTATTATTATTATTATTATTATTATTGTCATTCGTATTCATATTTTGTACCCCCAGCAAAGCTATGCTGATATGCTGCTTTCTCACTCTATAGTAGTAGTAGTATTAGTAGTAGTAATAGTAGTAGTAGTAGTAGTAATAATATTATTATTAATGATATTAATAATAAAGAGAAGGGGAGTGCGAAGGCTTGCTATCACATGATCTCAAGCGAGAGCCACTAGTTACAGTCAGTGGAGAAACAAATAATAATAATAATAATAAGAAGAAGAAGAATAAACGATTTCAGAAGATAAAACGCGTTCTTAAGGAAAATTATTTCGGAGATTATTACTCTGACCATTTTAAGAATCAAGAAGACTTGAAATATAGACAATTTTCTAGAATTGGTACCTTTAGCCTTCGACAGACATTGTATATTTTATGGCCTTACTAATTATTCAGACGTGCCTCTGTAAATAACCACGGTTACACAAGATTCCCAAGTCATAGAATTGACGCCGAAAAGATTCTGCTCAATTTCCGTAAAGACTCACGAATGCACAATATTGAATGAACGAATTTCGGGCTTGTCTATTCTTATGCAATACGAATATATATATATATATATATATATATATATATATATATATATATATTAGATTAGGTTTGGGTCGCTTGCCTTAGAGTGATGGTAAGCTTACTGGCCTTGGAATTTAAAGAATGTTCAGCATTCGAAATGCGGTTTTTATTACATATATATATATATATATATATATATATATATAGGTGTGTGTGTATGAATACCTAGGAGCGAATACAGACCATTGGCGCTAGTGGGAAATACGAAAGCATTTTTAATCTCGGAGGGCATGCCGAATACTTGCCTTATGCTGAGATATAATTTCATTTGAAGAGAAATAATCACTGTATCAACATATTCTTCCATCTTTATATATATATATATATATATATATATATATATATATATATATAAATGATTGAATGGGAGTGAGTGAACATATATATGTTTATCAGGCGAATTTTAATTTGAACCAAATCGCGGGATAAACATAAAAATTACATACAGAATTAAATACAATATTCTCTATTCAGAATGCACCAAAAAAAATTGACTATTATTTATATATTAACAAAATTAAAAATACCTACTGGCACTTTATCTATCTATCTATCTATCTATCTATCTATCTATCTATCTATCTATACCCCTATGTATGTATGTCATATTACGCATACGTTCTTTTTGATTCAGAGAAATTACTCTTTCTACGTAAACCTTCGAGAGATCAGTCCTGCGTCATGCAAAAACGTGTTTTCCAGACAAAAAATTATTTTAATTTGAAACTTGTCTAAAATTAAAACGCCTTATATGCTATAAAACACGCAGAGACGCACAGGCAGACACACAGGCACAATCACACACGTCAAGGCAAAACAACACTAACGATAAATAATAATAATAACGGTGAAACCCTAGCGTGCGGCAGTAGTCGGAGAAGAGCGAATCCTTCTTAGCTATGTGTTTTGTTGTGCCTTTCTAGCATAAAGGATGAAAAGCAACCGCCACTGCATCGCTCGCTTCTTCACTCGTGACGTAACACAGGGCGTCTTACGAGAATTTTCAGGGCCATTTTTTAGTCCCGAAACACGATTGTATTCGAGTAAAAACATCATAGCCATGTTCTTCGAGTAAAATAATTTCAGATTCTTACATTGTCAGTGAATTTTACAATTGCGAAAGTGTTTGCTGAAAAAAAAATTTTTAGGGATGATACCGTTTGTGTAAGGGCAGGCACAAAATGGAGGTCGATATTTTAACAGAGGCATGCGCGTTTCCTCCATGATATTTACAGAGAAAGGTGCAGCACCCACACACATTAAAAATATAGACACAGGCCATCATTGCACAGACGCATACAATTTACACTCACACCGATTTCGATGCATAATTTTAAATAAATATATCAAGGAACGATATCAAATATGTATAAAAACAAAAAAGTAAATAAAAAAAAAAAGCAAAGTAAAACGGAAACAAAAAATTAAAATCACAGTGACATGTGAGGGATCGTAAGCCTCGTATACGGGCGAGCATCGTCGTGTATGCACACGGGTAGTTAAACTGGTAACATTAATCTCATATGTACGCACACATCGACATCTATGTGCACCCGCAAGACATGCAAGTGCAGGCAGAGGTGAATACATCAGGATCGAACTGACACAGGCGAGAATGTGCTAAGCAATTCTCGGAATATATGCAGCAGGACACAAATTCAAAAATGAACGCGTGTATGAGTACAAGTTTCACCTTTGCGGACACACAACAAATGAAAAAAAAAGCAATAGTAAATACACAGACACACACACACACACACACACACACACACATATATATAGCAATGAACATTGGCTAACTTCAGAAAAAAAAGACACTTCAGACGCATGGAGGCAAACGTATGTATATATTATTTTTTTAGTTTATATAAAATTGTGTAAAATTTCATACATGCTTTTCTGTATATATATATATATATATATATATATATATGTGTGTGTGTGTGTGTGTGTGTGTGTATTACGTATGTGTGTGTAAATGGGCGTGTTTATACAGATAGATATGCATGTATTCATTTATGTATATTGTTTTGCATGAGTAATATTATCACTGATAGTAAATATTTAATTATATATACATATACATATACATATATATATATATATATATATATATATACGGATAATATGAGATGAGAGAGTAGAGAAAATTAAAATATATATATATATATATATATATATATACGGATAATATGAGATGAGAGAGTAGAGAAAACGAAAGGATATATATATATTTATATATATATATATATATATGTGTGTGTGTGTGTGTGTGTGTGTGTGTGTGTGTGTGTGTGTGTGTGTGTTGAATTTTTACAAATGTTAGCATATGTAGACATAGCATTTTGTTTAATCTGTTTTTCTAAACGCATTGAACTAAATCTGTAAAAAAATACCCGTCTTGAAGAAACCTAAACATGCAACCACTAAAAAAAATAAAAATATATATATATATATATACACACATATTTTTTCGTTGAATATAAATATACATTAGCGACTATACCTCCCTATGTAAATATATTTATGTTAATACGATTATTTTAAGTGGCTGTTTCGAGGGGCTTACTTTTTTTTATATTTTCATATTTTATCTTCAATTTAAGAATAAGTAATAATTTTAAAGAATGCATCGAGGCGATTTAGTCTTTTAAAGTCCTGGTTCTCATTAGCATTGCTGCCCGGACGAATAGCTACTTATGGGAAATGCTTGATTATGTAAGGATCCCTGATTATGCAACCAGCGAGCGCGAATTTTCAAGCTTGCGTCTGTGTCAGCCTTTGTGACTTATTTATACACGTGTGTGCATCTATGCTGCCTCATTTGCATGATTCTCATCCTTCAGACGCGTGTAGGAAATGTTAATTTGCAGGTCCACTAATATATCTAGGGACTTACAGAATCAGAAAACTGACATTCACACACACACACACACACACACACACACACACACACACACACACATCAACTTACAGTTTATCTGTCGCAAATCGAGGACTAACACGCACGCCTTACCAATCTCATCGGCAGATCGAATTAGATTTTAACTGAGTGCCTCATTACTGTGCTTTCTGTGCACTGCGAAGCTAAGCAAATTATCTATCTATCTATCTATCTATTTCAGTCTGTTCATATCTATCTATCTATCTATCTATCTATCTATTTCAGTCTGTTCATATCTATCTATCTATCTATCTATCTATCTATCTATCTATCTATTTCAGTCTGTTATATCTATCTATCTATCTATCTATCTATCTATCTATCTATCATATTCTCTTCATACTTGGCAGTTTCTATCTATCTATCTATCTATCTATCTATCTATCTATCTATTTCAGTCTGTTCATATCTATCTATCTATCTATCTATCTATCTATCATCTATCTATCTATCATATATTCTCTTCATACTTGGCAGTTTCTATCTATCTATCTATCTATCTATCTATCTATCTATCTATCTATCTATTTCAGTCTGTTCATATCTATCTATCTATCTATCTATCTATCTCAGCGTGTCATGTTCATATCTATCTCGCTATAATAGTTTATTAATATCTATCCAAGCCTGTTTATATACATTGATAGAGAGAAATAGATAGTTAGATAGAGAGAGAGAGAGAGAGAGAGAGAGAGAGAGAGAGGGGGGTGGAGAGATGTATTAGCTCTAGCTAAGTGTGGTACGCCCTTAATGTGTACATTGGATAATGTTGTGCTAATTTCCAAAATTAGATTGCTGTGTCTGTCTTTAAAATCTGCATTCAATTTCTTGATCTTTTGCCTCGGTTTGAACATTGATCAATTTGCAACTATCTTACCCACAAGGCATACCATACAAATCAATCTTCATTGAATTTCGATTCGTCTACTACAGGAGTACATGTGGTAGCTGGTAAGACCACTGTTTTGGGTTTAGCATTCCGATCAGGACAGTTTAACCCAAGAATACATCATACCTTAAAATATAATTCATCATACACACACACACACACACACACACACACACACACACATATATATATATATATATATATATATTTGTGTGTGTAAACACAAATATTACACTGTTCAGTCAGTCACACACGCTTTGGGCGATCATGTCTCGAAAGATAATCTCGCAGTATGTTGCCATTACTTTCTACGGTAGACTAGTTGCCAGCAAAGGCTATAGAACCCAATCTGTCCTATTATTTAATCCATAACTGAAGGGAAGAGACGGATTAATACCTTCCCCAAGGGTATTTGTACGTAAGTGAATGCAAGGAATTCAACTGGAATTCGAACTTGGCACCCCGATCACTTGTTCCAAGTCGATACCAGCTGCATCACAACACACATTAAATTAGATAGATAGAAACAGACTGAAATAGATAGATAAATAGATAGATTTCTTAGCTTTGCAATGCACAAAAAGCACAGTAATGAAGCACTCAGTTCAAATTACACTGTTACAATTATAACAATCATCATCAATGTCATAGAAAGCCACTTAAAAAATAAAAAATAAATAAAAATCCTCATCATCAACTTTGTAGACGGCCACTATGTAGTGGCCGTATTCTTGAATTACAAGTACATCTGTCTTTCAGCTTGTACAATATCACAATCAAAATTACTGAAAAACTTCAATAGATTAACTAAAACCGCTTGGAATGAAGAATATATTGACCAATTTCTGCACTCCTTAAGTCCACAAAAGAAATTTCTTGTTCACACTGAATGTAAAATCAATTTTTAAAAAAAGCAGAACTACGTTACTCATCATTTTTTAGGAAACAATTATTAAAGAGATGTAGTAGCCCAAATACACACGAATTATATTTCTCTCTCTCTCTCTCTCTCTCTTATATATATATATATATATATATATATATATATATATAATTCATATAACTATATAAATTCACATAACTATATATGCATTAGTTCACATAACTTTATATATATATATGTATTCGTCATACACATACAAAACTGTTTTGCTGTATCACAGCTCATCAGTTTGGTTAGACATCCACTTGCTTCTAGCCAGGATTGAAACTTGACCGATTTGGTATCGGTCGGAGTCGCTAACCCTTAAGCCGTATGGAATCAGAGAAGGGAAATTTTAGCGTGTTGTATATAAACGAGGTATACACACGATATATTATTTAGCCGCATTGATGAAACAAGCTTGTATACGAATGGTTATATATATAATCATCCGCATACAAGCTTGTTTTATCTAAGCACACACACACACACACACACACACACACACACACACACACACACACACACACATATATATAGGGTGCGATATGTAACTTCTCAACATTCTATATTTTTAATTTCGCGATATGTGCTTTTTCATTTTGTCGACTGTACAGTATAGTAGGGTCAGTTGGGCACTGTCGATGAGAAAAAAAAACACTCTGACGCAATTCTTTCCATCAGGGATTTGGAAAAAGCATGTTGTACTGTTTTGCATCCGAGCCAAAATTTTCAATTCGAACATATCAGAGTTTTTGTTTACAATCTGAGGACAGTGTAGAGGATTTGGAAAGAGTTGGATGAGTCTAACGGTGATAACGAATGTGTTTGGAGTGATTACTATTGATGGCGACATTCAACTTTCGACAGAGCCTCAGGCTCAACATAAAGTGCCTTGAGCAGGTAGTGCTGCCCTGGGTCAAGAGGGCGTCTGCTGGAAGACCTTATGTCTGGCAACAGGACACTGTACCATGCCGCGCAAGCAAGACCCAATCCTTTATATAGGATAATTTCTGCGATTACATCCACCCTTTACATCTGGGCTTCTAATTTCACAGACTGCTACCCACCTGATTATTATGTTAGGTCTCAGTTCAGAACTCCTTGTGACACCAAAGATGAACTGAAGGCAATAATTATTGCAGCATTCACTAACTTAAAAATGGAGATTGACCAGAAAAATTGCAGGAGATTCCGATGTTGTCTGGTAGCCATGGTTGAAGCCAATGGCGATTTTATAAATTAAAATTACTTCTTAATATTTCAAGATATATTTGCGTAAATATATCTGTTAAAATGAGATGTCAATGTTATTTTCACCTTCCTCGTAATTTAGAGGACAATTTATGCATCGCACCCTGTGTACACACACACACACACACACACACACACACACATATATATATATATATATATATGAACGTGTTCATGTATGCTGATTTATGCTTTATTACATAGCATAAATGTCTGATTTATGGGCTGATATTCTCGGGTAGTTAACGCTCCAATAAGGTTCATTGAAGTGGTATGCTTCATAAAGAAGTGCACACCACTACCAATGCACACACACGCACAGAAACACACACACAGACACAGACACACAGAGACACAGACACACACACACACCAAGTTACGCAATGAATTTCAGCCATTCACTTCATTATGCTCTGCCAATTCTTTAACTTCCAAATAAACACCTGTGTCTAAGTGGCGGCGAAAGACGACCCTGACACCACTTGTCACGCTGAATGTGTGTTGAGGATAAGGATCAGTAAATTTATCCCTCTACTTAACGCTGTGGAATAGTGGCAGGTTTGGGGCCACCAAGACCTTTATTACGCGCGGACAAGCCTCTGTTAAATCTGTTGTAACTAGTGATGAGCCATGAATACGATTAAATAACATCGTGTCTTTTTTTCACTTCATTTCAGCCCATCTTTCTTTCACATTGCCCATCCCTTACACCTTACACCCCCTTACACCTATTCCTCTTGTTCCGTGTCTTTTTAGAACGTGGGCGATCACGGATGTCGATAACTTCCTATCCTTTGTAAGTCTTAGCAGCGTTTGTTCCTTTGTCAAGCCTCATGTTCCTCGTTCCGATATCCATTCGCACAAACTTGCCAGGTGGTCTTCTGCCTTCTTTAGTTCTTCTTGCCCTCAATATATCCTGTGAGTGTCAAATCCTCTAAGTTCACCTTCCTCATCATTTAGAAGAAATTTCAGCTTTCCCTTTCTAATTCTGAGTAAAAGTGATCTTTTTGTTTCCATTTTCCTTAAGACTTAATTTCTGCTTACTCGCTCTGTCCATAGAATTCTCAGCATCCTTCTGTAGAATCACATTTCTGTTGCCTCCAGTTATATCTTCATCTGTGAAGAGATTGTCCAGGATTTACTTCCACAGAGAAGGATTGATGTTACAGAACAGTTATTTCTTTTTCTAAGAATTTTTTTCTCTTTATTAGTACTTTGCTTAGGTTTTAGAAGGCATTTTTCGTTAATCCAATGCGCGTTCCTATTTCGGTGTCGCGTTTTCTATCCGCTTTGTTTCTTGTTGACAACTATATTTTCTGTCAAGGTAGAGTTGATAAATCTTTTCATTGCGTTTCCTTAAAAAAATGTTTCTTTGAAGGTCTATTGTTTTCTTTCTATGTCCGTCATCAGTACAATATCGTATCCGTATTTGATATTAAGATTACGATAATAACTCCTGGTAGGGCCTCCATCTCCCTGAGGACAGTCTCGCTGTAAATGTTGAATAAATCTGATGAGAAAAGAGAAATCCTTGTCGCACGCCACTTCCTATTTGTGCACCA
This sequence comes from Ascarosepion bandense, assembly GCA_037127315.1. Lineage (NCBI taxonomy): Eukaryota > Metazoa > Mollusca > Cephalopoda > Sepiida > Sepiidae > Ascarosepion > Ascarosepion bandense. The sequence goes on from JBBBDQ010001791.1 coordinate 1,449,443, forward strand.
ACTAAATTCATTTTCTATCAGTTTATTAGGCGCTTTACTATAAATTCTGGATGATTCTAAAATTCTTCCCCTCTTTTTTTAATTATAATTCTCTCACTCCAAGCAAGGCAGTGCTACGACTGGTGTGCAGGAGGTTGCATAATATAAAAGTGAAGAATGAAGAGAATAGGTTACAGTAGGTTTCAGAGAATGGATAAGAGAAGGACGGTTATATTGGTGTGAAGAGAGCTGCGTGAGAGGAAAGTGTAAAGGGAGAAGACACATGGGCGTCAAAGAGATAAGAGATGACAGTTGACGTTGCATTTAAACTCTTGGAGATTGTAGCTATCAGAGAAGCAAGAATACGGAAAGGAGTTCCTCAGGCGGGAAGTGCAAGAAAAGAAGCTGATAGAGTAGAAGTTGTGGTCACACTTGATTGTTTTCTCAGTGAAATTGTTGCTAGTCTAGTAGCTCGAGTAAATTCGTGCAGAGGGGAGCTAAGCTAGTTGGAGCAGAATTCGTGAAAGTATTTGTAGAAGAGACAAAGGGAAGCCACACCTCGACTGTGTGTGTGTGTGTATGTGTGTGTGTGTGTGTGAGAGAGAGAGAGAGAGAGAGAGAGTGAAAGAAAAAGAGAAAGAGAACAACTCAGGATCGACTACATTGCAGATTCACCTTTATTGTCTTTTTTTTTTTATTCTAAAAAAAAAAAATCTGCGGTCAGGTCGACCCTAACTGAGAGTCCCCCACATGAGGAATAGAATCTGAACTAGCATTAATTTATTAAACGATTATACGGCTGTTTTAATAGGATCGATTTTAAAATGCTGACGCGCCCACAGGCAAGCACACTTGTGAATGAGCGCACGCATACAGACCCCATCCTTCTATATAAATTTAGTTTATATAAGTTTAATCTTACACAGTCAAACGGGAAGAGCAATTTTATTTCACACACCTTCCCCAAACTTAAGAAGTGCATTCTTTCTTTCTATCTATCTATCTATCTATATATATATATATATATATAGTCATCCGCAGACAGATCTGTTTCGCTGTATCACAGCTCATCAGTACGGTTAGACATCCAATTGTTTTGAATCCAGGATTGAAACCCGACCGATTTGGCGTCAGTCGGCGATTTTACCTCTGAGCTATGAGCGCTCGGTAGAAAAAAAAAATATAATGAGAGAAAGTGAATATAATAATTTATAACAGGTGTTCGAACTCTCCTCAGTTTTTCTTTCCGAGTCGCTAACCATTGCACCACATTCGCAATATAGATATATCGTTAGAGAGACATAAATCTACTGAAATATGTGCAAGGATCATACAAGATGAAAAAAGTGTAATATTTATCGTTATTTTCTTATTATTGTGTACATACATAAATTTAAATTTCACCAATATTTCGTAGATATTCGGATTAACGTTCTGGGTACTTTATAGAATTTGGATGAACACTGGCAGAGCACATCTTCTCATCGGAGCAATATGCGACAGAAAACGTTTTCCTAACTTTGGAGCATAACCCTTACGCTGTTTTATTAGGCCAAATGTATTAACGTCTATTCCAAGCGAAGCGAACGCATACTAACCAAGCCAGGGTAACCTAGAGGTGGTGTAATGGTTTGTTTCGCTAGCATCATTACAACTGATTAGTGAGTTCGATCCTCAGTGGGTGTCCCTTACTTTTGACCTTGTGCCACATCTAAGCTACGCCTTGAAAATCACCAGACTAACCAAGCCAGAATTCAAACCTGGGTAGCGGAAACTTGCTAATTACCAACTTTTCACAAGAAAGAGCTAAAAGTCCTCTTCTGAAAAGCAGACCCTTAACCATTCCGTTATATATATATATATATATATATATATATATATATCGCCCGGTTCACACTCCACCCACGTCTATTGAACAGGTGAAGAGGCTCATCCCTTGTTTCCTGTTTAGGTTGTGGTTTCCGGTTTTTCTCTTTTCCAATCTTTTCACTCTTTTTTTTTTTATTTTATTTTATTTTTTCAATTGGAGTAGATAGACTAAACTATCGCCCGGTTCACACTCCACCCACGTCTATTGATCAGGTGAAGAGGCTCATCCCTTGTTTCCTGTTTAGGTTGTGGTTTCCGGTTTTTCTCTTTTCCAATCTTTTCACTCTTACGTTGCTCCCTGCGCATCAGTGGCGTTTTTGCCTTGCTTGGGGTGATATGATTAAAAAAATATATATATATTAAATATAAAAAATTTAATCCAAAAGGAAAAGCATGAAGGTAAATCCCAAAGCCCCGATCCTAATTAATATTAATATTTTAATATTAAAAAATGATACAGGTGGAGGTTCACTAATTGTAAGTTATCGTGCCTTAGGGTTTGAGCTTACTGGCCTTGTTCAGCTGTTCATTATGACAGATTAAGTGTCCTTCTTTTAAAACTATAGGATCCGCTCAGCACTTTTCTATTCTAAGTGCCATATCTTCTCAGGACCGATCTTGGTGAATATGGCTCTCCACAATGTCCTGTTCTAGCTCTCAGTAGGTGCAGTATAAATTATATGCTGCTTTTGTGGGTATTGAAGCAACACAAATGTCCCTGAGTAGGTGTCAGTAGAAACACGCCACTTATAATGACACACATTTGTTTTTAATTATTTCACCCCAAGTAAGGCATTCCACTGCCACTATTGCGCGGGGGGTTACATAGGGAAATGTGCTGAGAAAGAGTGGTTAGATATAGGAAATGTCAGAAGGAGGGTGATAGACGGGTAAGGATACCGAGGATGAGGGTTGGGTAGATGGGAAGAGTGTGTGAGGGAATGGATGCGAGTTAGTGTGTTATGAAGCTAATATTATCTAAGCATGGCCCAGTCTGGCACAAGAGCACCTGTGTTTGGAGACCAGAAGGTAATAGCAATGACTTGCAAAACGAGTACAATTTCATTATAGGTCTTCTTCTTCTTCTTCTTCTTCTTCTTCTTCTTCTTCTTCTTCTTCTTCTTCTTCTATGTGTCGTTTCTTTCGTGACGTAGGCGATCGTGGCCTTTCACATATGCCTATCCTTGTAGCTCTTAACACCATTTCTCTTGATACCCGGCCAAAACCCTGCACTGCCATCCATTTGTTCAAGGACATCAAGTATGTCACGCATTGCTTTCCACTGTTTCTCTTTCTATCTATCCACCCTGTGAGTACCAGTTTCTTCAAACCCTCCTTTCTCATTACACTTCCCAGAAACTTCAGTTGTCTTTTCTTGATGTTAAGTATCATTTACCTTTTCGTTTCAAGGAGGAGAAATCAGCTTATAGTGGTACAAATTCATATTAGATAAGAATTGAACTCACGATCAACGACTTACGAGATCAGTGTTGCAAACGCATCCAATTCAAACTACGTTTCAAGAAACATTATTTCATGATGTTCGTTCTCTTTTCCCACACTTATATGCGTGCGTGCGTGCTTGAGCGTGTCAACATTCTATAGTCCGATCAAAATAGTTCTGGATGTAAGTCGGATTAGCCATGTGATCGGGTTATCGAAAAAGACAATCTGTTAAATACAATAAAAAAATTGTATTTTTAGTTATTTTTCGGCCTGCCTGAACTGAGTTGAACGAATTCTTTATTTATCTAAATTCGAATAGTTACGTAATATGTATACGAGTACTGATATTGACGAGAATGTGATCGAAAAATAGGGGAAGAAAGAATGCTATATTCGTCAGGAAAGCAAGTATATGGAAGGAAGTTCCACAGGTGGGAAGCTCGAGAAAAGCAGCTGATGGAATAGAATTGTCGCATGCATTTTGTTGATCTAAATGTAAAAGAGTGAGACCTTGTTGCCAGTCATGTCTTTTTATTTTTACCAGAATTAGCAAGCTGTGCTCATATTCCAACTAATTTATTGCGTAGACATTCCATAGATCCATCACCTCTTTCCGAATCTATGGAGTAAATAGCAGGACAGACTAAACATTGGCACCTTCCGTGGCAAGACTAAGAAAAGGATAAGTCTTAATTCAAATCCGTAGATAAGGCAACGGGAAACCAATTTTTTAATTTTTCACAAGAAGTCGCGGCGAATATTGAAAATAAGGGAAAAGTGTGGAGAGCGGTAAACACTTATGGTCTAAATACATGAATTTTTAAAAAAAAGATTGAATGTTAATAGAGTCTTTTTCATCGAATGCTGCTGGGATTAATGAACGGACGCACAATTAGATGTCGTAGCATTGAGATGTAGACACAGAAATAGGCACAGACACACCGACACACGGACGCACGCGCATGAGTGCGAGTGAGTGAGTGAGTGAGTGAGTGAGTGAGTGAGTGAAAGTGAGTGAGTGAGTGAGTGAGTGAGTGAGTGAGTGAGTAAAAGTGAACTTTCTTTAGGGCCCTGCTACTTTCTCTGTTATAAAAAAATCCAAGAAACTAAAAAACATTAGTTCTTTTTTTTTCATAGCGGTAAGTCGTCAGGGTTCCGATTGCTGATTTTCCAGGCAAGATAACCCCATTTCATAAATTGGTGTAACACATCCTTCCTTCCCTTATTTTTCGATCACATTCTTGTTATTATCAATACTCGTATACATATTACGTATTCGTTCGCATTTACATAAATATATTCACATTAAGAATTCGTTCAACCCAGTTCAGGCAGGTCGCAAAATAACTAAAAATACAATCTTTTTTTATTGTATCTACCAGACTGCCATTCTAATCCTTAGCAATTATAGGACATTTTCCTGATCTAAGCTGTTTATTGTTGATCAAAGAAGGCCGATCTGGGAGTTGTGGGAAAAACAAAAGGAATCTAAATGGTAGTAAATAATTGGCAATGCCTTAAAGTCATCCAAGAAATATAACTATCATCAATCCCAGATGGTGCATAGGGCAGCAACTTTTTGTTCCTGTAGCAAACTGTTTTTACGGGGCAGGGTTGTTAGCTCTGTACCCAACCCGCAAATCTGGAGGACCGGTGGAACATTCTTAGTCCTTACCTTTACAGCACCTGACAAACCCAAATGGTCACCCATTTAAGTACTGACGAGGCTGGATGTTGCATAACTACGGTGATCGGACGGGAACCGGTGTATTCAACACGATATAGCCGTAGACAATAGTATAATTATACTATTAATATATGTAGGAAAAAGATGGCGATAGATTGTTAGTTTTTTGGATTAAAACTCATTAGTGTAGCCGAGACAGTCTCAGCAAAATCAAGAATGGTTTGAGTCTCAACAGGATAAATTCGGGTTTACGTCTCGGCAGGACTAGAATGGGTTTCGTCTCGGTTTAGGACAAGGATGCGTTTGTATCTCAGCAAGATTAGAATGGGTTTGAGTCTCGACAGGATCAGGATGCGTTTCAGTTTCAGAAGAGTCAGCATGTATTTGAGTTTCAGCAGTGGATTTATATTTTAAATCTGATCAACATTGCAATAGAGACCCGGGGTTAGAAATAGATGAGTTCGTTACTGTCATTTAGATAGAAGTGTTGACACCGACACATGTGATTGAACGTTGATTGCCAGATAACAAATAAAGCTATGAGAATGGGTTATTTTACTGGGTTTAACTTGACCACGATAATAACCTATATGAACTTAGCAAGTCACCAACCATTTTTTCTTTTTCTTTTTTTTTTTTTTTGAATTGGAGTAGATAGACTAAACTATCGCTCGATTCACACCACACCCACGTCTATTGAACAGATGAAGGCGCTCATCCCTTGTTTCCTGTTTAGGATGTGGTTTCCTTCTTTCTCTTTTCCAATCTTTTCACTCTTTTCTTCTTTTTTTTTCAATTGGAGTAGATAGACAAACCTATCGCCCGGTTCTCACTCCACCCACGCCTATTGAACAGGTAAAGAGGCTCATCCCTTGTTCCCTGTTTAGGATGTGGTTTCCGGCTTTCTCTTTTCCAATCTTTTTACTCTTACGTAGCCCCAGCGCATCAGTGGCGTTACCGCCTTGCTCGGGGTGATATGATTAAAAAAAAAGGTCTGTGTGGATCAATCAAGGGGATCAACTGAGGATCGACGGGAGGATCACCTGAATTACGAGTAGCAGCAGCAGTCATGCCAGTTACAGCCGAGTAGCAGAGATCAGTGTTCACAATGTGATATTAATATTTAGTCCTTGAGTCTCAGGAGGATTACTCAGGAGGATTCCCAAGAAAAGATACTACGTATTATCAGGAGGAACCCCTTAATACAATACTATTCGTGAATAGCAAGATACCGTAATATCACCACGTAGTCATAACTATTACTACAAATTCACGAGTAAATGCAGTAATATACTAATACCCAACACAATACAACCGTGTGATACCATAAAACAATCAGTTATATATTAGCTCACAATAATAACCAACAACAGTTGCGTTTACATTTTTTGTTCACCTTGTACCATACCTAGATATAGAGGGTTAGAGAATAAGGTGCAAGAGAAACAATTTATAGGATATGTATTGAAGACAATTGAAGATGTACGTTGTAGTGCAGTTCGAAACGAGAAATCGAGGAGGCGAGTTCGAATTCCAGTTGAATTCATTTCATTCACTTACGCGCAAATATCCTTGGGAAAGGTATTAATCCGTTTCTTCCCTCCAGTTATGGATTAAATAACAGGACAGATTGGGTTCTATAGCCTTGGCTGGCAACCAGTCTACCTCAGAAAGCAATGGCACTCTACTGCGGGATAATCTTTTGCCCAGTTAGTCATGTCTCTTTCGAGACATGATCGCCCAAGCATGTTTCATGTATGATACTTAACTGACTGATTGGGTTCTATAGCCTTGGTTAGCATCCAGTTATCACTAAACCATTATGATCGAAAAAAATCTCAAAATATCTTTTTAAACTATAGAAACGACTCAATCAAAAAGCGTAGATAATGAGGATATGTAGGGCTGACCTCCAAACTTGAAGAGGATTAAATATTAGTGATCTGGGAATCATCCACACGAGAGTCTGTTTTCTAAAGTAGCGTTGATCCTGGACAGAAACTAGACGGGTAACCGTTTGGCAATAATATGTAATGTAACCTTGGATATACTGGTGGGGTAATGGATAATGGAAAAATAATGCATCTGTCAAACGTATTTAAACTATAGATGAAGATGAAGCTATTTTATATGTCGGTAACGTTAGTGCCAGTCAGTTAAGTGCCATACGTGATACACGCTTGGGCGATCATATCTCTTCCGAGACATGAAAGACTGGGCAGAAGATTATCCCGCAGTAGGTTACCATTGCTTTCTACGGTAGACTGGTTGCCGACCAAGGCTATAGAACCCAATCTGTCCTGCTATTTAACCCATAACTGGAAGGAAGAGACGGATTAATAACTTTCCCAAGGTATTTGCGCGTAAGTGAATATAATGGATTCAACTGGAATTCGAACTCGGCTCCCCGGTTTCTCGTTCCGAGCCGATATCCACTGTACCACAACGCACATAGTGTACACATGCATTATTTTCGCATACGTACACTTTCATATAAAGTATCCATTTAATGCTTTATTACACGTGACACATATCTGACCAATGAAATCAAACCTCAATCAACATACGCTCTCTGTGGATGTTTGAAAAATTAAAAAAAAAAAATTTAAATCATTCGTCTTTAAAAAATCTCTGAAAAAACTTGTTAAAGTGAAACATGTGAGATTAAAGACAGTTTTTTACCTATTTTTTTACTTATTCTATTCATATATATATATATATATATATATATATATATATATATATATATACTAGCAGTATAGCCCGGCGTTGCTCGGGTGTAATGAAAGCTTTAAAACTAATCCATGGTCCTGGAGCTCAGACTCTTTGGACGTTGGCACGAAAGACTAAAAAGCAATAGTTGTTTCCAGTTAATGCGAAACCGTTGACTGAAAGAAAAATGAATGTATGTAAGTCAAATTTTGATTTCCTGGTATCGATATCAAATAAATTTTTGTCGTCGTAAACTGAATTTTGAAGACTAAATAAGTCCTCTGAGTAAACGGTATCATGGCTGAGACTAAGAACCACAATTGTACCTACTTAGAGCCAAACCCGAAGCAAAAACTAAAATAAAAGGGCTGAAAAAAATACAGATATACAGGCAGATAAACAGACACACACACAAACATCTTGCCTTATATATATATATATATATATATATATATATATATATATTATCAATTTTCTGCACTATTGTAAGAACTGCAATCTCGAAACTTCTGAATATCGTTTCTTATGTCTTTGTCTATGAGTGTATCAAATTTGATTAAAATCGGACCACTCCTTCTATAACCCGATTTTTTCGATTATCGATTTTCGATATTTATCGGGAGTACCTCCACACAACACCTAGCTAAGAACACTCGCAGACGCTTATAGTACAACTGTGTAAATTTTCAAGGAAATCGGTTCAGCCGTTTCGGAGTTTATAGGTAACGGACACACACACACATAGGCACACACACACATACACACACACAAAGTTCCATTCATAAATAAGTTTATATATATATATATATATATATATATATATATGAGTGTATGTGTGTGTGTGTGTGTGTGTGTGCGTGTGTGTTAAGTAGGATCATTATATCCGTTGACTGATAAAGTTTCCAGTTTCTATTTGATTTATTATAATATATTTTCACTAAATAATGTTTTGACTGTTGGATTAAGTGGATTGACCCATATTTTTTAAATTGATAAAGTCCCTAACCTGATACGTAGCTATTAAAAGGAGTTTAATATAAAAAAAATTAATTGTATGAAGATGGGTAAAATAAATCCTTTATTAATCATTACTCTCTCTCTCTCTCTCTCTATATATATATATATATATATTGTGCGATAATTGGACTGTTGTCGAAGTAAAGCGAAATTCAAAATTTATTTCAACAGTCACATTTACGAAAATTGCACAAAGATGTCTTGAAATACTAAAAAATAAGTTTATTCAGCATTGGTTTCGCAAAAATTATCTGGCAGCCATGACTGGGTTCTCCTGCTTGTGTAGTATGGTGCAGAGTCCTGTTACCAGACGCCTACCTTCTCAAGGTAGTTGATCTAGGTTTTCGTGTTGAGTCTCTGGGAAGATGAATGGTGTCATAAATTCGCTATCACCAGGAATCAATTCAGACACCTTCGTAATCAACATCAGACTCATCCAACTCTTTTCGAATCCTCTGCCCAGTCATCAGATTGCCACACAAACACTCTAACAAGTTCATAGTGGAGCTTCCGGTACGAATGCCAAGTAGTACAACATGAATTTTTCAAATCTCTGTCGGAGTGAATAGTGTCATGGTGCTCCTTTTCTCGCAAACGGTGCCCAACTTGCCCTACTATACTGACTGTGCAATGGATAAAATAAAAAACGAACAATTCGCATGTGTGAGATTAGAAATATAAAATGTCGACAATTTACTCATCGCACCATATATATATATATATATATATATATATATATATATATATATATATATAAAGAAAAAACTACTAAAAAGTTGTCAGTTTAAAAATGTATTTTTTGACAGTATTTATTTATTTCTATTATATATATATATATATATATATATATATATATATATATATATATATTTGATATTTCAGACCGGCATCGGTTTTTCATCAGAAACAAATGATTTTAAAATGTTTAAATCATTTGTTTCTGATGAAATGCCGAGGCCGGTCTGAAATATCAAATATATATATATATATATATATATATATATATATAATAGAAATAAATAAATAAATACTGTCAAAAAATACATTTTTAAACTTACAACTTTTTAGTAGTTTTTCCTATAAGTATTAAGACAGTATACGTGGATCATCATTATGCTCTCGCTCTCGCTCTCGCTCTCGCTCTCTCTCTCGCTCTCTCTCTCTCTCTCTCTCTATATATATATATATATATATAAACGGTCAGTAATATGCATATTACTGACCGTTTACTAGTTTTTAAATTTTTATGTTCTCTCGATGTTCATTGGAGTTGAATCTTATAAAGTTAGATTGCTGATTTTTAATATATTAAAAGTGAAATTTAAATAGACAAAGATTGTATCAAGATAAAAATTTAAAATTAGAATAGGTAAAATTTAAAAATTAAAACTAATCATGCAGGAAGATGAAATCAAAGGGACGTAATTCATAATTATTATTAACTGCAATATATATAAAATAGCTTTGAGCACTGTTTTATTAACACCTGAATAATAATATAATGCATGTGTTTCCCCTCATATGTATGCTTATTAATTCACATAACCATATATATATATATATATATATATGAGAAAATAATGACAAACATCTAAAAACGTGAGAGGATAATCAAAAAAATTCTGATTAATATAAAATGTTAAATAGATAAAATTAAAGAGCTTAATGAATATTATCCAGAGCAATATGAAATTTTGAGATGAAAATTTTACACATAATTAAACGGTTATAAATCCAGACTTTATTTCGGCTGTTGTAAAAATACGAGCCGTTTTTTCAGACCCGAAAAATCAAACAACTTAATTTTAATTATCAAAAATTTACGTTAACACAGAAGAAATGTTTAGTGTTAAGTGAACGGTAGAGGTGTATACAGATTAATTTTGAATGCATACTCATGTATATATATATATATTTATATGTCTGTGTGTGGGAGCAATCAATATATTCGTAGCCTGACCCTTTAGATATTAGCTAAATGGGTAAATAACGTTCCAGTATTATGTTCTACTAATATGTCAAATACCGCCATTGAATTAAATGCATTGACAATATTCAATAATTGCTAAGTACATCGTTAGGCTTCACTCTTATTTATACATCTACATATATAAATTTACGTGTACGTGTGTTAGTTTTTGTTGTTTTTTTTTCTTTTTGGTGAGAACTTGTTAATTTTGATGTGATTTGGGGGCTAGGGGTGGACAGTTGAAGCGGATGGAAGACTTGAGGCCGATACAAGACGTAGAATGCTGATACCGACTACTACCCACTTGGCATTTGTTTCCCTATTTTTCTACTAACTCCCACGTAAAATGTCTCCTTGCAAATATCTAACTCCACATAGCTAATGAAACCTGCACCCCGAAAAGGGGCGGAACCCACCCCTTACCTCTAATTAATTCCACACACGAGTGTAGATTTATACACATTTATATAAACGTATGTATGTGCGTGTCGAGTGTTATTTTTTCTCTCTCTTCAAGTATATAGGGGGGTGTTGTAGTGCAGTGGCTATCGGCTCGTAAGGAGATAACGAAGAGCCGATTTCGAATTCCAGTTGAATTCGTTCCATTTACTTACTTTTGCGAAAAGTATTAATCCGTCTCTTCTCCTTTTAGCTACTGGTTAAATAGCAGGAAAAATTGATTGGCAACCCATCTACTGCAAAAAGGAATGGCAAGTTACTGCGGGGAAAATCTCTTGCCCACTCAGTCATGTTTCTTTCAAGACATGATCCGCCCAAGTGTGCATCACGTATGGCACTCAACTGACTGATATATATGGGGCAAACACAATATTTTGTCTTAATGAAGGTGCGTGCGTACAAGTGAACATAAACCCAGTGAACAATCATTATTACTGTATATTGAATACATATGATTAGATATATTAAACACCGTTGTCATTGTAGCGAGTGAGGATAAATACCGTAGTGAAGATAAAACTCATTACACTATTAATAATCTTGTTAACTAAAGCTCTAATGGAAGTCTTTCAAACATTTACTAAACACGCCAATACACTAGTGTTTCGTCTAACTCACCATAAATAAACTTTTAAAAGAGCTTTAATTAATGAATTATAATTTAATTATCTAACCAGTATTCCACATATATAAGCACAAATAAATTACTCTGCAAGTTGAACCGGAAAAAGAATCTTGTTAATGTGACACCTAGTGTGAATCGTACTCACTAATAGTAGATGCTTAAGCATGTTAAGCAACGCTACATAGTAAAGATGACTTTCTTAGCGTAGCTTAGATTTGGCACAAGGGCGAAATTATGGGACACCGAGTGAGGATCAAAGTCACTACTCACACGTAATTTTTCTAGCGAGACATGCTTCTTAATCATTATGTGCCCAATGATTTTCCAAGAGTAGCTAAGATGTGGCACAAGACCAATTCTAATGGGGCACCCATTGAGAATTGAACTCACTACTCAGTAGTAAGCTTGTTAACCATTACGCCACGTCGAGGCGCCCCTCGCTCTATAGTAATAATTGCGGCTATGCTTACTTTTGTTTGAAGTCGAGGTAAATTGATGAGGCATCTAATGGGGCTTGAAATCACTTCTCTGGTCTGCGTGACAAGCTAATTCTGTATTTACAAAGCCACAGACGTAGGGCACCTTATGAGGATCAACCTCTTAATCAATAGTTGCGTGATTAACCATTGGGTTTTGTAATTTTCCTAAGCATAGGAATTTCAATACATGGTTCAAATTTGTGGTGACGTGTAAATTCTAGATTTATTTTTAATGGTGACTTGGCTGATACAAAACTAGTGATATGTGTGCTGTCTTCCTGTTTAGAGCTGGGATATAATTATATGTCCTTGCAAAGGTCCACCTACGCAATCATATATTCAAAATCCCGCCACACACACAAGGTAGTTGCCGTCGTATATAGCAGTGGTTCCCAAATTTTTGTAGCTCATGGCCCACTTTGAACCCATAAAATTATTGCACAGTAATACAAAAGATTACATCCATTTTACAAATAATATATCTAGTGAAGACACAACTGTGTCTGTCTATAAAACCGTATGCTAAAAACTCATTTGTGTATTGTCAACATGGTTTTCATGGGGTAAAATGACAGGACAAAAATAAATTACTACCTAAATTTTAAATACATATATATTGTTTTTTTTCTTATATATAATTAAAATATCATAATAAATATTAATAAGCTATTAATAATATATATTCACTTATGAACTTATATCTGTGTATTCACGAAAGTATTTATAGAGGCAATGATCAAGATTTTCTCAAGACTGAAAGATATAGGTTTCTTTCTACAGAAAAAAAGGTATTTTCAATGCCTGATTTTTTAAGAATTATACAAACATAAAGTAAGTAGTAAATCCGAATAATCTAAATATATTAAAATCATTGACATACATTTAATTTAATTCATTTAAAAACTAGTAGTCAATAGAAGCTTTATGTGAGATTTTGAAAAGGATGAAAACGAAAAGGAAACTGATAGTTAACATCAAGAAGAGAATTGAGGGTTCTGGGATAGAGAGCAAGAAGGACAAGGGAATGCAACGCGTGACATACTTGATCGGTTTGAGCAAATCGATGGCAGAGCAGGGTTTAGGAGGCCTAACAAGTGAATGGGTGTTAAGAACTGCAAGGGATAGGGAGATATGGCAGGCCATGATCGCTTACGTCCTAAAGGGACACGGCACAAAGAAGAAGAAGATAAAGTAAAAATTATATGATCTCTGTGACCCATCTGAAATTTGTCATGATTTATTTGGGCCATGTAGCCATGGGTTAGGAAACCCTGATATATAGAATCGCTTATAGTTTGTCTAAAATGAAATAATGTTAATTGATTATATTTATTTTGTATACGTTTCGAGTGGGAAAATGATGTCATCAGATGTGTAGTTCTTAAAGAGATTGAGCGTTACCTTGCTGTAAGGTCCCATGACTTAATGATTGTCTAATTTAAAGATCTTTTTTTTATCTCCAAACGAGCGTCGGTTCAATCCATACTAATACAAAGCGCATTTTCTTTAGTAAGATTTCCATTTGTACCGGTCGGTAAATAAAAGTTTCCCCAATAAATAAATATGATAAAAAATAAAATAAAATAAAAGTAAAAAAAAATCAAAAATCAAAAATCAAAAACGAAATGTCTACTCAAACATGGATAACCACTAGATATAAAGATTACAGTATTAAGATATTAAATACGTCGACATTTGCTTTATTTGAGAGTGATTGTACGAGAACCAATATTTCAACGTAATACGGCCAGAAATAACAGATTTTTAATCTATGTAGAGGTCTTTTGATAGATAGTAACCGGGATCAGTCAGTCAGTTAAGTGCCGTGCGTGATACACGCTTCGTCGATCATGTCTCGAAAGAGACATGACTGACTGTGCAGAAGATTATCCTGCAGTAGGTTGCCATTGCTTTCTGCGGTAGACTGGTTGCCGACCAAGGCTATAGAACCCAATCTGTCCTGCTATTTAAGTGCCATACGTGATACACGCTTCGTCGATCGTCTCTCTCTTTCGATTCGTGACTGACTAGGCAGAAGATTTTCTCGCAGTAGATTGCCATTTCTTTCAAAAAAAAGGCTGATTATCAACCAGTCCTGCTATTCAACCCATAGATGGATTCATTCCTTATTCCTTTATCAAGGGTATTTGCACGTACGTAAAAGTAACGAATTTACCTGAAATTCGAACTCGACAATATGTTAAAAGACGAAATGTTCACCACTTACTTGCTACTCAGGTTTCAACCTTATCCATCTAATCAGACTCATAAGTACTGGCCCTATCGATTTTCTGCACTATTGTAAGAACTGCAACCTTGAAACTTCTGAATATCGTTTCTTATCTCTTTGTCTATGATTGTATCAAATTTGATTAAAATCGGACCACTCCTTCTATAATCCGATTTTTTTAAATATCGATTTTCGATATTTATCGGGGGTACCTTGACACAAAATCTAGCTAAGAAAATCGGTTCAGCCGTTTCAGAGTCTATAGGTAACGGACACACACACACACACACAGACACACTCACACACACAGACAAAGTTCCATTTATAGATAAGTTTATATATATATATATCAAGTCGGGTTCCTTACATTCACTTTCGTATAAATACCCCTGGGAAATGTATGAGTCTTTTTTATTTTTCATTTTTCCACCAGCTATGGGTTGAATAACAAGAGAGCCTGGGTCATATAGATTTGGATGGGCAGCAGTTTAAAGGAAAAAAAACCCTGAATTCGAAGCCTGGTGAAGGTCATTTGGGGACCTTGTGACACACTTGCAATTTTGGTTGATTCTGCGCCAGCATTCACTACTTTAATGAAATTATATATGCAAATTATCTGTGAGAAAAACAAAATCCTCCATGACGCATTTCACTTCGCCAGAAATTTGGAAACGGTATGCTGTGTTGCTTGTTATTCGCACTGGAAGTTCTATTCGAACATTTCAAAGAGTTTGCGTTTCAAACTGAGGGCATTACATAGAAAAGAGTCAGATGAGTCAAATGGTGATTACGAAGATTTTTGGAGTGATCACTAGTGATAGCAACATTATGCCTCCGTTCATTTTCCACAGGTACAGACACAATACAGAGGCCTACATCAAGTGCTTTGAGAAGGTAGTGCTGCCCTGGGAAAGAAGGTAGCTTCTGGAAAACCTTATGCTGGAAAACAGGAATGTGTACTATGCCACTCAAATAGGAGAACCCAGTCACGGCTGTAAGGCAATTTCTGCGACTCCATAACCCCTTACACCTGACCACTTAACTTCCTAGACTACATCCCCATTGATTATTATATGTGGGATGCAGTTGAACTGGAGACCAACAAAACTCCTTTTAACACTAAAGATGAACTGAACGCAAATGTTGCAGAAGTTTCCGAATTCGTGTAGAGGTCGTGGGTTGTTTTTACTTAAATAAATTTACACTTTAGTATTTCAAGCTATTTTTGTGTAATTTTGGTAAATATTCTGGTCTTTTACAGTTTCTTAATTTATAGAGATAAAAACACTAATTCCTGCCTACCAATGGCAATGCATTTTTTCAACGAAGATATTCAGACCCCAACACCACCACTCGTTTTAAAAAAAATCTTTGAAGAAGCTTGTTAAAGTGAAAAAAGTGAAACAAGTTACATTAAAGACACATTTTACTACCTGTTTTTTACTTTTATATATATATATATATATATATATATATATATATATATATATATATATATATATAAATTATCATATATTTATGGTGTATTTTTGTATTGAGCATTCTTTAAAAGTAAAGAATTTAACTGTGGAATGTAACCATTGCTTATATATATATATATATATATACTTAAGTAATGGTTACTAGTGGAAGTATATTTTACAGTTAGTCATCTACATACAAGTCTGTTTCGCTGTATCACAACTCATCAGTGTGGATAGACACATCCACTTGCTTCTGGCCGGGATCGAAACTCGAGTGATTTGGTAATAGTCGAAGTCGTTAACCCCTAAGACATAGGCGCATGGAAGCAGAAAACGGAATTTTAACGTGTTGTATATAAGCAGTGTATACGCACGCCAATCACCGAAAGAACTCAATTCATGTCTGAAGAAGTGGAATCTGTTTTTAAAATTTTCTTCTCTAGAGAGCTCAGTCGTAATGGGAGTAACATAAATATGTTATAATATCACTACAAAAGTAGCCATTTTGTTTCGACACTATCTGTGTCTTATCAAGTGATGAAGTTTATTTCATAATGGGGAGTTTTAAAGGGCTCAAGTCTAGCCAAAACCCGTTATATATATATATATATATATATATATATATAAAATAAGGCAACAGTTATTCTCCAAGTATTTTACCATTTGGTTAAATAATAAAGACAAGTTCTGTCTATCATTTTGTTTTTTATTTATATTTTAAAATATCCCCAACTAGGTGTTCTGTGTTTTCAGTAAATTTGCCAAAGTCTGTATATATTTTATTTTATGATAAGCTATAATATAATGTAAAAATAATATAATATAATGTAATAATAATATAAACTATAATGTTCTTTTTTCAAGATTTATTTTGTGTATTCATGCGCAACATTTTTTTTACAATAGGGTTCACCCTATACAAGGTTCGGTTGGGGGTCACTCGAGGTAGCTGTTACGTTAATGAATACCTTATAAGAGGGGAAGATGACGGTTAAATCTAGACCTGAAAATAGCAAGATTGTAGTGATCAGGGAAACATCCTCTTAGGGATCTGTTCCATTGAGCAGTGGTTCGCAGAAAGAAGCCGTTTTTTTTTCATTCCGACATTGTCGTTTGTTGCAACCAATTTCAAGTCACTCTTTAGTCATGTAAACGGTCAAACTGAATTTTTATGTTTTTTTTTTTAAACACGCTTCAGTCTCCTATGAAAAAAGAGACCTTATCTAATATTGGCTACTTGTCTTTTATTACTTCAGCCACCAGAATGTTTGTAACATGTCCTATATAAAAGTTTAGAGTTACCTAATAAAATTTGTCTTGTGTTAATATAATTTTGTTTATTTGTCATATATTAATCTATATGTACGAGTATTGCGTACTCACACACACACATATATATATAGGCATCCGCAGACAGATCTGTTTTGCTGTATCACAGCTCATCAATACGGTTAGACTCCGATTGTTTTTAACCCAGGATTGAAACCCGACCGAATTGGCGTCAGTCGGCGATACTACCTCTGAGCTATGGGTGCTCGGTAGAAGGAGGCAGACTTTTTCGCGTGTATATTATCATTATACACGCTCAATAGCCAGAATTCTCTAATTCATTACTGAATGAGCGATGCGTACATGCCAGAGTAGTTACTGTTTTACATATATATGTATATATTGTGTACCTGGACAGCAATCTATCTTTTATACAGGTTTCATTTAAAAATGACAGCAAAGGTATTATGGTAAGTTTTTTTTTTTTTTGAAAACTAATATAAGTAATTTAATACCTTGTCTGTCATTTTTAATGAAATCTATATATATATATATATATATATATATATATATATATATATATTAAATAAGATGAAAATAATTGCTGTTTCATTAATTGGATTAAGGTGACATCGATGGATTAAGGCGACACCGATGGATTAAAGCGATATTAGTTTATACAACACCTATATGATCCTCCTTCCCCGGAACCAGCGAACTTACGACAAGCCGAAGCAAAATGGCAAGCAAACTACTTCATTTGCAAGTTTGATCGACTCGAATTAGATTCACGAGGGATATTCTGAACGACATGCCTCGTATACATTTCGCCTACAACTGGTAGAAGGGACCCA
>JBBBDQ010001791.1:1472500-1505000 GCA_037127315.1 Ascarosepion bandense
CTCTTCCTGATGCTCAATATTAATTTTCTACCGATACATAAACATGGATGAGATAATACTATTTCAAATGATATTCTAAATAATACATATTATTATTTTAATATTTTATATAATAATTTATATTCTATGTAATACATAAAAATAAATAATATTTTAATAAAAAGTAATATTCTAAATACAACAGAAAAATAAATGGTAGCAAATTCCATCTTCAATGAAAAATTCAAGCTACAACGAGTTTATCACAATCAAACTACGTTTCAATGAATTACAAGGTAAGTGACAACAGAATTTCCACATATTTACTCTCACGTATCAGTCAAGTAAGTGCCATACGTTATACACGCTTTGGACGATCATGTCTCGAAAGAGACATGACTGACTGAGCGGAAGATTATCCGGCAGTAGGTTGCCATTGCGTTCTGCGGTAGACTGGTTGCAAGCCAAAGCTACAGAACACAACCTGTCCTGTTATTTAACCCATAACTGGAGGGAAGAGACTAATTAATATTTTAGCTGTCTCTTCCTGATGCTCAGTATTAATTTCCTTTTAGTTCCCATCCTTTCTACAACCTCATCATTGCTCATATGCTCGACCCATGATATTCGCAGCATAAACAACTAATTTGAACAAACATTGCTCTTAGGTGGGTTGATGGCAGTAATAGACGAAAAGACTCTGGAATTAGTGGCCTTGAAAGTCATGATTTTTTTTAAATCATATCACCCCGAGCAAGGCGGTAACGCCACTGATGTGCAGGGGGCTACATAGGAGTGAAAAGGTTGGAAAAGAGAAAGCCGGAAACCACATCCTAAACAGGGAACAAGGGATGAGCCTCTTTACTTGTTCAAGAGACGAGGGTGGAGTGTGAATGCCATGATGATTATGGTACTTTTCGTACTTTGTATGTTAGTCGCTTTGATGTGTGGATTCCATATCAGTCGAATTAACTGCTGACCTATATTTCTGTGTGTGATTCGCTACTTAAACATACTCAAAGCAGATAATACTATATGTATGCAGAGACTAAAAGTGAATACTCTGTTATATTCTTCTGTAGTAAATCTAAACGACTGATTCGAACAATTATTTCTTCCATTTCAACTAACTGAAGGCAACAATAGAAGAAAAGACTCTGGAGTTAGTTACCAGGAGAGGCATGATATGTCATCATGATAATGGTAGCCTTCCTGTTTCTTTGTCCAACGCTTAAAAATTGTTATAGTTTGCCTGGAAAATTATTATATTCTTTAGTTCAACATTCATTCCGGTCTTTAATAAATTTACTTACTGAAAAAATCCATTTCCTTAGAAGACTGCAAAAGTAAATGTTACCTACAGTAGTTCTAGTTCTTTGTCCAGAACAATGGAAAAATGGGAGGATGGAATGATGAAGTTGACTGAAAAATGGCACTAAATAGCAGAATAAAACACCAAATTTGTTGTTCAAGAATAAAGTGAATATTTCTTCAATTATTTTTTTCACCAACGCTTAAAATTGTTATTGCTTGGCTGAAGCAGATATTATATAATGATAGTAATATCTAGAACAAAAGATTACCTAGAGCAGTCGTTTGCTTAGAAAAATGAAAAAAAGGTCTCTTTGGAGGGTTGATTAAGTTAGCTTAAAAAGATCATGGATACTGAACGACAACAGTTAATAGGTGTTCCAGCAATAAAGTTAATATAAAAATATTTTTTATTTACTTTCTGAATTTAACGGACATTTTGGCCGCCCAACAGAATCTCGCTGTTAAAAATTGTTAGTCTAGTTATTGGTGAAAAGAAAGAAAGAAAGTAAGAAAGAAAGGAAAATAAAAGAAAGAAAAAAAGAAAAAATAAGAAATCCAGATAAAAAGAAAGAATAGACAAATATAACGTTTAAGTACGGTGTGAATGTTCATTTCAATGTCGCAAACGATAAGTTCAAAATGGCCACTTTCAAAAAAGTACATCTCAAAACATTTTATTAAATCATTTCACCCCAAGCAAGGCAATAAAATCACTAAGACGCAAAAGTTTTCTCAGCATTAGAGAATATGAGAAAGAACACTATTAAGGAGAACGAACAATAAAAAACAATAATTAAGAAGACAGTAGATAACGATTGACATTGCATTTAAATTGTTGAAGATCCAAGTTGACTGGAAAGCAAGAAGCCGGAAGAGATTTCCATATACCAGACGTGCGATCGAAGAAACACTTAACACAGAACTTACGGTTACATCCAGCCATTTCAACTTTAAAATAATTGAGAACTTATCGCCAATCTAGTACTACGTATAAATTCATAATGTCTGTGTACCACAGTGAAATGTTCATTAAAACAATTACCATGAAATTAATCATAGAAAAGAATGCAGGAAAGCTATTGTATGGTAGTTTGGAAATCGATTGAAGCTGAGACGCCAGGTTATGGCCAATAATATTGCTTATTCTTTTTTTAGGTATAGATTCTGCCGAGAAAAATTATCTACCAATTTTTCTAACAGTAGACCTCTAAGTTGATTCGATATAATCTTTCCACTTCATGTCAGTAGAAAACGTTAGTCTGAAAAGACGAAAAGGGTCACTCTTCTGGAAGTTAGCATCTCCAGAGGGAACCAATTTTTCTAACAGTATATCTCTAGCGGCCCGGAAAATAGCCGTTGGAATAATACATCACACTACCCACATTATAATAGAATACCCACAATGCATCGCTAACTAGAATATATATAATGTCGAGCAAAAACTCAAGGCACACGGTCTCATAAACCAACGTGTAACCAATGGTTACAAAACAATCAAAATCAAACGTAAAACTTTTAATAGACATTTCTAAAAAACGTAAAAAAGAAAAATTAAATGTGCGTAATGTCTGTAAAAGCAGACCGAGTTATGATCATATAAACGGCACGCTGGCTTGAACCCTACCAAAAGGCACACTCTCTTTATTAAACAGACAAATTCTTAGACGGGTAGATGTCAATTACACTTAAAAAGAACAGAGATATCTACTCAAACACGCGTATCCAATAAATATAGCGTACATTGCGATAAAAAATACTTATATATATTTGATGTAATGAATACGTAATGAATATGTTTACACCTTGGTCCCCCTCACTGGTATGTCATTGGATGGTGTAAGCCATAAATGCAGACGAAGGCAAGGATGTCCAGAGAGTGAGTGAGAAAGATCTAGAGATCTTCCACTAGAGGTCTACTAACTACGCCTAATTCTTAGGATACTGCATACGACGATTACTTCTACTTACTGGATTGACCTACTCGGTTAATTTTGCTTAACCCACTCAGCTACCTCGTATTGATATATATCTCTTTCCGGGACATATCAATCTTCCAAGGGGATATAGCCGTAGCTGCAGCTGACATATGCATTAAAAATGGCGCGTAGAATCGAATTTGGTGATTCTAAGACTGTCAGTATCGTGAAAATTTTAGTAACACATGTGCTTAGTATATATATATATATATATATGTCACTGTCTTCGGCCATCCGCCACGGTAGTGATGGACTTATATTTTCAATTCAATTCTCTTTATTGTTAATAACTTAAATGTTCTATGTTTACTGTGTGTTAATATTTACTCTTTGATAATGGCTTGTGTGAGCCGAAAGCTTAGACCCGATAAAAACATCAACAATTACTGTGATTTTTTGTTGTCTTTCAACGACATCACCATCAAATATATCAGACGGTATGAACGGATCCTACACAAAATTAATAGACAAAACGTGTCTATATTATTCAATGAAACCTGCATATATATATATATATATATATATATATATATATATATATATATATGACGGAAAGTTCTGGTGATTAACGAAATGAAATTAACAAGCAACCGACATATTTAATCTAAGACGCACCAGATCAATTAGTGGCTTCCTTTATGTTGTTAGGGTTCACAAGTTCGAATCATGCTGAATGACACACATTTTTCTCGCCAAATTTCTCATAAATAATCAGCCCGGTAGAAATATATGTATAAATATAGTATCTAATTAAAAAGAGAGTATCTCCTCAAATACGAGTATCGATTGAAAATAATGTACAAACAAATATATATATATATATATATATATATATATTCATTTGTAAACGAGTTATTACGCTACCCTAGATTTCTACCATGAGTGGTCTCTTCAGGCGATTTGCAGTTTGTTATTGCAAATCGCCTGAAGACATCACTCATGGTAGAAACCTAGGTCGCGTAATAACTCGTTTACAAATAAAAAAATAATCAAAAGTTCTACAATATAATTGTAATGAACAACTTTTAATACAAATGTACACTGGTCTATGACCAGAACCTAAGTAATCAATCAATCAATCAATCAATCAATCAATCTATATATATATATATATTTGTTTCTGATGAAGGACCGAGGACGGTCTGAAATATAAAAATACAATAAAAATAAACAAATACTGTTTAAAAAAGTACGTTTTTAAATTCAAAACTTTTTATTAATATTCTTTCCTATATATATATATATATATATATATATATATATATATATATATATATATATGGGCGAGTTATAAAAATTCAGATAGAAATAAAAGTATATCTGTATAAAGACAATACGAATAATGACAAAATGAAAGACTTTTCCTTATTCTATTGTTTAACTAGCTTTTCACACCTATTTTGAAGAATATTGATGAGTTTTCTTAAATTTAAAACATTGAAGGCCTAGAGATATTTAATAAGAGTAAACAAGTTCCTCTATCATTTCATTCGGTTTACACTGTTTCACGTTTTTTTTTTTTACTGAGTAGTATAATCTCTTGGCTTCTGTTTAAGATTGAGTTTCAGCTACTGAAATTAAGAGACCTATGAGAAATTATTTTAAGAAAAATATTTTATAAATGTCAACCGAAAACAGGAATATACTAAATTACTTAATCATTGAACGCCAATTGTATAAGATAAGAGATGGATGGGAATTAAGTAGATAAAAGGTGGCAATTGTCGTTACATTTAAAATAAATACACAAGGCAGCAGGAGAAAAAGCTCGACAGAGCATTTTCTATTAAAATACTTGGAGAAAAGACAGAAGGAAGCTGTATAACGTCGGTGAGAAAGTGACTGCCAACTCAAGGATCGATTATATTCCAGACCCTCTTTTGGATTTTGTCGAGAAGCTCAAGATGAATAGCAGGTGCACTCGACCAGACATGACAATAGTATTCAATGCACGGCGGACAAATGGTAGATATATAAATGTTCAAAACGGATTCGGACGAGAAAAACTTCCTGGACCGACACAAGGAACCAACTTTCTCAGCAGTAGATGCAGCTATGGATTCGATGCAGTCATTCCATTTGAGGTCATTTGAGAGAGTGAGGACAAGGAGGCGCAAGACTTTGCTCTCTAGGAGACTAACCTCATTCATTCTAATGGTAGGCCGGAATGATTCTCTATAGTGGTTAAAAAAGAAGAGCTTCGTTTTTGAGGCATTAAAAGTTACAAGCCTACCCCTATCAATCACAGATTGGAGGTTCTTTCGAAGTTCAACAGCAAGGTTTACTTTGTCAGCCTTTGCAGGCTTCTGACAGAATTCATTTTTCAGATTCAGTGCTATTTTTTGTGTTGATTAAACCACTTGTCATTTGTGAGGAGTTGTGAATTTTTTTTTATATTAAGCTTTGATAATAATTTTAAAAATATTTTCCATATACTTTTCTTCAACATATAAATATAAAGGACAACAAATTCAAAGCCCTCTTAACCCGAGAACACTAAGCATTGGTATACAGTCAGTCAGTCAGTCAGTTAAGTGCCATATACACGCTTTGGGCGATCATGTTTCGAAAGAGACATAACTGACCAGACAGAAGATTATTCCGCAGTAGGTTGCTATTGCTTTCTGCATTAGACTGGTTGCCAGCCAAGGCTATAGAACCCAATATGTCCTATTAATTAACCCATAACTGGAGGGAAGAGATGGATTATTAACTTTCCCAGGGGTATTTGTGCGTAAGTGAATGCAAGGAATTCTAATGGAATTTGAACATGGCACCCGGATTGGTTCCGAGTCGATATCCACTGCACCACAACGAACCTCCGGAGGGCAAATGATAACATTTTAATTACAATTTAATTAAATTTTCAGTATCTGATTTTCTTACCGAAATAATATGTTTTTTAGTTTCTATTAATGTTAACTCAAAGTACAAAGTTTGAAGTGCCTGCATGTCAAATATTTTAAATAAAGATTTATATTTAATATTTTTTTGATATTTTCAAAATCGGGTATGATATACTCATGGTTGTAGTGGTGTAACTTTAATTGATGGTTAGTGTTCCAGGGTTAAGTAGAAACCAAATAGCATTCCGATGTCTGTATCGCTGGACAGAGATGAGCTAACATCGAATTGGGCTCTTAGAGCAGCTCGCCGATGACATAACAGCTACACAGTCCCCAGTTTTCCGATATATGTGCAGGCATCTACACATGCTCGCAGATTGTGTAGCGTGGAAATGCGGGTGTGTAGACACGTTGGTTTCCCTCTTTTAGGCTGGGGTATACGCGCATGCGTGCTGGCTTAGCGCAAGCGTCTTTCCGCAGATGTTTGTCTCTCATGTGCCCATGTGTGCATCAGTGCATGTGTTAATCCTTGCTCATTCTACCCTCCCCGTTCTGCGGCAGACAGCCTCCCCACCACCTCGCCTGTCCTCATGCATCTCTCAATCTACTCTCCCTCTGCTTCCCTTACTGATCCTCTTCAGGAATCCCGTCGGCATTGTAACCGACCCCCTTGCTACCCCCCTCCTGGCGCACATACAATGACTCAGCAAAGCCTCTTTGAGCGATCAATAATGATTTCACGCCCTTAACTTGTTTGCTTGTGTGTCACTCAGTCTGTCTGCATTTTCGTCGAGATGATTGTCTGTCTGTTTGCAACCTTTTCACTCTCTCTTTCTCTTTTTCTTTCCTATTTTCTCTTTCCAACGTCTCCACTTTCGCTCTCACTATCTCTTTCTTTCTCTCTCTCCAACATTCTCATTCTCTCTCTTTCTTTTCTTTTTTCTGCCCATTTTTATCCTCTTGCTCTTTCTCTCTCTTCCACCCCTCATCATTTTCTATATCACTTCCTCTTATTCTTTTTTACCCCTCTCTCTTATCTATTCACTTTTGCTTCCACCTCTTCCCCTTTCTCTCACTATTTCTCTTTCTCGAGATCTTTCTCACCCCCTACTCTCTTCTTTCTCTTCTTCTTTCATTCTTTAACTTTTTCTTTTCTTCTTCCTTTCTTTCCCCTTATCTTTCTCTCTACCTCTTTCTCTCTCTCATCCTCTTTCACACTTCCGATATATTTCTTCTTTGTCTTCCTCTTTCTCTTCCGTCCACTTTTTCTTTGTCCTCTCTCTCTTTCTCTCTCCATTAATCTTATTCACTGCTTATCACTTTCTTTCTTTGTCTTACTCATAACTTCTTTTCGAAATTCTTTTTCTTTTTCAGCTTTTTTCCCCTTCATATTTTTTAAGTGCAAAAAATAATAATTCTCTGGGATCGATAACTTTTCTGCACCCATTTGTGTGTATATATATATATATATATATACACGAATGGGTGTAGAAATAATTTGTTGGAACATTATTTTTGATCGATACTCGTATTTAAGTATATATTTTGTTTATGATCAAGCAGTATTATATATTTATTTCTACCGGCCTGATTACTTACGATAAAATTTTGTTACGAAAATGTCATTCGGCAGGATTCGTAACCTACGATCCCTATCAACATAGGGGAAGCCACCATGTAATCTGTCGGGTCTTAGACCTCTCGACCACGAATGACGATCAGTCTAAGCAAAGTCAAATTAAGCCTATAACACAATTTTCGAATTCATCATAATAACCATCTCTGCTCTGAAATGCATCGTAATGTCAAGAATATATATATATATATATATATATGTGTGTGTGTGTGTGTGTATGTGCGTGTGTGTGTGTGTGTGTGTGTGTGTGTGTGTGTGTGTGTGTGTGTGACAGTAAACTGCATCAGGCATCAAGGTCTCTGATTGGGATCTTGTGAGGAGCATTGAACCACCTCTTAATTGCTGTTGTTCCCAGGTCCACCCTGACATGGA
This sequence comes from Ascarosepion bandense, assembly GCA_037127315.1. NCBI lineage: Eukaryota > Metazoa > Mollusca > Cephalopoda > Sepiida > Sepiidae > Ascarosepion > Ascarosepion bandense. Next base: position 1,480,624 of record JBBBDQ010001791.1, read on the forward strand.
GTGGTAGCACCTGTTAGGGTCCCAGCTATGGGTAAATAGTTAACCTCCAAAGTGGGATCAAAACACTATGAAAGTATAAAAATACACTTTTATAGAAATATATATATAAAAATAAACTTTTATAGAAAAATATACATTTTTGAAGGAAAAATTATTACCATGACACATTTTTGAAGGAAAAACAAAAAATTCTCAGCAAAACATTTTTGAATAGAACAAGACATTTTCAGTTTTCTCCAAAAATAAAAACTTATAAAAGAAAATTTCATTACAATCTGACTAAATCAACCGTCTCAGTTTATTCGAACATGAAAAAAGATAACTTAAAACCCCACCTTTTTGGCATAAATAATTCACAGAGGTTGATATGGCATTAAACAAAACTCAAACTTATACGTGTTGAGAGCGGCTCATGATTATACATAATAGACATTCATTCTCTGTTATATTTAACAATATATATATATATATATATATATATATATATATATATTGTTATCACAGCTCATCACTACGGTTCGATATCAGACTGCTTCTAGCCATATATATACGTCAATTCGGTCAGGTTTCAAACCTGGTTAGAAGTAATTGGATGTCTAACCGTACTGATGAGCTGTCATACAGCGAAACAGATCTGTCTGCGGATGATTATATATATATATGTGTGTGTTATTTTTATCAAGTTTAACTGATATATATATATATATATACCAGTTAAACCTGATAAAAATAACAACAACAAAGACAAAACACTTTTGAAAATGTCTATAGAAGCTGCCGAAATCGCTTGGAGCAATAAAAATCATGGACAATTTTTACATTCCTTAACTTTTACAAAAAGGAAAAGTGTTAGGATGCTGTAAAAACTTATTGATCAAATTTTAATTGTTGGCCATATTAAATAAAAGATGTTTGGAAGTAATGTTGCTGCCCATGAATATATATATATATATATATATATATATATATATATATATATATATATGTGTGTGTGTGTGTGTGTGTGTGTGTGTGTGTGTGTGTGTTCAAGCAAGTATTTTTATTGTTTCACCTGAAGCAATGCAAGACCGCCATTAGTGCGCAATAGGTTACAGTGATATAAAAGAATAGGTATGTGGCTATTGTGAAAAGTATAAAAGATTTACGGTATTTAAGAAGATAGAATTTGGCAATCGACTTTGCATTTCATATTTTAGGGATTTCAGCTATCAAGATAGCAAGTAAATGGAAGGGAGTTCCACGGGTAGGAAGCGCGAAATAAGAAACTGTTGGAGTAGAAGTGAGGGTTACATTTGACTATTTCAACGGTAAATGGCTGGGACTTAGATGCCAATCTAGTAGCCCCCTGAAATTCCTACGGTTGAGGCACCAGTTAAAAAAGCTCTTTAGAGCAGATATTAAAATATTTGTAGAAAAGACTAAGAGAAGCTACGTCACATCGGTGAGAAAGTGACTGAAGTCGAGATGCCAAGTCAGGATCGATTACATTGCAGACACTTCTTTGAATTTTATCAAAAACCCCGAGATGGATATCAGGAGAACCCGACCATTTTGCATGGAAATCAGGAAAATGTGTATTTATATGGCTTAATTCAACTTTATTGCACCGCAAAATCTACTCTGGTCGAGTGGTTTTACACGTCAAATTTAATGGTGGTTTTTCCTCAGTATGTTGGAGTCGCAGGTTCGAATTTAGGCGGTAGGTAGTGATTCTCCTAAGAATATTTCCGGAACATTCAGGCCGGTGGATATTTTAATCATAGAAAAACAGTCTATCGCTTAATTACGAATATCCAGTAGACATAATCACTAAACAAATATATACATATATACATATTGATAAGACATGGATAATGCCGAAACAAAATGGCTACTTTTGTAGTGATATTATAACAAATTTTTGTTATAAATTCTAAATAAATATTATTAGCTCTACATTGAGTTGGGCACTTTTTAAAAATAATGTTTCTCTGGATACGGAATTTTATTCTCTCCATAGCTATCCTACACTTATATATATATATATATATATATATATATATATATATATATATATATATATATTGTGTGTATTTTGGCAGTATTTTTCATTAATACAGGTTTCATTGAATAATATAGACAAGTTCTGTCTATTTATTTTGTGTAAGATCCTTTCGTATGATCTGATTAGCTTGATAATGTTGTCATGAAAAGACGACATGAAATCGCAGTAATTGTTGATTTTTTTATCAGGTCTGAGCTTTCGGCTTACATAAGGCATTATCAAAGGATGAACATTTAATATAGAGTGAACATAGAACATTTAAATTATTAACAGAGTGGAGTTATACAGAAAAAATTAAACAGGTCCATTTTTTTTTTTTTTTTTTTTGCGTCGCACATGGCCGCAGGCCGAGAAGGAATGGTGGTAGTGGGTTTTTGGTCAAATGAGAGTATAGTGGCATGAGGGGATTGGTCAGGGAACGTATATATATATATATATATATATATATACGTGAGTGTGTGTCTCTATATAAACACGTGTAATTTACCGAAACACCTAGTTTTACCCTCCAGAGAATTACTACCTGGTACCTACCAAAGTCGGTAGTAGAGTCCGTTCACGCGCTCTATTCCCATTGCTTAAATTCCCAGATTCTTTGAGTCGTAGGTCAAGGGGTCATTCTTCAAGTCACGTGAAAATTTTGGTAAGATTAACCGTTTGCTTATAAAGAAATATTTGGCATTCATTGACCGAGCATCATGTACTACTGTCAGTTGAAATTTGTAAAACATTTCTCTTCAACATAATTTTTCAGAAAAGTTGGTATCTCAGGTTCACTATCTGCTATCGCTCTTTCGAATATTTTTTACATTTCCTTCTTAGCCTTTTATTTGAAATAGTGTGAAACTTTTGTTTATATTATTATTTTCTTTTCAAATTGCATGTGCAATGCATTTTAGTTGTTGCTGCTGTTGGTAGTTTTTAAATGATGCGGTTTCTTTCATTCGGTACAATTCTTTGTGATCTTGTATCTCTTGCTGACAAGGTTCAAAGAATTATGGTCTTCGCCAGGACTCACAGACTTCACTTGCTCAAAAGCTTTGTTCACCATTGATCATAGAAAGCTGTTGTATACAGCTGACAGTTTAGATATTTCTGAACGGGTTTGGCGCCATGCATGACATCCATATAAATGTTTCTATCTGACGAAGCTATTTATGAACAAGACTCGAGTTTTCAGGTTAACGTTTTGATTTTGTAGCAATTGGCAGTGTTCAGCGAACCTACTCTTAGCCCCGCCTATTCTATTTCTTTTTCTCCTCTGCTGCTGTGGTGCAGTGGATATTGGCTCGGAAGGTGAAATCGAGGAGCCGAGTTCGAATTCCAGTTAACTTTCTCGCATTCTCTTACGCGCAAATACCCTTGGGATAGGTATTAATCCATCTCTTCCCTCCAGTTATGGGTTAATTAATAAGACAGCCTGGGTTCTATAGCCTTGGCTGGCAGCCAGTCTACCGTAAAAAGCAATGGCAACCTACTGACAGATAATCTTCTGCCAAGTCAGTCATGTCTCTTTCGAGACATAATCGCCGAAGGGTGTATCACGTATGGTACTTAACTGACTGACTGAAATTTGTCGTAACTGATCCATGTATTTGAAATATTTGGTATTTACTAATTCCACATCCCGAATTTTCATGATGGTTTAAGATTACGTGTCATCACTGCTTTCATTCCAATTCAAGATTATAGTTTCTGTTTTGGAAAGGTTCATATTGAGTCCCTCTTCTTGGAAAACTTTACAGAAAATGTGGATTTTCTCTTCAAGATCATTCTCAATCCAAAATATGGACATTTATGTCATCAGCATAGCCCCAACCCAACTCATCATCAGTACATTGGCCTCGGAAGGAAAGCAAAAATCGTTGTCTTCTATTAGTAGACTCGTTTGTTATGCGATATATATATATATATATATATATATATATATATATATATATATATCGGATGTTCAATGTTGTTGTTTTTTTTCTCCGATGAATACGTATAGTATTTTAAACGCGGCCCATGCTATGTTCTGGACGCAAGGATGCTCTCCCTCCCCACCATATTAATTCCATTATTTACAAATATAATCGTAGTTGCAGAGCCGACTACATAGGGAGAACCACTCAGCGTCTGGACAAGAGAATAAAGCAACATGTCCTCACTAAGATTAGTAATCACACCTTACCGCGGAATGGACTCGTCCCAAATATTTATGGTTCCGCCATTTGCGAACACCTTTTAAATAATAAAAAATTTGCATCGAATTTTAGTGTTGATTGGTTCATTGTTGTGTCTCTTTTTTTCCATCTCAAAGTGCTATAGGCTTTATATATCGTATATTTTGTCCCTCAAACCTTCACTCTGCATGAGTTGTAGGGTCTCGATATTATTAGCCTCTAGCTCTTTGTATTCATAATTTTTTTCATCCTCATTTTTCATTACACATTTCTGTATTTTAATTCTAGTTTAAATTCCCCGTAGAGGCCTGACGAGCGGGAGCGAAACCGATTACTTCCCTTTTTTTTACTATTTTATAATATGTAACATTAAATTACACACTTTCATCTCCTATATTGTCGTCGTCCTGCGGCCTTGGCCGAGATAGAACTCACTACACCTCTCCAGTATTCCCTGTGAATTTGGAACCCTGGCGCAGTTTATAGCGAAATCTGTAATCTTGTCAAATAGCTGAATACTTGATGTTTCGCTAGGGTGTTTTTATTGTGACACCAACACTGGATGGGTTGCCTCCAGGCCCCATCCTCTTATTTAACGAGGAAAAAAAGAAAAGAAGAATAAAAAAACGAAGGAGGACCAAGAGAGAAATAAAAAGGGAGGAAATAAGAAAAAAAAAGATAAGAAAGTGGTGGTGGAACTAGTGAGGAAGAAGGCGACAATGAAAGAAAAAATAAGAAAGAGGATGAAAAACAAGAGAGAAAGAAGGAAGAAGGAGAAAACGAAAAGAAGAATGAAAAACGGAGGAGGAACAAGAGAGTAATAAGGAAGGAGGAGAAAACGAAAGAGGAGGAACGAAGACAGAGAGAAGGAAAGGAAGAATAAGAAATAGAAAGAGGAACAAGACAGAAAGGAGGATAGGTGGATGTAGGAGAGAATGAAGAAGAAGAAGAAAGAAAATGAAGAAACAGAGAGTAATAAGTGAAGAAAGTGAGAGTGAAATGAAGAATGAGAAAGAAAAGGCGGAACGAAAAAATAAAGAGAGAAGGGGAGAAAAAGGAAAACAAGAAAGAGAGAAGGAAAAGAAGAATAAGAAAGAGTATGAGGAACTAAAGCGGAATAAAGAAGGAAAGAAGAAAAGGAATAATGAAGAGAAGAAGGAGGGACAAGAGAGGAATGAAGAGAAAGGAGAGAAAGTAAATAAGAAAGAGGAGGAGGTATGACGGTTGAATAAGGAGAGAGGTAGAGAAGGAAAAGAAGAACAATAAAGAGGAGAAAGAACAAAAGAAGAACAAGGATAGATAAAGAGAAGAAAAAGAATAATAATGGGGAAGGAGCAGCCAGTACAGGAGAAAAAACTGCAACCTATTTAATAGCGGAAGTATTAATTATAGCACCCTTATGCTTTCTCCAGTTTTTTTCTAGTACGAGTGTTCTAAATATTATTGGCACTACTTTAATATTCGTAGAACAAAGTATTCTCAAATATAGGGTTGGCATTACATTTTATTCTGACTCTGTAGTTCTCTGCTGTGTATATGAAGAGACAGATTTTTTCTTCTTCTATTTGCATTATAGGTTTTAGTATATTTTAAATTCATCGAAAATATAGGCTCAATGTACACAGATTTACATATATTGTTGATGATATTGTAATTGAATATCCTACACAAAATTAATAGACAAAACTTGTCTATATTATTCAATGAAACCTGCATTAATATATATATATATATATATATATATATATATATATATATATATATATATATATATATAAAGTAATAAATATACATATTATCTTACGTCAAAAGCACGACAGTAGTTTCATGCCCTATGCGATCATCAGGTGCAGACTATGAACTGACTGTTTCTAGATTTGAGTTTTTATTTTGGGTTCTTTAAGTTTGTTATAGATCACAAATCTGGTGTAGCATTTTTTAATTTATTAAATGTATAATTTAATTTGGTTTATACGAAACTATACGAATATAGTTATTATACGAAATAATAATTTCCCTTCTTTCTTTTCCCCTTCCCCTTATATTTATTGTCATTTATTTATTTGTTTGTAATTTTATGTTTATTATTATTATTATTTCTATTATGTTCTCTCTTCATTTTAAGAAAACGTTCATTCCGGCAGAAATTTTATGCCAGATGAGGGAAATATTGTAAAAGAGTCTGATGATATGAGCTAGTTAAGCTCATTGAAATGAACTATAGTTTATAACTAATATGACGTGTTGAGTTTTTCTTTATAAACTTCATATCGCTCTGGTTAACACCCATGGAATTCTCTATATGGATTTACCTATTAATAATTTATATTAAGGAAATCTTGTTGGATTATCCTCACGTTTTACGGACTGACAACTATATATATATATTTCTCCACATACAATCCTGTTTCACTGTATCACAGTTCATCAGTGTGGCTAGACATCCACTTGCTTTTAGCCAGGATCGAAACTCGACCGATTTCGAAACTCGACCGATTTGCTGTCAGTCGTAATCTCTACTCTCTAAGCCATAGGCAGATGGAAAAGAAGAGGGGACTTATAAGAGGTGTATACAGACTCCAGTTACCGGAAGAACTCAATTCATTGCTGAAGAGTTAGTGGTAAATCGCAGAAGTGGTAAAATTTTTAAATTTGTTAAATTTGTTAAATTTTTTTCTCCACAGAGCTCAATCGTAATGAGAGTATAATATATTAGTCATCAACATACAAGACTGTTTCACTTTATCACATCTCATTAGTGTGACTATGCATCTCCTTGCAAGGATCCAAACTCGATTTAGTGTTAGTCAGGGTCTCTACTCCCTAAGTCATAAACGCATGGAAAAATAGAGGAGAAATTTTAGCGTGTTATATATAAGCGGGATGTGCGTTGTGGTGCACTGGATATCGGCTCTGGACTAGCAGTCGGGGAGCCGAGTTCGAATTCCAGCCGAATTCATTGCATTCACTTACGCGCAAATATACTTGGGAAAGGTATTAATCCGTCTAATCCTTCCAGTTATGGGTTAAATAACAGGACAGCCTGGGTTCTATAGCCTTGGTCGGCAACCAGTCTACCGCAGAAAGCAATGGCAACCTACTGCTGGATAATCTTCTGCCCAGTCAGTTATGTCGTTTTCGAGACATGATCGCCCAAGCGTGTATCACGTATGGCACTTAACTGACTGACTGATATATAAGCAGTGTATACACGCCTGTCACCGGAAGAACTCAATTAATTACTAAATGAGTAAAGCGTAAAATATTCAAAAGTTTTCATTGAATAATGTAGAAATATTTTGTTTATTTTTAAACTTTTCTAGCTGTCAAATCAGATTCCTGATGTTGAGATGAAATCTATCAAAGAAAGCATCGTAGTTTTTTTTTTTTTGTTTTTTTTAACCCAAGTACATTCGATCTTTTCATGATTATTTTCAGTGGTAAATTACAAAGACAAACTTACGGTAACTGCGATAAAATCTGCATTCCCTTGTGACGGTGATTTTTAAAAAAATGCCCGGACGTGTTATGTTATAGTTATATGTTATAGTTATATGTTATATGTTATGTTATAGTTATACGTGTTATGTTATAGTTATTTTAAATTTTTAAATTTATCTGTTGTAGTCATGGATTTTTTTAAAAGCGTTTTGATATAAGGTGGATGGTAGAAATTGTTGTGGAGTTGTTTTGACGAAACTTCACCGCAAAGCTGTAGTGACCGGTTTGGTTGGAAGTAAGACACGGAAAACAGAAGGTAGGATCAAAACGGTGTATTAGTATAACAAGAACATATGTACAAAGTAAATATTAGTAGTTAAGTAAATAGAAAGAAGTAAGTTCGAACGGTACAGTTACGCTGCGTATCAGCTGACTAGTAGCTGGCTTTGACTGCCTTCTTAACTGCTGTTAACCTCCTACCGGAAGTCACACAGGTAATTATATACAGTAAGAGGAAGAGTCCATTCCTCGTAGGAGGGCACCATAACAGAAATGTAAAAACTGCATGAAATATCATTTGAACTAGAGTATGAGATTTTAAATTTTGTTGAGTGTTCTTGATTTTGATATAGAGAGCCTCGAGACTTTCAAATTTTTCTTTATAATTTACGTGAGGCAACAAGTATTTTCCTGAATTGTAAATGTGGACAGGAATGTTCTTTTAAATGTTGTACAAAAGAACTTGGTTCCGATAAATGAAATGTAAGACGTCCTGATAATGTTGTGGGCGTCAAGCCAATATATGTACTCACTTTTTGCAAGATTTACAATTTCCCAAAAAGCATTTAAACTGATATACAATGTTGTTTTTTTTCCAAAACACTAGTTGACGGGGAAGTTATTGCGGATGATTAATTAACATATATATATATATATATATACGAGTGGACCTCTGACGTAAAAAATGACAGCAAAATATTTGCAAAAATTATTACCTGTTTCTTCACAGCTTATTTCCACTGAATGTGACAGGAATAAATATGTGTCTGTGTGTGTGTGTATATATGTGTGTGCGTGAAATAAAAATATACATATGAGAATAATCCCATGTATAGAAATATTAATCAGGTTTTCATAAAAATATTATTCAGTTGTTAATAAAAATCAGTTCTAAATATGCACCTGATGGATGCGCAACGCATGAAAATCCCAGTTGTGCCACAGACGTAAGATTTTATTAATTTCTTTCAAAGCTTTCTTAATAATTTCTCTGAAGATGGCTCGTGTGAGCCGAAAGCTTAGAACCAAATTAATAAAAAATGATCCAAATGTTGGAGAATTTTTGTCTTTATTTTCAACTGAAATTAAAGCCAAAATACAACGTTTAGAACGGCTCATGATTAAACATAATAGACATTCAGTGTCTCTTATATTTAACAGTATATGTTTAGAATATATATATATATATATATATATATATATATATATATATATATAACGGTCTTTATTATAATCGGGAAGATATATATATATTTAAATGTACGGCAATTTATTCTCGGAAAAACTGGGCGTTTAAAGAACTTCTGCAAGGAGACCTGAAACATAAAAGTTTTAACCCAGTTAGTTTTGGTGCAGCTAGCAGACGGACGCACGAGCTGATCTTCTGTTGTTCAAGAAGGAGTCATGAAGGACGAGAAAAAGCAAAGGAGTCCAGAAGACAACGCAGGAAGTAGGAGGTGACTTTTGGACCTTGACTCAAAGAGAACCCATGTGCTACCATTGCATGGGCTAACACTAACCCTAATTATTGTGTCATAACAGTTTTATCAGCAGTAACAAATCATCTCACCTCCTTCCACCCGCCAAAATATCACCAGACTCTTTTCGCAGGATCCCTTTTGGATGCTATTTAATCATTTTGACACTCACATGGCTTACAGTTTCTGCATACTCAAACCCTCATGAATTATAAACTTGATAGATTTCCCTGAATATCTCTAGTGTCTAAGCAATACATTCGATCGAGAACCGTCGATCGTCTATGAATATGATCAACAGTTCCAAGAGGTGACACCGCTGAAGGCTTCTCAGACCATGCTACACTATATGCTTCCCAGTTGAATATGGTTAGCAGTTGTTTGCGTGTTACACACATGAATATGAGCTGAATATATGGATGGGAATCCGACAAGATGATAAAACAAAAGTAAAAGAAACAAAATAGGAAATGTATCTCAATCTAACATGTTTCCCTTTTATTAAAGCTTCTTCAGAGGCCGAGGGATATACGGAAAAAATAACAAAGAGACAGTATACTGAATTTGATTTTGGACTTAATTTTTTGTGGGTAGATATGTCACTTATAATAAAGCAATTGATAACTATTTAAAATGTATGTGTGTGGAATATTTTTTGTATAATATTGTATGTATATGTACGCACAGAAATATTTGCCTGTTTAGGTGTATGTTGGACAGCAACGTTAGTTACTATATGTGAGTGTTCGTATTAATACACGTGTCTTAAAGCAATGGACAATTTTTACATATAATTTTGGGGAATATTTTGGACCGTAAAGTGTGTGATGGTGCATGTGTATTTATGTACAAACGCTTGTTTGTCTAATGGTAGGTTATACGGTAATGTTAGTCAATATAAGTGTATGTGTGTATGTGTGTGAAGAAATTGGTCTGTAGACGTTCCCAAATAAACCGCTGAAAATGTAGCGAGATGTTGCGAGGATTTTGTATTTGGATATTTTATATAAACGTATCAGGGATGTTCATTGTGGTGCAGTGGATATCGACTCAGAACGACAAATCGGGGTGCCGAGTTCGAATTCCAGTTGAATTCGTTACATTCACTTACGCACAAATACTCTTGGGAAAGATATTAATCCGTCTCTTCCCTCCAGTTATGGGTTACTTAACAGGACAGATTGGGTTCTATAGCCTTGGCTGGCAACAAGTTTACCCCAGAAAGCAATGGCACGTAACTGCCTGATATGTGAGAGTAAATATGAGGAAATGCTGTTGTCACCTTGTGATTCATTGAAACGCAGTTTGATTGTGATAAACTCGTTGTAGTGGAATTTTTCATTGAAGATGGAATTTGCTACCATTTCATTTATTTTTATGTAGTATTTAGAATATCACTTTATATTAAAATACTATTTATTTTTCTGTATTACTTAGAAAATAAGGTATTATGTAAAATATTATAATAATAAATTGTATTATTTAGAATATTATTTGGAATTACTATTATTTCATTTATTTTTATGTATCGGTAAGAAATTAATATTGAGCATCAGGAAGAGACAACTGAAGTTCCTGGGACATGCAGCGAGGAAGGAGAGCTTGATAAACCTGATACTAACAGGCTAGATAGAGGGAAAAAGAGACACGGGAAAGCAACGGATACCATATTTGAAGGGCCTGAGTAGGTGGATGACAGAACGGGGGCTGCGAGATGTTACAGGAGAAAGCGTATTAAGAGCCACCAGGGATAGGGAGACGTTGAAGGCCATGATCGCCTAGGTCCTGAAAGGACAAGGCACATAAAAGAAAAAGAAGAAGAATAAGAAGAAGAAGAAGCAGAAGAAGAAGATCGGTAGACATAAGTTTAATTAATGATGGTGCTAATGTAATGTAATATTTTAAGCGAGTGTTTATAGTTAGTAATGATGATACTATGACGTTTTCAAAATGCATCCTCCTTAAAGGGCTATGCTCAATTTTTTTAACTAGGTTAGCTTTGGTGAAATCAAAGTTTTGTTTCAGGTCGCTTGATGTAAAACGAAACGTCTGTCTAAACCTGCCTCTCTTGTGTGCGTAAACGCGGGTTTTTAGATCACAGGTGCGTTGTGGTGCAGTGGATATCGGCGCAGAACAAGGAATCGAACAGCCAGGTTCTAGTTGAATTCTGGTGAGATTTCAGTTGCATTCACTTACACACAAATTCCCGTGGGAAAGGTATTAATCTAAGTAGCACCAGTCATTTTTCAATATCTAAATTTAAAAAATAAATAACTTATCTTCATGCTTTAAAATTAGCTTTAATTGAAAGCCAAGGGATTAAATTTAGTAATTCCAGTAAGCAAAATACCCTGGTGTATTTTAAACCGAAATTATATTGACTGGAATTAAAAAATTTTTTGATTAAAAAAAATTTAAATTTACCACTATTTTTGATTGATCGACACATTACGTACACAGTAGCCGCATGTTTGTCTTAAAATTCTTGCAAAAATAAATTATGCCTCACTGACACGTCATTTAAGTCAATTTTTAAAATTGAAACTTCCCGTTATCTGATTTCAAACAAGTCGTAATTGCTTACTACCTGGAAATTTACAATAAAAAACTTTTTGATAATATTATAAACATTTTGATGGAAAAAGTTCATTTTATTAAGTTTTGGACCTTTTTAGTCATACTATGATGTTTTTTGCGATTTAATGGAGGTACCTATGGAGGTATCCGTCCTTTCTCCCTCCAACTATGAGCTAAATAGCAGGACAGATTGGATTCTGTAGCCTTCGTTGGCAACCAGTATACCGCAGAAAGTAATGGCAACCTACTGCGAGAAAATCTACTCAGGCAGTCATGTCTCTTTTGAAACATGATCGGCACTTAAATGACTGAATATATTCTCACTAGTTTTCTTCTGCAGGAAATTCATAACGACCGTGAGTTGAAAATTTGAAAATTCTACACCTTCCGTTTACGATGTGTAGTCAGTGATCCGTAAGAAATTCAAAACTAAAAAAAAAAGAAGGATTTTGTAAATTGTCACTTTGGGGTATAAAAAATGCATTATTCATGCTTCAGTGACAAAACATGAGAGCAAAAACGAGAATTGGATAACGTGAAGTAGGTTTCAATACACGCAAGATTAAACATTAAGATGGGCTACAAATAAATGATTACTTACGAAGATTTACGAGCACAGGCCCAAAATAAGGAGTGTATTAACAATATTCAAACTCCATGCTGTACGCTATCAGTTTACAGTCTCATGTTATATAAGGCTTCTGTAATCGAATTGTCCCACCGGATCAGTTGAAGGACGCCATTTCTAATTTCCGATTCCAATTATGCTGGTTTTGGAATTTAGAATTGATCTTCTAGACTGATTACCGTCAAATCTGAAGTGGCCAGACTGTTCTACCATTTAATCAGTATATAGGGGAGAATATATATGCTTTTATCTTTCCCAGTGTATTTGAGCGAAAGTGAATGTAACACTCCTACCTGGATTTCGAACCCGGCTCGTCAAGTCATTGCAATTACGCCACTCGCACATTCGTCAAGCGCCATATTTACTCCAGAGTTGAGTGACTGGGCTTTGGACGAACGGACATTAAAATATGTTGATTCCCATTTTGACGTCGCTCTCACGAACGACCATAATTTGCATGCAGAGAGTATCAGTTCTTTTCATTGAATACCAAAGACACACTCCGTAATATCACCAGAGATGTACACGGCGGTGTTGTGGATGAAGTAATGTCTTGTTACAGGCAGACATGCCTACCGTATGCCACTAGCAAGAAGGCGATTTTCAGCTGTCTTTTTCGGCACTCGGTCAGTCAGTTAAGTGCCATACGTGATACACGTTTGGGCGATCATGTCTCGAAAGAGACATGACATACTGGGCAGAAGATTATCCCGCAGTAGGTTGCCATTATTCTCTGCGGTAGACTGGTTGACGACCAAGGCTATAGAACCCAATCTGTCCTATTATTTAACCCATAACTGGAGGAAAGAGACGGATTAATACCTTTCCCAAGGGTATTTGCGCGTAAGTGAATGCAACGAATTCAACTGGAATTCGAACTCGGCTCCCGATTACTCGTTCCGAGCCGATAACCACTGCACCACAACGCACATTCAAAAACAAACTATATATATATATATATATATATATTTGTCATCCACATACAAGATTTCGCTGTATCACAGTTCATCATTGTGGTTAGACATCTGCTTGTTTCTGGCCGGGACGAAACTCGACCGATTTGGTGTCACCCGGAGCCGCTAACCACTAAGCCATAGGCGCATGTTTTGATACTACTGTAGCGATACTTGTTTTGCCACTGCCTCCCTTAAAATGCATTCATATCGCGAATGACTCTACGACACGCCTGTACCGAACGTATTTTTCCGCATTTACGAATATTTGTCTAACCATTGCCAACCGATGAGTTGCATCCCAAATGCGCAGCAGATCTCCGAAATGAATATCATCCTGAACGAAAGTCTATAATCCGGTTTCAGTCAAAGAGCTATGTTGAAAAAAAAAGAAGCACACTTCTGCCTAGCTGGTCTGCAACGTACTCTTCTATCACACTGAATTCTCTGTCTGTGTCCCTTTAAAGATCAAGCACAGATTGTGTACTGGTCTGTGAGTGATTTCGTCACAAAAAGAGCAAATAAATCAGGATAGACCTTCAGGATGTTACAATTCGATATGAACTGAAAATATGAGCAAGGAAAATTTTTTTTAGAGAAAATAGAAACAAAAACACATGTACTTAACAATAGAAAGGGGTAGTTGACATTTCTAGGACGCATGATGAAGAAAAACACTTAGTTTAACACTCACAGGACATATTGAAAGCAAGAGGACCATAGAAAAGCAGGGGGTAACTTACCTATCGAGGTTGTGTAAATCACTGGAAGAAAAATGATAATGAGAGATAGCAAAAAAATAAAACTACTAAGAGCTACAAAACAGGAAGTCGTTCACGTCCTAAAGACACACGACACGTACAAAAAAAAGAAGAGTGGATGTATAATGATTATTCAAGCGAAAAATTCTACCGAAGTCTTTGCTTAGACTTTTGGACATATAGCCTTGCGAATGATATATGTATCCATTTTTCTCAATCAATCTATGGTTTAAGTACAAGGACAGACGTCATAAACCTTGGGTGGCAAAAAAGGATAACTCAGAAATTGTTAGCCTATCAACTCCATACCGTAAAACGTACTTAATACTGAAATCCCTATATCAGCACCTAGCGTGGCATGGTTGGAACCGACAATTCATAGGGAGTCTACAGATTCAATAGTAAAAGTGGAGGTGGATAAATATCTATATCTATCTACTAGCAGTATAGCCTGGCGTTGCTCGGGTGTAATGAAAGCTTTAAAACTAATCCATGGTCCTGGAGCTCAGACTCTTTGGACGTTGGCACGAAAGACTAAAAAGCAATAGTTGTTTCCAGTTAAAGCGAAACCGTAGAAAAATGAATGGATGTAAGTCAAATTTGGTTTTCCAAATTTTCTTTCATCGTAAACTGAATTTTGAAGTCCTCTGAGTAAATGGTATCATGGCTGAGACTAAGAACTACAATTATACCTACTTAGAGCCAAACTCGAAGCAAAAGCTAAAATAAAAGGGTTGAAAAAATACAGACATACAGGCAGATAAACAGACACACACAGAGACATCTTGCTTTCTATATATATATATATATTATCGATTTTCTGCACAATCATAAGAACTGCAACCTTGAAACTTCTGAATATCGTTTCTTATGTCTTTGTCTATGAGTGTATCAAATTTGATCAAAATTAGACTACTCCTTCTATAACCCGATTTTTTCGATTATCGATTTTCGATATTTATCGATGGTACTTCGGCACAAACCCTAGCTAAGAACACTCGCAGACGCTTATAGTACAAGTGTGATAATTTTCAAGAAAATCGGTTCAGCCGTTTCGGAGTCTATAGGTAACAGACACACACACAGAGACACACACACATACACACAAAGTTCAATTTATAAATAAGTTTAGTTATTTAATAAAAATATATATATATATAAGAGAAGATGCTGAAAAGTTCTTAGCTCAATCCAATTCCCAAAACTTAAATAAATTGCAAAACATCACATTTTTTTTGTATGGGAGGGCGTGGTCAAACAAACATTTCAGTACATTCTTATATATATGGGAGAGAAAGGTGTGGCAAGGTGGTCTAAAGTTTTCTTATGACGGGTTTTGGCCTTTAGATTTTCATCGGACTAAATTTGTTATGTTAGTGCGACTACACATGCCCACGAACGAGGGATGCTGGGAATTTTATATTTTAATCTATTTTATCCAACTGATTCTATTTAAATTCATTTACATTTTTAAAAAATTATACAATATTGTTCTTGATAAGTAAGAATATATATCATCATCTCGTGTGTGTGTGTGTGTGTGTGTGTGTGCGTGTGTGAACACAGACAAACCATTTGAAAAGCTATCTGGTTTAGCAAATATGTTATGATTAACGAGTACGACTCGTATATTCTAGGGGTAGTAGCACTTGTTATGGTCTCAGCTATGGGCAAATAGTTTATACCCCAAACTGGAGTCAAAACACTGTGAAAGTATAAAATGAGATTCTTACAGTAAAATGCCATCAATATATTCTTAATAGTAATACATTTTAATAGTTAAAAATAAGTACCCCAAATTTCAGGAAAATTGAATTTAGGCATTAAATGACCGATAATGTATTGATATGCCGTTAAACAAACCAAACCAAACATCGTAGATCGTTATGGCCGTAATGAGCTTTGACTTAATTTGAAAATGTGTATGTGCGTGATTTCTCGAAGTTTTTAATTTTTTCTTTGTGTCTTAGCCCTTCAAGACGTGGATGATTACGGTCCACCACATTTTCCTGTTATTGTACCTCTTAATAAACTTTGTTTTGTTATTTCTCCCAAATCCCGCGCTGCTATCTATTTGTATAAGTTCATCAAGTATATCACCCGCTGCTGTTCCCTCTATCCGCCCAGTGAGTATCAGATTCTCCAAGCCCTCATTCTTCATTTCGATTCACAGAAACTTCAACTGTCTCTTCCTAATGTTAAGTATAAGTTTCCTTTTTGTCCTTTCCTTCATCCTCCCCAAAACCTCGTCGTTGCTCACGTGTTCGGTCCATAGTATCACCGTATTCTTCTGTAGAACAACATTTCTGTTGCTTTGCGTTTTTCCTTCATCTTTGAGAAGGTTGTTTAGTCTTCGTTGCCATATAAGAAGGCAGATATCCTACTTTTCCTGATTGAAACACAACAGACTAGTTGGAAAGTTGATTGTGGCTTTTCTATTTGGCATTCCAGGCATATTACCACTCTATATTATTACCACTCTATGTTATTCTTCCCTATGTAATCCCATGCATTTTCTATATGTTCTATACATTATAAAGAGGCAACAAAAGAACAGTCTTGTGCGAGTTTAGTGGAAGTACCTCAAGACTCTTTAAGTTGCTTTTGTACATTTCAATCCGGGAGTGCTACTTTTATAAAAGTCCATGCAATTTACGAATTGATCGCAATTCAATGTTTTAAAATTAGATCCAGAAGATGAGCATATCGAATTATGAGGTCAATGAAACGGTATTTGTAAAAATATTGTTCGGTAATAGCGTTATTCTATTTTTATTATTGATGTTGATAGATAGATAGATAGATAGATAGATAGATCATGAACATAGATAGATAGATAGATAGATAGATAGATAGATAGATAGATAGATAGATAATGAACAGAGATAGATAGATAGATAGATAGATAGATAGATAGATAGATAATGAACATAGATAGATAGATAGATAGATAGATAGATAGATAATGAACAGATAGATAGATAGATAGATAGATAGATAGATAGATAGATAGATAGATAGGTAATGAACATAGATAGATAGATAGATAGATAGATAGATAGATAGATAGATAAGGAACAGAGATAGATAGATAGGTAGATAGATAGATAGATAGATAGATAGATAATGAACAGAAATAGATAGATAGATAGATAGATAGATAGATAGATAATGAACAGAGATAGATAGATAGATAGATAGATAGATAGATAGATAGATAAGAGTACGTGAACATTGGCTGACAAATTTACCAAGCTCATTGTAACCATCATAGTCAGTCAGTTAAGTGCCATACGTGATACAAAAGTGACATGACTGACTGGGTAGAAGATTATCTCGCAGTAGTTTGCCATTGCTTTCTGCGGTAGACTGGTTGCCAGCCAAGGCTATAGAACCCAATCTGTTCTGTTATTTACCCCATAACTGGAGGGAAGAGACGGATTAATACATTTCCCAAGAGTATTTGCGCGTAAGTGAATGCAAGGAATTCAGCTGGAATCCGAACTCGTCTCCCCGAATCCTCGTTCCGAGTCGATATCCACTACACCACAACGCACATCCAACCATCATAGCATCTAGTTTAATAAGGATATATAACCAAATATACTCGTATTGAGTGAGTGTGTGTAGAGGGGAGAAAGAGAGATAGAACAATACCACAACATAGTAAAGCTGGAGGATGATTGTTGTTGTTAAATCATTTCATCCCAAGAGAGAGAGAGAGAGAGAGAGAGAAAGAGGGAGGGAGAGAGATGTCGAAGTAAAAATAAAAGATGGATGGGAATCAAGTAGATAAAAGATGGCAATTGACGTTGCATTTAAACTTTTGGAGATTGTAACTATCAGGGAAGCAAGCAAACTGAAGGGAGTTTCACAAACAGGAAGTGCTAGAAAAGAAACTGTTAGCGTAGAAGAGGCGGTTACATTTAACTATTTTGACGGCAAAAGGGTGGGACCTAAATGCCAATCTACCAGCACGAGTGTGGTCGGGGAACCAGGGAAAAAGGCTCGTCACATCAGTTGCTATGAAAATGCATGTAGAAAAGACAGAGAAAAGCCACGTCATATGGAAAAGAAAGTGACTGAAAGTGAGTTGCTAAGTCTGGATCGAATGTATTTCAGATCCTCCTTTGAATTTTTTTGAGAATCTCAAGATAAATAGCATGATCACCCGACCAAATATGACAAGAGTATTTAATCCACGGACGAATGGTAGATTTATAAATATATATTTAAAGGAAAGGCCAAATATAGCCATCGTCGCAACACAAAATCCGATAAGTATATACCAGGTAAATACATTAAAGCTAAATGTGCGTGATATTGGAACATATTAAAAAAAAAATAAAAAATGCATATTTTTTAGGTGGGGCCCAGTCAGAATTTTCCTTCAGGTCGAGAAATCTAATCAGCTCAGACAGTCCATGGTGTTCCCAAGTTTCTAGATGCGACTCTCATGTCGCCCTCGCTGGCTCATCTTTGAAGCATAAAAATAAAAAAAGCTTCTATTTGATGTGCCCCTATTATTCCCACTCATGAGCAGAGATGCACAGTGCGTCCAACCCATTGTTATTGACAGTTAAGTGCCATATGTGATACACGCTTTGAGCGATCATGACTGACTGGGCAAAAAATTATCCAGTAGTAGGTTGTCATTGCTTTCTGTGGTAGACTGGTTGCCAGCCAAGGCTAGAGAACCGATTCTGTTCTATTATTTAACCCATAAATAGAGGGAAGAGAGGCTAGCCTCCCAGAGAGTAAAATACTACGCCTCCTTGGCCTTACACTTTCGGCGGACCTCAAATGGAATGACTATATCGAATCCATTGCCAAATCTGCTGCTATGAAAGTCGGCTCCCTGTGCAGGGCCCGGAAGTTTTTCCCACCTGAATCTATTCTGCACATATACAAATCTACCATCCGCCCATGTATTGAATATTGCTGCCATATCTGGTCGGGTGCCCTTGCTGCTCTCCTTGGGCTTCTTGACAAAATACAAAGGAGGATCTGTAACGTGGTTGATACTGACTTGGTAGACCGGCTGCAACCACTCTCTCACCGGCGTGATGTGGCTTCCCTGTGCCTCTTCTACAAGTACTTTCATGGCTACTGCTCCGATGAGCTTAGATCACTGGTGCCGCCTAAGCACGAATTTACACGAGATACTAGATTAGCAACTAGGTCCCACCCTTTTACAGTTAGACAAATAAGATGTAACCTTAAATTCTACTCCGACAGCTTCTTTTCTCGCGCTTCCCGCCTGTGGAACTCCCTTCCACAAGTCTGCTTTCCCGACAGCTACAATCTCCAGGTGTTTAAATGTAGGGTCAATAGACACCTCCTATCACATTAACTCCCAATCATTCTCAGAACACTACTCTACCCAACCCTCATTCTCGGTATCCTTACCCGCCTATCACCCACCCTCTGACATTTCCTATATTTAATCATCCTTTCTCCACTCTATGTAGCCCCCTGCGCAGTAGTGGCAGTGACATGCCTTGCTCGGGGTGAAACGCTTATAAAAAAAAGTGAATGCAAGGAATTCAACTGGAATACGAACTCGGCTTCCCGATTTCTCGTTCCGAGTCGATATCTACTGCACCACAACGCACATCATTTTTGTTTTTTTATGCCTTGTTTATTTCTGGAATCACATTGTGGAGCTTAGGAAGAGCCAATTCTTCAGTTTCAGCAACAAGTGAACGTTTATTGGCACAAGTTTCAAGCACAACGCGCAGCTTGCACTTTATTATAGAGTTAAAGTGCTCCGGGCGTTTTATTTTATTTTATTTAAACATTTTAGGGATAAGTTGATTCATGCCTTACCGAATGTCATTTGTACGAAGTGAATACAAAATGTTAGGCCACTCGCATTTCTATTATATGCTGTTATATAAGATTAAAGAAATTCACCTTTTTCGAATTTTTTTCTTTTTCTTGTTTACCTTTTTCTTTTGAAATATCTCTTTCACTACGTTGTTCCGAACGAGGAAGTTTCCCAAACTTATCTCGAAACACTGTCGCGAAATATAACAGAAGCTGAAACTATAAAGAGATACAATTTTGAAAATTGTTTATTATTTATTGTCCATGATGTCGGAAAAACTGAAAAAGACTGAAATGTTCAGATAATGTGAAATAAAATGAGCCATTTCGTCTAAGTAAAAATAAATAAATAATGAAAGAAAATTATTAAGAAGTTTAGTAGACATATTTTTTCCGTTAACAATAATCTATAGCAAGCAGATTATAAACGCGGATGAAATTTTTGTGACGAGAATGGAAGCATCACTTCAGTGAATGTAATTCGGAATTGTCTCTTTGGCTAAAAACAAAAACAAAACAAAAAAAAAAGAAATATTTTAAAGCTATTGTTCAAAGAACCTGTTGTAAGACTGTTGGTCATTTTATTTTTCCTTTTAAGAAAGCCGTCTCTAGAAAAGTGTGTATTGTTTGTGAAAATTGCGAAGAAGGGAATAATATTTTTTGTGATTCTTTGTCTCGAAATTTCCTGGAGGTGTGATATTAATATTAGAAAAAGAAACTGGCTTTCTTTTCTGGAATAATTTTAAATCCAAGCTTAAAATAAAGTTCAAATGTAACAGTAAAAAAAAAAACTGATAAAGGAAGTGAATAAATTATGCGATATTACATATAAAACTTGTACACACGGAGGCAACTAGGAATGCCCTTCACTCCACTTTATGGTAGCTCCTTAAAGTAGACCATTAACAAGCTTGGCTTAGTCTGGTATAAGAAAATAAATGATAGTTCTCTTAGTAAGAATGAAATTCAGGATAGTAAAATTGCCTGCTAAAAATGGGTCTGCAGAAACTGTTTTCGAAATATTTAATGAAGTCAGCATAAGTTTGACTCAAGACTCGTGACAAAAATTTGGCAAAAATTCTGTTAAATTTTATATACGTTAAACCATAAAACTTTGCGCATATTATTTGCTTGTGTTATGTAATTTCTCTCTCCGTATATATATATATATATAATCATCAGGAGACAGATCTGTTTCGCTGCATCACGACTCATCGGTACGGTTAGACATCCGACTGCTTTTTACCCAGGATTGAAACCCGACCGAATTTGTCAGTCGGCGATTTTACCTTTGGGCTATGGGCGTTCGGTAGAAGGAGGCAGACTTTTTAGCGTGTATATTATCATTATATACGCCCAATAGCTGAGAGTGTTCTAATTCATTGCTAAATGAACGATGCGTAGATGCTAGAGTGGCTACTGTTTTTCAAAATCTACCATTCTTCCAGAGTTCTCAATCAGGGTGTGAGAGCGTATATATAAATATATATATATATATATATATATATATATATATATATATATGTGTGTGTGTGTGTGTGTGTGTGTGTGTGTGTGTGTATACAACCCTGAAGATGACCTTGGAAAGAGGTTTCTTGGGTACCTTAAGAAATGAATGAAAATAACATCTGTCAACGTTACAGTTCATTTCTGACATCTTTTGGTTGTAATAAGCGAAAGATTATATATGAACATGAATGGATTTTATCTAATCTAAACTTATTTATAAATGGAAATTTGTCTGTGTGTGTCTGTGTGTGTGTGTCTGTGTGTGTGTGTCTGTGTGTGTGTGTGTGTGTGTATATATCCGAAACAGCTGAACCGATTTTCTTGAAAATTTAGACAGATGTACTATAAGCGTCTGTGAGTGTTCTTAGCTAGGTTTTGTGTCGAAGTACCATCGATAAAGATCGAAAATCGATAATCGAAAAAATCAGGTTATAGAAGGAGTAGTCCGATTTTGATACACTCATAGACAAAGACATAAGAAACGATATTCAGAAGTTTCAATGATGCAGTTCTGACAAAAGTGCAGAAAATCGATAATATGTATATATGTAAAAGGCAAGATGTTTGGGTGTGTGTTTATTTATCTGCCTGTATGTCTGTATTTTTTCAGCCCTTTTATTTTAGTTTTTGCTTCTGGTTTTGCTCTAAATAGGTATAATTGTAATTCTTAGTCTCAGCCATGATATGATTTACTCAGAGGACTTATTTAGCCTTCAAAATTCAGTTTACCACGAAAAAAACTTATTTGATATCGATACCAGGAAATCAGAATTTGACATTACTTTCTGCGGTAGACTGGTTGTCAACCAAGGCTATAGAACCCAATCTGTCCTACCTTAATACCTTTCGCAAGGATATTTGTGCGTAAGTGTATGCAAGGAATTCAACTGGAATTCGAACTCGGCTCCCCGATTTTTCATTCCGAGTCGATATCCGCTGCACCACAACGAAATAATATGGATAAGTTGTCGTCTAAATTACGCAAAAATGAAAATATAATTGACATCTCATTTAATCAGATATATTTACCAAAAGTACACAAAATATCTTAAAATACTAAAGTGTAAATTTATTTAAATCGCCATTAGCTTCAACCACGACACCCTGACGACTTCAGTATCTCCAGCAACTCTTCTAGACGGTCTCCTTGTTTAAGACGTTGAATGCTTTCATAATTCTTGACTTAGGATCTCCCTCTTGACCCAGATCACTCCTACCTCATTAAAGCACTTGATGTAGGCCTCCGTAGTAAGTCTCAGTCTCTCACCAACAAATTCGGGATTACTTTTCCCTATCAGAACGATCAGAGTGAATTGTCTCACTTACCGTAACTTTCCGATCCCCTGTACGGTCCAAAGATTTACACCGAAACTCTCTTCTGGTGGAATTCTTTGTGACACTGTACATTTTTTTCTCACATGCGTTGTTTAACTGTTCTTACTCTACTGTGTGGTCGAAAAAATCAAAAACAAACAACGCGCATGCGCGAAAAAATTAAAGTAGAGATAATTTACCCATCCCACCTGCGTATATATATATATATACCTGCCTTTGCCCTGACGAGCCGTTGTGCGAAACCGCGGTAGGTCTTGGCGATCTTGTGATCTTTTCACGTATATATATATATATATATATATATATATATATATATATATATATATATATATATAGCTATTCTCAAAATGAAATATAAAATATTAAATATTAAAACTTAACAAAAAATTATCCAAATGTTGGAGAATTTTTGTCTTTATTTTCAACTGAAATTAAAGCTCAAATACGATGTTTAGAACAGCTCATGATGAGACATAGTAGACATACATTGTCTCTTATATTTAACAGTATATGTTTAGAAAATTATTTGCTGCCTCGATACACTATATATATATATATATATATAGCGGTAGAAAAATTTAGAAAATTTAGTAAATGATTCCAATGGATCCTAGTAATTTTAGATTAAATATTAAAACTGATCCAACAGAGAACTCGATGAAAACTTAATTTTTAGAGCAAATATTTATTCCATATATAAATTAAAAATATTTCAGTTGGAGAATGAAATAATTTGAGTTCATATGTGAAAGATAAATCAATATCTATCTATCTATCTATCTATCTATCTATCTATCTATCTATCTATCTATATTAATAGATATACATATTATCCAACGTTTCATGCATTTGTATGTTGGGTTTTATGGTGCTTTCCCTTACAAGTTCAAACTGAGAAAGTACATTTGCTTCATTAAATCTCTTATATGTACATGTTGGTATAGATGTAAATTTACACCGTTTAAAAGAAACAGATAGCTGCTCAAAGATGCGTATCCAACAAATACAACACTTAGTCATAAGAAATCTACATAAAAACAGAGAATAATTGTTTTCTCTTCTGAAAATATAACTAAGCTCTTGGCTCCTAATCTATAAGTGTCAACATATCTACTTTTGATGGTCTTTTTTCTTTCCTTGTACTGATTTGATCATAAAGATAAGACAATAATAGAATGCAAATATTTGTTTAACATTTTCTTTTCTTTCTTTCTTTCTTTCTTTCTTTCTCTCTCTCTCTCTCTCTCTCTAAAACATAATGTAATTGATGATTTTTTGCTTGAATTATATATATATATATATATATATATATCCGCAGACAGATCTGTTTTGCTGTATCACAGCTCATCAGTACGGTTAGACATCCGATTGATTTTAG
>JBBBDQ010001791.1:1510000-1522500 GCA_037127315.1 Ascarosepion bandense
AAAAGAAATAGGAAATTTGTGGTTCATGCCTTTTATAAAACAGAAATAATACACATGATTGTCAAAGCGAAATCGTTTTGTATCTTTGTATTTTATGCTAATCATTCTAAAAAAAAGAATTATGTGATTCATGCCTTTTCTAAAAAAGAAGCGATAGCAATGATTGTCAAGGCAGAATTAGTGTTTCTCTCATTTTTATGCTAATTGCTATTATTATTATTATTGACCCCATGTTGCTTTAAAGGAAAAGAAAAACAGACCTAAAAGCATACAAACTGAATTCATTATACACCGGCAGATTTTCCAAGAAATAATGGGCTAATTAAACACCCTTTAGAATCGAAAAACAGACCTGACAGTCTTCAGTCCAATATTTTGCAATTTCCTCAGAGAAGCCTTCTAATTGATTCTTTAACAGGAAGAATGCATCACTATCAGCACCTGGTTATAAAAAAAAGTTAAAGTTCTCAACGGAGTGATTCTCCAAGACACGATATGTTACTCATGCTTCTAAATGGCACCATTATGTACCAATCTGATTGGTGCATTTCAAAGAAATATTTTGCGTCTTCTCGTTAGCTGAAAGATTTACATCTTTTCGATTTCAACGCTTACTATGAGGGTTCGAATCTGAAAAAGTGTCAATATTTATATCTTCAAATCAGGCAGGCAAACCTCAATCATTCGTAAGATTGTTTCAAATTTTATAGAAATTTTTTTTGATCAAATAGGATAATGAAGCATGTATCATAATAAAGCAAATTTATTTCTTAAAATTATGAGGAGTAATTTATTCCTAGGGAGTACAATCCTATAAAATAAGATTTCAGAAAAGGTTTTAGATCAAGATAAAAAATGAAGATGGAACGCTGGTATATATATATATATATATATATATATATTATAATTTTAGTTTACAGCCTGTACTAATTATCGTCTACTAAAAAGTGTACATTTTGTTTCGACATTGAAAAGACATCAGGTAGTGTGAAGGGAGATGGAAACTTCCTTTCCTTATATTGGCGAAATATGTGTGAGAGGTAATAGGGATAGAGAAAAGGGGAAATCAGAATTGGAAGTTGTAAGTTAGAATTTGAACAAAAAGAGGAAGGAGAAAGAGGGGAGAGGTGGTTAATGGACATATTGATAATTTTAGAGACAGATTTAGCAGTAGAAGATAAGATATGGTCCTTTACAGCCTTTATTGCTAGTTCTTTGGGTTTAACAAAGAGAAAAAATTAAGGAAATGTATATAAAAAAAAATGTATGTAAAAAGAAATTCATGGCTCTATTTTTATATTGGGCACTGTTTTAAATTAATGCTTTGAACGTTGTTAATATTTTCTTCATTCCTTATTCACTTGAATATATATATATAAATGATATATATAAATATCGTTTATATATACATATATATATATATATATACGTATATCTGTATATATAAATGATAGATAGATAGATAGATAGATAGATATAAAAACGATATATATATATATATATATATATATATATATATATATATATATATCGTTTTTATAGGTGAAAATTGCTTCCTATCGGAGATAGAGAGCGAGCTCATACGGTGATTTTTTAGGCATAGCTTAGATGAGAAACAAAGCCGAAACTATGAGGCACCAATTGCGGATGGGACTCATTTTCATTGTAAATAATTTAACGATAAGATTGTTAACCATTACATTACGTCGAAGTGCCCTAGAGCGTTTATATATAGTAGTGGAGTGTAGATATAGGAATGAACCCTCAAGGTGAACATCAGAATAGCTATACACGCACGCACGCATGCACACTTATATATATATATAGGCAGCAATATTTCTTTTAAATATGTCTCATTAAAAACAACCTACAAGGGAGATTTATTAATTTTTGCTTTAATATTCCAGTACTTTTACTTGTTTCCTTTTCACTGGAGTTTAAGAATGTAAAAATGTTCCATAACTTTTTACTATTCAAGCACTTTCAGCCATTTCACTGGCCATTTTCAAAACATTAGTGTAAAATAACAACATTGGAAAAATAACATCCTTGAAAACAGTCAATGAAAGTGCTTGGAAAATGATATGTCCCGGAAAGGGATATATATATATCATTGGAGGTAGTTAAGCGGTTCAGGCAAATGTAACCGGGTAGGACAGTCTAGTACGTCGACGTAATGGACGGTACTCGTCGTTTGTAGTACCCTGAGACGTAGGCGTATTCAATAGCCATAGACCAATAGTAGTAGACTTCTAGTGGTAGACCTCTAGTAGTAGACATGTAGTCCTCTATGCGTCTTTGCATTAGACTGTATTTATGGCTGACACCAGGCAATCAAATTACTGTGAGAGGGAACCAACTTGTGTGCATATTCGAAACATACTCATTACATCAGAAAATAAAAATTAAGGATTATTTTTACATTCTTCCTTATCTGCAGCAAAAAGGCAACATATAAGAATACTGTAAAAATTAAATTTAAAATTAATAAAGTTTTATTTGTCGGTACTTTTTAACTAGTATATATATATATATATATGAGCATGCAGTGTGGGTATAGAATAATCCAAAGGAGTATCCTGTACATACAGTGGTAGGAAAACTCTCTAAGAGAGCTCTAAATATATATGTATATAAATACAGATAGAGCAAATATAAGAAAAATCAAGGCAGACACGTTATTTCATGGTAAATCGGAAGTATGGCCTACTTCAGGCGAACCATCATCAGCTTCCGTCTTTATTTTACAAAGGATTTTACACTAATATATATATATATATATATATAATTACATACTTGTCAATTTGATAACTATCACTACAGGTACCCAACCACAGCATGCTTCAGCGTTGGGAGGGGCGTTAAAACCATTCCTCGAGTGACCTCAAGTCCTGTGAATTTAAATTGGGCAGAGGAAACTGTTCGAAAATAGTCGACATTGATTAATTTGCCCATATTTGATTTGGTCAACTACAGAATAAAACTACAAACAGATTGACTGCTTGATAAAGCCAATAGAATGTTATAACGAAAATGTAAAATTTTGTCTCTTTTATACAAATATCTTTAAAAATAAATGACTGCTTATACGTACCAAAATTAGTGCTCCCTATAGGATTTTCCTAAGAAGATTCAAATATTTTTTAACATTGATGTTTTAGTTTTTTTTTTTTTTAATATAGCTAATCTATATATATAGAAGGCAATCTGTGAGTTTGTGTGTGACTATTCACTACGCGCGCATACATTTTTTTAAGCTACGCCATTCAAACTTTCTAGGGACATATCTACAGGGAGCCAGGTTGAGACATGCTTTTTGAGTTTAAATTCAGCAATTTTCCCTTTCGCACTTTTTGGTCAATGGAGCCGATTGTTTACATTTGCTCTGTAAAACATCTAAGATGCTTACTAAATTACGTCACAGAAATCAAATCACACGTGTCCAACGAGACTAAAATATTTTTATTAGAACAAAAAAGAGCCTTTATATTTTTTCAGATTTAATATTTCATGCTTCAGAAAATAAAATTTAAAAAAATGAAGCTTTTTTTTTCGCTAAATATTTCATGCAGGAAATCAACTGTCTTTAATTCGTGTGGCATTAATGTAACTTTTACCTCTAAAATTATATATCTACATTTTAAAATATTCTTCGAAAATTTCTGAACTTAGAGCGTAATAGTTTTTATATTTCTAATCTCCGTAGAACAAAATATATAGTTTTTATTTTTATGTTAAATTCATTTAATCAACAAAAAATGTAAATATTTCCCCCCGTAATTTCGAAACAGATCAAACGCAATCTTGTTTACAATGTCACACAAAACATCAAATCACGTTTACGCAAAACAAAAGAAAATAGATTTTTTAATGGAATTTTTTAACAATTTTTAAACAACAATTTTCTATATAATTATTTTTTTTATATAAATGAGTTACTACTAAAATGTTCTGAGTTGCACGGGTAACGCCGGGCTGTGATGCTAGTGAGTTTATATAAGGCTTCATTTTTGGAGAAAGTAAATTAAAAATTTATCTTAAATTTTATACATATATGATTAATCAATCACTTAGTTAAGTGCCATAAGTTATACGCTCTCGGTGATCATGTCGCTTTTGATCCTTCTAGGCTGAAAATTTTCCCGTAGTAGGTTGCCATTTCTTTCCGCAGTAGACTGGTTGCCAACCACGGCTATCGAAAACATTTTGCCCTTCTATTCAACCCATAGCTGGAGAAAGAAGAGATGGATTTATACCTCTCCCAAGAGTATTTGCGCGTAAGTGAATGCAACGAATTCAACTACAATTCGAACTCGGCTCTCTGATTTCTCGTTCCGAGCCGACGATTAAATATGCGTCAAAAAACTTAAAATCAATCATAAAGAATCTCACAATTTTTACTTTGGAAAATATTAATGTTTTAGAACATTAAAAAAAAAATTAATCCGTACAAAGTAGTCAGAGTTCAAATTTTGACTTTTTTAGTTAAAAAAGTAAAAAAAGAAGAAAAAAAAAGGAAAATTGAATAATAATACATAATTAATTAAAATAACAAACTGATTGTAATAATTGTAAATAACCTAAAACATTAACATTAAAAAAAATTTTTAAAAACTGGGAAGACCTGTTTTGTCTTTTTCATACACACCCGCGCAAGGAGTAGTGGCACTTAGGAAATACATTTATTTCATGCAGCGCTAATTTGTCATGTCTACACTGTCTATATCTGTAGCTTTACACACACACACACACACACACACACACACGTGGGTGGGTGTGTGTGTGTGAGAGAGAGAGAGAGCATGTGTATATAAGCTTGCTAAAATATCTAATAAAATATTATTCAGATACTGGAATTATAAAATTTCGAAAAAAGTAAAAATAATAACGTGTCTGTATTGTCATGAATAAAATAAATAAAAGTATCTCAAAATAAAATAGTTACGTCAAAACTTTAAATATATATATATATAATAGGATTAATTGAAATATAAAATTTGACACTTCGTTGATTGATACTATTTTCAGCATCCTGACACTAGATTTCTGAAAACGGACCAACCCGGCAATTGGTCCGCCCACTCGTCAGGAGATACTTGTCCGTAGTTGAGCGGTCTAAACGGTTTAACGGTGGCTTTCTCTTCAAGCGGGAGGGTTTACGGCCTATCACGTTGAATACACCGGTTCTCGCTCGATCACCTAAGTTAGGCAACGTTGAGCCTGGTTAGTACTTAAATGGGTGACCGCTTGGGAATATCAAGTGCTGTAAGCGTTTAGGGACGGATGTGCATTGTGGTGCAGTGGATATCGGCTCGGAAAGAGAAATCGGTGAGCCGAGTTCGAATTCCAGTTGAATACCCTGCACTCACTTAAGCACTGGGAAAGGTATTAATCCGTCCCTTCTTTGCAGTTATGGGTTAAGTAACAAGGGTAGGACTTGGGGACCCTGCCTTTAAAAAAAAAACAAAAAAAAAAAAGTAAACAAATCCCAATGAATCTTGATACTCGAAAAGAAAAAAGTATTACTAGACACAAAACTTATATAAAAACAACAATAAATTGTTGAAAGAAAAAGGTATTACCAGCAATAAATAAATAAAATTTAGTTAGCAATAAATGACCCGCAGAGGTTGATATACCATAAAAACAAAACAACCAACCAAAATCTTCAAGCGGGACACATTTTCGGAACTTTCTTGAGGGTACCTTTTTTTCTTGAAGACCCTCGAATACAAACGCCAGTAGATGCAAATATGTGCAACTTAAGAATGGGACGACTACTGAAACACGTGTATCCACTAATAATATTATTTAAACTAATGAGAAGTAACACACACATATGCGCATATATTATTTTAATCTTTCCTTGCAATTGGTTTTATAGTGTAATTTGGTGCTGTGAATTAATATTTATCTTATGTTGATAGTTTCATTTTGATTGTTAACAATGTGTTGGTCAATGTATGCTCGGACATGTAGGTTCGACAATTGAAAGGCCACTAAGTGTGAGAAGAGGGGACATGTGTGCGCAATGTAAATATTTAATGTTGTTTTTTTAGTATTAATGCTGAGCATGACTTCATATTAAACCATTTTTAACGTCCAGCGTACGAATGAATACCAAGATGCGGATAAATGATTTTAAACTACTGTGCAGACACAAGGTCAGATTTTGATAATGAAAGAACGTCAAATGTACTTGAACAACTTTATCTATCTATCTCTATCTATCTATCTATCTATCTATCTATCTATCTATCTATCTATCTTATCTGAGTCTGTTCCATATCTATCTATCTATCTATCTATCTATCTATCTATCTATCTATCTATCTATCTATCTATCTATCTGTCTGTTCCTATCTATCTATCTATCTATCTATCTATCTATCTATCTATCTATCTATCTATCTATCTATCTGAGTCTGTTCCATATCTATCTATCTATCTATCTATCTATCTATCTATCTATCTATCTATCTATCTATCTGAGTCTGTTCCATATCTATCCTATCTATCTATCTATCTATCTATCTATCTATCTATCTATCTATCTATCTATCTATCTATCTGAGTCTGTTCCATATCTATCTATCTATCTATCTATCTATCTATCTATCTATCTATCTATCTATCTATCTATCTATCTGAGTCTGTTCCTACTATCTATCTATCTATCTATCTATCTATCTATCTATCTATCTATCTATCTATCTATCTATCTGAGTCTGTTCCTATCTATCTATCTATCTATCTATCTATCTATCTATCTATCTATCTATCTATCTCAGTCTGTTTTTTTTTATAATTTATGTATTTAGGCAGCAAAGTTTCTTTTAGACATGTCAGATTAAATAAATTGCGAACATTGTGTCTGCTTATTTTTAATAAAATTTGTTGAAACTCACGGATAATCTTCCACGTATTATATTTGAAAGATGTAAGAAATGAGCTGTAACTTTGACAGGTGATTTTATTAATTATTTCTCGATATTCCCAAGTACTTTCATTCTTCTCCCGAAATCCGCTTATATGGAGGGCTTTTAGTGGTGCTAAATATATTATTTTCTAGGTTGGCCATGCAGAAGTTGTTGAAGATGGGACCCAGAACGGAGCCCATTGAAACACCGTCACGTTGCACGTATAAATTATTTTTATGATCATAGAATGAGAATTCGGTGCTACAGGTGAAAATAATTCTTTTAGTATTTTAGGTTTAATTTTTAGTAGAAGCAGAGAATTGTTATTATATTTATATTTTATTATAAAGTCAATGTTTTCTCTAAGAGGAACGTTAGTGAACAGATTTTCAACATCAAGTGATGCTATCGTTTCATTATTAGGTTTTTCCGTTTTTAATAATATTAATAATATTAAATACTAAAGAACGAAAAAGTAAACTGATGGCCACAATCTGCTATAGAAAAAATACTACTTCAAATAATTAGACCAGATTAACACAGATTTCCCCTTTTGTGCGTGTTTCTTTCTTTGTCACTCCCTTGATTTCCTCCCTTCTTTCTTTCTTTTCCCCCTAAATATTTATTATTAATAATAATGATAAATTACTCCCCTTTGAATTCATCTCCCAGATTTTTTTTTTTAATTTTAATTTTATTTATCCTCGTGTTGTTTTTATCTCTTTACATTATACTTTTTAATCCTGGGCATGACGATAAACTGCATTCGGCAGCAAGGCCTCTAATTGAGAGGTTGTGAGGTGCATGGAACCACCTCTTAATTGCTGTTGTTCTCAGGTCCGCCCTGACCCGGAGTGGTAGCACCTGTTAGGGTCCCAGCTATGGGCAAATAGTTGACCCCAGCAAAGTGGGGTCAAAACACTTTGAAAGTATAAAAATACAGTTTTATAGAAATATATGCATAAAAATAGGTTTTTATAAAAACATATACGTTTTTGAATGAAAAATATTACCAACAATACGTTTTCGAAAAAAAAAATTATTGCCATGACACTTTTTTGAAGAAGAAAAAGAATTCTCAGCAAAACATTTTTGAATACAAAACTAGAAAACTTTTTCAGTTTTCTAAACTAAGAAAGAATAAAAACAAAAAATTTTCATTAAAATTTGACTAAATCAACCTCACTATAACCGAACATTAAGCAAAACTTCAAAACCCTACCTTTTTGGCAGTAAATAATCTACAGAGGTTGATATGCCGTTAAACCAAACTCAAACTACAACTAAAACTACATTATACTTTTGATAAAATTAAAAATAATACCCTAACAATGTAAGACTTAATTTCCATGTACATCGAGTGAACTTAAATTCAAATCACTTAAACTGTCAGATTATAATATGCAGCTGATGATTGCGTCGTACGTGAAACTTCCAGTCGTTCCACTGACGTAAGATAATATATATATATATATATACATATACATATATATATATAAAATTGTATGAAAGGGGATAGCAAGATTGGAAACTTATTAAAATGGCGCGGACATATTATGTAAGTAAACGCATATTGCTTAATCTGAACAAACGCATGCAAAGTTTTGTGCATTTGTGTCATGAGGAATTCTATATTCTCAATAGAAGGAAGGATCAAGTTCATGGCCTAACAGATTTATTAGAAGCTTTAATTCGATCTGAAAATCTCATTCAAATATTCTTTGTGATTATATTTACTCTTGAATTAGTGTATAGACCATTCTATCATAATAAAAACCGTTATATATATATATATATATATATATATATATATATATATATATATATATATATACTAGAAGTATAGCCCGGCGTTGCTCGGGCGTAATGAAAGCTTTAAAACTAATCCATGATCCTGGAGCTCAGACTCTTTGGACGTTGGCACGAAAGACTAAAAAGCAATAGTTGTTTCCAGTTAAAGCGAAACCGTACACTGAAAGAAAAATGAATGGATGTAAGTCAAATTTTGATTTCTTGGTATCGATATCAACTAAGTTTTTTTCGTCGTAAACTAAATTTTGATGGCTAAATAAGTCCTCTGAGTAAATGGTATCATGGCTGAGACTAAGAACTGCAATTATACCTACTTAGAGCCAACCCCGAAGCAAAAACTAAAATAAAAGGGCTGGAAAAAATACAGATAAACAGACATACACACAAACATCTTGTCTTTTATATATATATTATCAATTTTCTGCACTATTGTAAGAACTGCAACCTTGAAACTTCTGAATATCGTTTCTTATGTCTTTGTCTATGAGTGTATCAAATTTGATTAAAATCGGACCACTCCTTCTATAACCCGATTTTTTCGATTATCGATATTTATCTGGGGTACCTAGACACAAAACCTAGCTAAAAACACTCACAGACGCTTATGGTACAAGTGTGACAATTTTGAAGAAAATTGGTTCAGCCGTTTCGGAGTCTATAGGTAACGGACACACAGACACACAGACACACAGACAAAGTTCCATTTATAAATAAGTTTAGAGATATATTCCTCTTGTCGCGCTCTTAGAGAGAGAGAGAGAGAGAGAGAGTGTGTGTGTGTGTGTGTGTGTGTGTGTGAGAGAGAGAGAGAGAGAATAGCGTGGCAGTGTCGGCTCTGTTCATTCTCTTTGGTACCAGTTATTTGACTTTATTATGAAAGTTCTTACCACGTGTTTGCTCACGAACAGTGCCTTATGTTATTTTTGTTCAATAATTATGTCATCGATTAGTGAAGAATATATATATATATGTATATCCTCTCTAATAAAGACAGTTGTGTGTTTTTTGTATATATATATATATATATATATATACGTCGTTATGAGTAAACATCTACCCATATTTTTAATAAAAGGTTTGTTTCTTCTAAGCCAGACATCCGAAGAGTCTGCCATTTCTAGTGGAACATTACGCAATCAAAACGGATATTATTAGCATTGAAAGTCTGTAACCAAAAAGATGAAAATATAGCAGTCCAAAAATAAGTACATCCCTGTGAAAGAAGTCATTTAAAATCAATATTTGGCGTGGTCGTTTTTATTTTCTTACTACTGCTTGTAGTCTTGACGACATTGGCCCCACTAGATGTGCACAGTCACAGAATTTTTTTTTCTGACGGTTTTTAAATTGTGTCTTAGATAACTGTCGTTTCCCAACTTTCCATTTAAATCCATTTCCCAATTTCTCACAAGTTTGATTTATGTCCTATGACATGTTTGGCCAAACGAGTACTTTCAATTTTCATTTCTTCTGGATTTCTCTTTTCTTCATAGCGAAATCGTTTGGATCATAATCATACTCGAACGTTACTCTTCTTCGCAAACATTTCAATGAAGCCATCTTGTTTCCTTTCAACATTTCAAGCCTGGTTCACACTCCACCCACATCTATTGAACAGGTGAAGAGGCTCATCCCTTGTTTCCTGTTTAGGATGCAGTTTCCGGTTTTCTCTTTTCTAATCTTCTTCTCACTTCGTTTTTTTTATTTTTTCAATTGGAGTAGATAGACTAAACTATCGCCCGGTTCACACTCCACCCACGTCTATCTATTGAACAGGTGAAGAGGCTCATCCCTTGTTTCCTGTTTAGGATGCGGTTTCCGGTTTTCTCTTTTCTAATCTTCTCACTCTTATGTAGCCCCCTGCACATCAGTGGCGTTAC
This sequence comes from Ascarosepion bandense, assembly GCA_037127315.1. NCBI lineage: Eukaryota > Metazoa > Mollusca > Cephalopoda > Sepiida > Sepiidae > Ascarosepion > Ascarosepion bandense. The sequence continues at coordinate 1,520,613 of JBBBDQ010001791.1, forward strand.
CGCCTTGCTTGAGGTGATATGATTAAAAAAAAAATCTTCACCATTCATAATTCTCTCAATAAAATGCAACTCTTTTCGATATTTATCAGGGGTACCTCGACACAAAACCTAGCTAAGAACACTCGCAGACGCTTATAGTACAACTGTGTAAATTTTCAAGAAAATCGGTTCAGCCGTTTTGGAGTCTATAGGTAACGGACATACACAGACAGACACACACAGACAGACACACACACAGGCAAAGTTCCATTTATAAATAAGTTTAGATTAGATGACATGTTTGGCCAAACGAGTAATTTCACTTTCCACTCCTTCTGGATTTCTCTTTTCTTCATAGCGAAATCGTTTGGATCATTATCATACTCGAACGTTACTCTTCTTCGCAAACATTTCAATGAAGCCATCTTGTTTCCTTTCAACATTTCAATCTTCATCATTCAAACAAAACACCGTAAAATACTTTTATAGAAATATATACATAAAAATAGATTTTTATCGAAAAATATACATTTTGAAAGAAAATATTATCAACAATACTTTTCTGAAGGAAACAATTATTACTATAACACATTTTTGAAAACAAATATTTCTAGCAATACATTTTTGAATGCAAAACTAGAAGACATCTTCAGTTTTCTAAAAAAAAAAAATAAAATAAAAATTTTCATCAAAGTTTGACTAAATCAACATTTTCATTATAATCGAACATTAAAAAACACCTTAAAACCCTATCATTTGATGTTGATATTCCATTAAACAAAACTCAAAATGAAATTCAAATTCAAATTAAACATTTTTGTACACTTTACGATATCGACTTCAAACTTGTCCAATTTTACTCAAATAATTTGGTTTCTTTCCTCTGACCACAGTATTTAATATTTTTTATCTTTATTGTCCTGTACAAACTTTAAATGAGCCTCTGTATGTCTCGACTACAGTAGCGATCATATAAGAGTCTTATCGAAACATCATAACTGCCACTATCACGTTTCAGTGGTATCATCACGCCAATACATATACATATATGCATATATCCATTAAGAAGATGAGAATATCTTTATAAAAAATCAAGAACAATAAACGAGTAGAATTACAAGGACAAAAGTTTATGAACGATTTTGTATTTAAATCTATGAATGCAATGACATCAGGAAGGTCATTGATGAAAATTACGAACAAAGTAGGCATAAGGATAGAGCCCTGGGGTTACACCCACATTAATGTAAAAAAAAAAAGATCTAGAAGAGTGGTCGTTCAAGATAACATTCATTTCGCGGTTAGATAAGAAAGAGAGAAACAAATCAAAAATTCGTTCAAAAAGATCATAACCTTTAAACTTGTAAAGTCAGTCAAGCGCCTTCGATGTAGCCAAAGCAACAACCCAAGCTTCACGCTTCTTAGCTGAAACTCTTTCAGCAAGAACCTTTCACACATTAGTAGTTGACATAGAAAAGCAAAAATCATATTCTTTGTCTGAAAGAAGATCTTGTGAGGTGTGATTAGAGCGTCTAGAACAGTGCCATGAAGAAGGGGAAAACGAATAGGTCGATAGTCAGAAGGATCGGTTGAACCGGAACTACGGGAGAGACTTCCTAACAAGCAAGAATCAGCAAAGCAGAGTTTAGAAAGAACAGGTGAAATGTTGCATGCACATTTCAGGACTATTGCGGGGATATTATCAAGTCCTCATGCTTTGTTAAGGTTCATTTTAGAGATGATAGCAGAAACCATAGACGGAGTTATACGCATATCACACTGTAGAAAAACATCGAAAATCAAGCAAATTTTACACACCTATAGCAGAGCCGCCACCATTAGCCACGTTAAACTTGTTAAAGGCTATATATATATATATATATATATATATATATATACGTGTGTGTGT
>JBBBDQ010001791.1:1527500-1547500 GCA_037127315.1 Ascarosepion bandense
AGAGCCGGTTTTTTCCGTATCCTCCATTTTAACAATGGTTGCCGATCTCCTAAAAAGTAACAAATAGAATCTTACAATAAACGGAGATTGACCAATAGAATATTTTCATGGCTTATCGACGTTTTTTCAATCAGTAAATATTTTTAGGATTGTAAGATTTTTTTTGAAGTAATAATGATTTACCGATATTAGTCATCCAGACAGGAGTAGAGGTTTATGTTTTGTTATATTGTGGAGGAATGGCAATACACAGATATAAGTAAGTAATACGTTTATTCTAGGTTGATAAAGCAGTACATGTTCGTGTAGGGTGGCAACAACTAGTGAACTGAGTAGACAACGACCGTGCTAACCGTCAGCTGCCAACTCCACTCTCTCTCTACTCGATATTAGTCTTTTATATATTGTGAACCGTATGTCACGTGTTCCAGCTGCGTCGCAACTTGTCTTGTTTAGAATTCGGTTTCCAGTTTCTTCTAACGTCTTATTTTTCTATTTTACCTTCAGCAGCCATTTGCATCTTAGTGGTGCTTTCACCTTGATTGCTTAGGGCGAATTGAAGAAAAAAATACAAAGTTAATTTTAAGTTAAAAAAATTTAATCCGTAGCTGGGAGGATGTGAAGAGGTTGATTCATACGTTTCCCCAGGGAATTTGCGGGTAAGTGAATATAACGAACCTGACCGGAATTAGAACTCAGCACTGCAATTTATCATTAATTGGAGTAGATAGACTAAACTATCGCCCGGTTCACACTCCACCCACGTCTATTGAACAGGTGAAGAGGCCCATCCCTTGTTCCCTGTTTAGGATGCGGTCTCCGGTTTTCTCTTTTCCAATCTTTTCACTCTTTTCTTTATTTTTTTTTCACTTGGAGTAGATAGACTAAACTATCGCCCGGTTCAAACTCCACCCACGTCTATTGAACAGGTGAAGAGGCTCATCCCTTGTTTCCTGTTTAGGATGCGATTTCTGGCTTTCTCTTTCCCAATCTTTTTACTCTTACGTAGCCCCCTGCACATCAGTGGCGTTATCGCCTTGCTTGAGCTGATATGATAAAAAAAAAAAATTCGAGCTGTTATCCATTACTCCATCCGCACTTCCAAGCTTACAGACACCGGGCAGAATGTTGCTTAACTTCGGTGATCATACGAGAACTGATGTGAGATGTCCGTCAGCCCCATCCGACAGCGGAAGCTGAATTTAAAACTTGCAGATGTTTAATTTCATTCTTTTTGCATCTGAGCCTCTGAGCTCATACGCGGAAAATTATTATTAGCAAAATGACTGACACCTGAGTCCAATATCGTTTGTGACGAATCCACGACACTCAAAGCAGCTGGTTAACTCCCTCGTCTTTCTGGGGGCATTTTACTAAAACATTGACTGTACTTCTTTTTATGTTCCCTTTTTTTTTTTTTTGCATCCTCCTGAGCCCCCAAAAATATTTTTCTCACCCACACAAATGATTTAAACATTCCAAATGATCACCATATTTTTCTTCCGAAAGTTCGTTAACTCTCGGCATTTCTCGTCAGAATCCATATTTTCACGAAAACACAACATAAAACTTTTTAAAACCTTCATTTTATTTACTTTTTTTTCTCTGTATTTGTGTGTTCCTTGCCGAAGCAAGAGTGCTTACCGCGCTTTCCACACAATCTAAATCTAGGGAGTTCCACCTTCAATGAGTTTCTCAAAAATTAGATCACATATATATCTATATATTAAGCAATTAATGGATTGCTTAATCCAATATGATTTAATCCAACATTATTACTTATTACAATCAGTCAGTTAAGTGCCATACGTGGCACACGCTTTGGGCGATCATGTCTACAAAGAAACATGACAGACTGGGCCGAAGATTATCTCGTAGTAGGTTGCCATTGCTTTCTGTGGTAGACTGGTTGCCAGCCAAGGCTATAGAACATAATCTGTCCTATTATTTTATTATTTTGCGTAAGTGAAGGCAAGGAACTAAACTGAAATTCGAACTCGGCACAGCGATTTCTCGTTCCGAGTCGATGTTCACTGCACCAACGTACTTATTACAATAAACTTTCTATTTTCTTTAATAAGACTCACAAAATTATGGCCGCAATATATTAATTTAACAATTTATAAGAAAAACAATAGTTATTTACTGAAACACATATAACTACTACCTGTAACCTTCACACAGACACGCACGCACGCACGCACGCACACACACACACACTTATATGTGTGTGTGTGTGTGTGTGTGTGTGTGTGTGTGAAAAATCCAGGATAGGATTGGTAAATAATCCGAGAGGAGCCTACTAATATCGTTTAAATATTAAAACTTATCTAACAGAGAGAGCTCAATATAAATTTAGTTTCTTCTTCTTCTTCTTCTTCTTCTTCTTCTTCTTCTTCTTCTTCAGTGTGCCTTGTCCTTTCTGGACAGACGATCATGGCCTTCCACTACTCCCTATCCCTGGTGGCTCTTAGCACGCTTTCTCTTGTTACACCACGCAACCCCCGTTCTGCCATCCAACTTTCCCCTGCCTCTTCTTCCTTCTATCTGGCATGTTAGTATCATGTTCTCCAAGCCCTCCTTTCTTCATGCATGTCCCAGGAGCTTTAGCCGTTTCTCCCTGATGCTCAGTATTAATTTCTTTTTCGTTTCCATCCTTTCGAAAACCTCATCATGCTCGATTCATGATATCCGCAGCATCCTTCTGTAGAACCACATTTCAATTGCTTCAAGTTATTCCTTCGATGGTATTGCCCAGCATTCACTGCCATATTGAAGAACTGACATCGCATAGCAATCCAGTAATCTATTCTTTGTTTCTAGCCAAATTTTCCTGTTTCTTAATACACTACTCAGCTTCTGGAATGCGTCCTTCGCCATGCCAATTCGCCTTCGGATTTCAGTGTCGCACCTTCCGTCTTCTGTTAGAACACTTTCAAGGTATCTAAATTTTTATACCTGCTTGATTTTAGTATCCCCCACTTGTATTTGGCATTTTGGGCTGCGCTTTAATTTATAGAACAGATCACATTTAGTGGGGATAACTATTTCAACATGTCAGTTCGAGACATGCATTGTCAACTCAGTCAACCAAAGAATCAAGAAAAATTCCTGTACGGGAAGAAAGGCTTAGTAATAGAATGGATGAGGAATATTGGTTAGGATAGGTTTAAGCAGAGGAGAAATCGTAGTAGTAATTTTCTTTTGTTAGTATAGGGCAGATGTTTTGACCGTTGGGTCAGGGGTTGTAGGTAGGAAAAAGCTTCAGATTTGCTAAATTTAAATTCTAATCTATGTAAGAGACAAAACAGATAATGAATAAATGTAAGAAGGAGATAATTATATATATATATATATATATATATATATATATAGATAGATAGATAGATAGATATGGAACAGACTTAGATAGATAGATAGATAGATAGATAGATAGATAGATAGATAGATAGATGGAACAGACTTAAATGGAACAGATAGATAGATAGATAGATAGATAGATAGATAGATAGATATGGAACAGACTTAGATAGATAGATAGATAGATAGATAGATAGATAGATAGATAGATAGATATGGAACAGACTTAAATAGATAGATAGATAGATAGATAGATAGATAGATAGATAGATAGATATGGAACAGACTTAAATAGATAGATAGATAGATAGATAGATAGATAGATAGATAGATAGATAGATAGATGCTTCACCCGGGTCTGCAATAACTGTACATTTTATTAATAGCAGAGCTTATGCGGCTCACTTTAGTGTGGAGCAAGTCTCCATGTTATCTGGTTCACACTTTGCCTTTCACTTACAGGCATTAGAATCATTGTATATTAGGTAATCTAGAGAGACTACCTTCTTGGACTACACATTATCAATATCTAGTACTTGCTCCCACTTTTTACCCTTACATTTCTCATCTTCATTTTTTAAATATTAAAAAAAAGATGAAATAAATATTCCTAGCCGGCCCTGATGAAGCTTGGGACAGAAACCGGTCGGTCATTTTTCCTGTGTCTTTTATTTTTTATTTTACATATTTTCCATCTTTACAAAAATGCCTGTGAGTATTGAATTTAATATATTTCTTGCAATATATATATATATATATATATATATATATATATATATATATATATATATAAGGATTGTGGGCGCGTACCCACTGACACTTATGGACTCTTCCAGTTATTATTTAAACCATAAGGTTTATACTCTCAGGGTAGTATTTCCGAGAGCCGCCCGCCAGGTAGGTGTGGCTTACTGCCACTTTTGTAGTTATATTGTTCCTTGTTAAATACAATATGTTAAACCTATTATCCGTTGTCCGAGTTATTCTTTCGTGGCCCCACTATCGGATCCACATCAAATTGACGACGAGATATCCGTACTCACCAAGGGATACCCCACCTCAATAAACATTCGTTCGCGGCCCCTTTTTAAGGTTACAATAATAATAAAACATAGTTTTAAGGTATGCTATATTTATGGATTAAAGTCCAGGGAAAAAGCATATTAAAATATACTGTTTCATACTGAAAGGAATCATCAGGCCATCTGCTAACGGTTAGTTTGGTGAGCGGTAACGGTTATGTTTCGAAATATTCTAGGGGATTTGAGGTGAAAATGATTGTGGATCTGGATGCAGTTTTTATTTTTTGGTCATTCATAGTATTGTTCGTTAATTTTTAAAAAAGCGCTATTGATTATTTTATTGTTGAATGTTATTATTACATTTACTCGTGTTTGTGAGTGAGTTCATGATTAGTTAATTCATTTATTGTTTACTCATTTATTGGTTTGGATGACATTATTTTACTCATGGATTACTAAAGGACTTTTTTAAAAATAAATTAATGCGACAGGTTTTATCCCTTTAAACGCTATTTTTAGTGAGTATTCATATTTAAGTAGCCTCCCACCACTGTTTATTTACTAATAAGCATACTTGTTTATTCTCATCTACTGGCCTGAATATCCGAGTAATTTTATCAAAAACCCAAAAATAAAAGGATATGGACTCTTCGCCAGGATTCGAACCTTCGTCCTGCTGGGTAGAGGGAACCGTTATTTGATCTGACGTGCCTTAACTGATTTAGCTCCAAGGAACTTGGCCGATAATGCAAGGCTGAAGAGTGCTTTTAAGCGAAATTCTTCTCGTTATAGACTTCTCGAAATTTTTCGAGAAATTTTGTATCCGTATGTAAGCAAAACAATTTTTTCAAGAAGTAATGGATTTTTTGAAATTAAATAAGCTGACAACTTATGTCCCCAAAATCCATACGCAAGCCCCTGTGGATAAAGCCTTACTTAGATCCAGTGACCCAGGGAGTTGTAAGTTCAATACCTGGCTAAACAAATAACTTAGAGAGATGAATTAAAGCGAGACAAGTGAGATACCCGGAAGTAGCATACTCATGGAACGAGAACAATATACCCTAACATACCCGAAATAAAGAGTTTCGACTCGAAATTTTATTCATCTGACGAAGGCCGGAGCGTAAAAGGGCCGAAACGTCGTGAATAAAGATGAGGACACTGTCTGAACAATGTAAATAATGTAACTAGCTACTTATTTGTCTGGTTTATTGGTATGTATATCAGTCAGTTAAGTGCAATACGTGAAACACGCTTGAGCGATCATGTCTTGAAGGAGACATAACTGACTGGGCAGAAGATTATCCCGCAGTAGGTTGCCATTGCTTTCTGCGGTAGACTGGTTGCCGGCCAAAGCTATAGAACCCAATCTGTCCTGTTATTTAACCCATAACTAGAGGGAAGAGACAGATTAGTATCTTTTCCAAGCGCATTTGTATGTAAGTGAATGCAAGGGATTCAACTGGAATTCGAACTCGGCTCCCCGATTTCTCTTTCCGAGCCGATATTCACTGCATCACAACTCACATAATAAGTACAAAAGGATTAGTAAATAAGCAAGAGTTATTTGAATAATACTTATTTTGGTAATACTAGTGACTAATATTTATAATTGGTTCAGTCTCCGCTGAGTACAGTCTTCAACACTTTCTTTAAAAAGATAGGTTTACTCCTTTTAAAGAATCGCTTCCTACAGACAGGTATTATTCTACCACTAGCAATATAGCCCAGCGTTTCTCGGGTGTAATGAAAGCTTTAAAACTAATCCATGGTCCTGGAGCTCAGCCTCAGCCTAAAGAATATTTGTGTGAAGTTTGGTGAGAATCGGATAAAAATTCTGTATTTGTATAAAGGACATACAAACAGATAAACAGACACACACACACAAATATCTTACTTTTATGTATATATATTATCGATTTTCTGCACTATTGTAAGAACTGCAATCTTGAAACTTCTGAATATCGTTTCTTATGTCTTTGTCTATGAGTGTATCAAATTTGATTAAAATCGGACCACTCCTATAACCCAATTTTTTTCGATTATCGATTTTCGATATTTATCGGGGGTACCTCGACACAAAACCTAGCAGACGCTTATAGTACAACTGTGTAAATTTTTAAGAAAATCGGTTCAGCCGTTTCGTAGTCTATAGGTAACGGACACACACATACAGACACACACAGACAGACAGTTCCATTTATAAATAAGTTTAGATTAGATAAATAATGTGTTCGATGCGGTAATAAGAATTCAGTCAGTTAAGTGCTATACGTGAAACGCACTTGGACGATCATGTCTCGAAAGAGACATGACTGACTGGGCAGAAGATTATCCCGCGGTAAGTTGCCATTGCTTTCTGCGGTAGACTGGTTGCCAACCAAGGCTATAGAACCCAATCTGTCCTGTTAATTAACCCATAACTGGAAGGAAGGGACGGATTAATACCCATGTGCGTTGTGGTGCAGTGGATATCGGCTTGGAAAGAGTTCGAATTCCAGTTGAATTCATTGCATTCACTTACGCGCAAATACCCTTGGGAAAGGTATTAATCGTGTAGGGTCCGTAGCGAGCCAAACATGACTGATTCAATTTTATATTATGATAATTCGATACAGAACAGAAGAAAAAACAAACAGTACATTGTTGCGTGATTTCTCTTAGGTCAGTACCGTTAAAATGATCTAACTTGTAGAATCAAACACTTTCTTGTCCAATTTATGACATTTAATAATATTGTGCTGTTTGCGTCTCCCCTTAGCCGCGAGCCATGATCTTATTTTGTATGTCGCCTATGCTTTTATAAAAGTATATAAATATTGTAAGGAGTTGAGGAGGGGAGATTAATAATTGCTGCACCAAATAATGATCCATTTGTAAAAGGAATATCTCTCTTTTGCGAAAGAAAAAATAATATATATTTTTTAAATAGAAATATTTAATTTTACCAAAATAAATGTATCATTATTGACGGGCATTTTAGTTTTGTATTACTCAAAAATTAATAAACTTCCTGAAGGTGAGAATACTATAACTGGCATCTAGGTTCCACTCTTTGACAGTCAAAACAGTTAAATGCAACCATCACTTCTACTCTACAGCTACTTTTCTCGCACTTCCTACCTGTGGAATTCCCTTCTGTATACTTGCTTCCCTGATAGCTACAATCGCCAAGAATTTAAGTGCAACGTCAATTGCCATCTTTCATCGCACTGAATTTCATCTTTCTCTTATCCTTTCTCCGACACCCCCTGTATCATGTTATTTTTTCTTCTGTCCCCTCTAATGTAACTACCTGAGCATTAGAAGCAGTAGTACATTGCTTAGGGGTAAAGCGATTATATATCAACAGGAATTTAAATGTAAGGTCAATAATCATCTCCTATCTCACTAATTTCGCATCCTTTCTCTCAAGCACTTTTCTCCATCCACTCCACACCCCCATCACACCCCTGTATTCTCATCCTTTTATTACTCTTCTCCTGACACCCCCTATAACCTTCCCCTCTTTCTCATCACTTTCCCCTATGTAACCTCCTGCGTAACAGTGTCAGTAAAACTGCCTTGCTTGGGTTGAAATGATTAAAAAAATGCTCATAAGCACTTGAAGTGAATTCGGAGTAGCGTGTTCAAAATTCCCTTGATTCTGTTTCACGCTTTTGTGTTAATGGCACAAATCGACTTTTTTCCAGTTATGTGTTAAATAATAAGGTAGACTGGTCTCTTGCTTTACTTGGTAACCATCTTAAGGGGACTAAAACTTTGACTACAAAAATAGTCTAAAAAGGAGTAGACTCCGTATTACACTAGCCACTCCACTTCTGTTATAGCTGCAGTACATGTGGTGCCCTTATAGACTTAAAGGTTTACCGTTAATATTTCTCTTAGACCTGAGGATTAATCTTTTCAAATATTTTATTTTCCTTTTCCATTACGAACTTTACACGGCTTGTTTTTGCTGGTTTTAAACACCCCCCAAGCATATATATATATGTGTGTGTGTGTGTGTGTGTGTGTGTGTGTGTGTGTGTGTGTGTTATGTCTTGAAGGCTGTCACAATGCGCTGAATGAAGTAAAGGAAGGTCGGGAGGTGTTTGTATGACCTGTTTGATATTTCGAGACTATAATCTCATCATCAGAATGGCAGAGAAATCCTTAGAATGACCGTGCTTTTAGCTGCCCATCTATGAATGGCTGGCTTTATCCACTGCTGCTGTACGTGTGTGTGCGTGTGTGTGTGTGCGAGTGTGTATCTGTGTGTGTTCTAGTTGGGTTTTTTATGGTCTAATGGTGTGTGTGTGTGTGTGTGTGTGTGTATTCAAGTTGGGGTTTTTATTGGTCTGATGGAATCAGTTATATAAAATAACATTAAATTCGTGTTGATTAAGGATTCGTAGAAATAGATGTAAACCTAACTTTTAATATTAAAAGCATTTGGATATTCATGAATTACAGAGTAGTCCCCCATGATTTATTAGTTCGCAAATGCTTACTACAATAAGGGTGTTGTCCGTCCGTCTGTCGGAAGCCATAAGTAAGGAGGAGATAATTAAGAATTGGGGGAGTTAGGTCCCTTGACGCTTGTGATGATCACATTCTCTGACATCACATTCAGTCATACCAAAAACCACATTCTTTTTTCTCCTTCGCCGTCTTAGTCAGTTTCTCACGATTGATGACATTTCAAGAGACACACATACGTCAATAAATAAATAAGTAGCGACTGACAGAGAAAATGAAAAAGTTTGTGTATAAAATAAGCTAATATAGGAATTATACAGTAATGAAGAGTGTGGGGCTGATTATTTTCAAGTTAGGTACAGCATACAAGGGATGGAGTCATGCTCAATTGTATAATATAGATAATAATAGTTATTGCAATAACTTCTATTGCAAACATAAATTAAAATATGTTATCAAAAGTAAAATTTATAGTATCGCTACTTCCTTTTATATTATGAACTATTTGTAAAAGAAACCTAAAAAGCTTATGAGTGATTTTGTTATTAAATATAATATGAATAGCCTAAGTATGAACAGATTCTACATTAAGCTTTGGAAGGCGTATTGTATTAGTTTTTTCGAGTACTTCTGTTGGACGTACGTTTGTGGTGCAGTGGATGTCGGCTCGGAACGAGAAATCAGAGAAATGAGTTCGAACTCCAGTTGAATTTGTTGCATACACATACGCGCAAATACCCTTGGGAAATTTATTAATACACCTCTTCTCCCTCCAGCTAGGAGTTAAATAGTAGGACATATTAGGTTCTATAGTCATAATTGGCAGCTGTTCTACAGCAGAAAGTAATTGCAAACTACTACGGCAAAATTTTCTGCCCAGTCAGTCATGTCTCTTTCGAAACATGATCGCCCAAGCGTGTATCACGTATGGCACTTAACTGACTGACTGACCCATGAGCTATATACTTGTTCCACTGTTTATTTTAGATTTTTTAAAAATTTTCATTAACATCATTTCAGCTCTCACCTAAGCATCTACACTGACGATATAATTGAGTGTTTTTGTTATACCACTAATTTTACAGCATTGAAATGATTCCTGATAGTCTAGATTCATTTTTTTTTAATTCTATCTTTTTTGTTTGTTTTGCGTTTATTTATTCATTTATTTATTTTGCTTTTGGTTAATAATAAATACTAAATTTATATTATAAATTCATACTTCAGCGGCAAAATTGTGGAAGAGTTCGTTATTACTTTTTAATATCCCAAAGTAATACTTGGAGTCATTCTAGTGTGTATTTTACCTTTCTTCTTTGTTTTTTCCCTTTACATATATATATATATATATATATATATATATATATATATATATATATATATATATTTGTCTTGAATAATAAATGTTAAACTAATATTATATATAATAATATTTTCGTGGAAAAAATTAGTTCGTTCAGAAAATATAATGGCGTAACGTAAAGCAATCTAGTAAAGGTTATTCAGTATTTGGAATGTGAAACGTAGAAAAATATGAGTGAAAAACGGAAAAAATACACCAGAAATTTTATCCCGTACTGAATAGAACAAAAATCTAATCAGTTCGTACTAATCATTAGGCCAACCATTCCTAAAAATTTAATCCGAATCCACCCAGCGGGTATTGAGATATCTTGACAAAGGAAAGACAGACAAACACACAAACAGACAAATGCGATCGAAATCAATAGCTATACCTTAAGGCGGAGGTAATAAATAAACATAATCTTGAATTGGAGTGAAGCAATGATGGCATCTACACTGAATCAATTATAAAAATATTCAGTACGTTTAATTAATATATGCTAAACAATTCAAATAACTCGATGTAGGGTTCATTTATCCATATATTAATACCGTGGTACCTACGTGTGTCACGCTCTAGAAAGAGATATGAACGGACACACAGAAACAAAAGATTAACCATAGGAACGCTGGACTTTCAGGTCTTTTTTTTTTGCTGTTTTTATTTTGATTCTTCTTCAACTAAGAAAAATACTTTTTATCCGTTTATTTTTAATTATTTCATCCAATCGGTCCTACAATTCTCGCTGTGAACAACGTCGCAAATCGTATTCTTTATATTATAATACAGTAATACCGACCCAGGTATCTACGTGTGCCACACTTTTACTGTAATGAATGAAATTAAATATATTTTGTAAATCCATTATAGTTCCGAAGAAAATCATTGCAATGGAAGAAAGAATAAAAGACCAGCAAGAGAACGATAAAGAAAAAAATGAAAAGGATTACAAGACAAGCGATCCTTAAACAATAGAGAACGAATGCAAGCAACGAGGAATAATAATATGAACGAAGAAAGAGAGAGAACTTCATGATTATTATTGCAATACTTTGTTAAAGTTGTTAAGTTCAAATATTTGATGATACAATAGGGGATTTTCTATGGATATTTTATTTAATATAATTAATTAATTAATTAAAAAATTTATTATATAATTTGCCTTGTCTTTATTCATTCATTAACTGAAGAATTAAGATTCATCAGAAAATTAAAATAAGAAAACCGTGAAATTTTCACAGGTTTTTAGGAGGAAAAAAAATGTAAAAATTAAAAAAATATTTTTTCAATAAAAAGTTTATTCCCATCATTATTAACTACCTGATGAGACATTGTTCTTTCAATGTCAAAACAATGTGTACAATTTTTTAGTAGTTTGTAGTTTGCAGATGTTCTAACGTAATAATTAATAATAAATATTAATTGCTCTATAAGCAGGGTTTTAAATTTGTTTTCAATCTTACAATTATTTTCTTCGTTCTTATTTATTTTGATATATATATATATATATATATATATATATATATTTACAAAATTGGTATTGACTTACATATTTATTTAAATTTATTTGTTTGAAAATCATCCTCAATGAATATTCGCATTTGAGTGGATAGTCTGTTTTTTTTTGTTTTTTTTTGTTTTTCTATAATTAAACAGTACATTTCTAATTATCCACCGGCCTAGATGCCCGAGAGATCTTGTTTGGAAAATATCTATATTTCGGCAGGATTCGAACCTGCAACTACTGAAACAAACAACGATTTTGGCATCATAATAACTTAACACTACACTATTGTATAATTATTTTTTCCTCTGATTAGATCATTTGCAGTAGTATGCAGTAATATGAGTCTGTTTTCGGAGTGTATGATGGAATTTGTTGAAAAATATTAAGTCATCCGATTTTATTTCAATTTCCAGGTTTTTATAGTTTGACAGTTTTACAAATTCTTTGATTGCTGTGTTACAATCCACTAGACAAGCCATATCAATTGATAAGCAAGTTTTTTTCTTTTTGGTTTTTGACAATAATTTGCGGCATATTTGCTTCAAGTTTTCTGTCTGTGTAGGTGGATCACATAGAATGGTGACGTCTTCTATTTCCGTAACCGTTACTGGGTGACGTTGATGCCAGTGTTTGTCTACATATTTTCCGTACATTGTCTAATGTAAATATTAGACCATTCTATCGTGACGATTTTTATATTCATTTGGGGCAAGTACAGAACATCCTGAGATTATTATTATTATTATTATTATTATTATTATTGTCGTTTCACCCTAAGCAAGGCAGGACCGCCACTGGTGCGCATGGAGTTACAGTGAGAGAAAAGAAAAGAAAAATGATACAGTGGAAGTTAAAGAAAGGATCAGAGAAAGAATAGAATCAAAGAGATAGAAAACGGCAATTGACATTGCATTTAAACTTCTAGAAATTGTAACTACCAGGGAGGCAAGAAAATGGAAGTGAATTCCACAAACGGGAAGTGCGAGAAAAGAAACTATTAGAATAGAAGAGGTTACATTTAACCATTTCGACAGTAAAAGGGTGGGACTTTGATGCCAATCTAATAACTCGCGTAAATAGACGTAGTCGAGGTACCAGTCATAAATATTAGAAAATTATTCAAATGTTTTTCTCCTGGTTGGCTCTTTGTTGCTATGCCCAGATTAAGAAATTAAAGTTGATTTAGTATAATGATTAGAGGAAGTTTAGAAAATACGCCCTGATAAATCTGTTGTTTATACAAAAATTTTATAGAGGTGTAAACATCGCGATCTCCTTGGTTGCATTCAATGCTGGGGAAGGGCCTTTTGCACGCTCACAAAATAACACGGTGAAAGACAAACGCTACGTTGAAAAATAAGAACGCAAACAACCTTTCCAATATTATATGTTTATATTTATTCAGAACTTCTCGTCTGTTTATTCGGGTTTGGGTAGGTAGGTAGGTAGGTAGGTAGGTAGGTAGGTAGGTAGGTAGGTAGGTACGTGATACTTAGGGCAATTTCTGTTATGCTAATCTTACAGCTCAGCTCTTCCCCCTTAACAACTCCTTACCCATCTACACTTTCATTTTATAGCGATGAATTCAGTTAACATGTGCTGTGGTTTTGTTTTCTAATTATTGAAACGTTATAAAATACAAAGAAGACAAACTCATTATAAAGCGCCACATTAATCAATTCATTTCATTGTAACATCCACACATTCAAAATATTAATAGTTTTCTTTGTGTGAAGAAGAATATGTTGCGCAACCTTTAACAGATTTTATTCAAAATATCTAGAAGTAGCAATCAGCAAATGTTATTAAGTTACTAAGTAAAGACAGAATTTATCAGTGAGTGTTTTTTTCTAATGTTCAATCAACCAATCTCTGATAGTAACTATAGCACTCTAACGAGGATATATAACAAGAAAGAGGGATCATGCCTTTCTTAAAAGAGTTAGTGTCAAGTGACTAATGGTCCACTATTACGTCGTTAAAAACAATTTTGAAACGGTTGAACAAGGAATAACACTTATTGGGGTTTACCCCTTGAATCTAAACCACCCGAATACCGGCAACTATATGAAAATGCATACATCGTATTGATTGCCGTCATTGCTGACGAACAACCACTTCCGGATTCCTGTCAAGATTTACGTCTTTTGGCGTTTGAAGGCAACAGACGTTTTAAATCAGGGTTTTCTTTTCCCCTTCTCCTCTCTTTTCATCCTTCTCTCTTTGTATATATATATATATATATATATATATATATATATATATATATTGTCATCCGCAGACAGATCTGTTTTGCCGTATCACAGCTTATCAGTACGGTTATGTGTGTGTGTGTGTGTGTGTGTGTGTGTGTGTGTGTGTGTGTGTGTGTGTGTGTGTGTGTACGCTGACGACACCACCATTTAATCCCGCCACAGTAAGAAATCTGCCAAGGTAGACAAAGATAACCTCGTTGCTGATCTGTAGAAGGACCTCCAATCTGTGGTGGACTGGGTTAAGAAATGGCTCGTAAAGTTTAATGCTTCCAAAACGAAACTGCTATTTGTCAACTACCACAGACAATCTCTGCCCCCACCATCAGCATGGATCAAGCTAATCTCCTTGAAAGCAATACACCGCGTTCCCTGGGCCTCACCCTCTCAGCCGACTTCGTGGAACGACCACATTGAATCAGTATCTAAATCTACTGTTAGGAAGTTTGGGTAACTGTGTAGGGTCAGGAAATATTTCTCACCTGAATCCATCTTATACATATACAAATCAACCATCCACTCATGCATTGAATGGTTATCATATCAGGTCCGGTACAACTGCTATTCATCTCGGAGATTTTCTACGGGATCCAGGGGAGGATGTAATCAATCCCAAAATGGCAGCTAAACTCCAGCCACTTTCTCACCGACGGGACGTGGCTTTCCTTTGTCTCTTTTATGGCTTCTGATCCGAGCAACCAAACTGGCAACAAGGTCCCACCCTTTTACAGTTAAAACAACAAAATGCAGCCATCACTTTTACTCCAGCAGCTTCTTCTCTTGCGCTTCCCACCTGTGGAACTCCCTTCCGTATACTTGCTTCCCTGATAGCTACAATCTCCAAATATTTAAATGCAACTTCAACTGCCATCTCTTATATTCTTGCCTCCCATCCTTCTTTTACCCTTTCCCTGTATCTTGTTCTCCCTTTTAACTCTACTCTCACGCAACTCTCTTCACACCAGTTTTTCCATCTTTCTCTTACGCATTCTCTGACACCCCTTGTAATCGGTTCCTCTTTTTCTTCGCTCTCCTCCTATAACAAAAAACCCTTCACATTTCTCTTATGTAGCTAGCTCACCTGTGCGTCAGGGGCAGTAATGCTTTGACTGGTGTAAAACGATTATAAAAGAGAAAAATAAAAAAAAGAAACTCATGCTCGGGCACAATTCTGTTTATTTAACACGAAGAGACAACTTGTGCCTTATTCTGCAATGATGCGCGCGCACACACACACACACACACACACACACACACACACATATATATATATATATATCCGCCACATTTTGTGTCGGGCGGATTCCGAATCATCTCTCATTTGCGTCTCTGTCCTCGAAGACAGAGTACTTCTCAGTTGTAGCTCCGTCCGCGAGGACAGGGTTGCTTCTGAGAAAAATTACACTGATAGATGCCCGGTCCCGGGGAACAGTGTCCCATTGCAGCAGAGGGGTGGACCAGGTGCTCGTCCCCGGTACCAGTTCAACCGGCGGCTGGGGGAACTATGGTATTTTTGTCCTTGTGCCCGTCCGTACGCGGTCGGGTCCCCACCTTAAAAAAAGATCTTGTGTCACATCTTGCTCCAGTAGGGGAGTAGGGTAAATACCATATATATATATATATATCCGATCTTTTTTTCTTCATATTTCATGTTATTCTTTCTTTCTTTCTTTTTTTCTTTATATTTTTTAATTTTTTTCTATTGCGGTATATTATACTTTCTTTTTCTTTCTTGCATTTATGTTAATCTTTATTCTTTTTTCTTTCTTTTTCTTCTTTCTTCCTCTGTAATTTTTCTTTCTTTCTTTCTTTTTGCTTTTTTCTTTCTCATCTGTCCTTTCTCATTGTGTCATGCTTTCTTTTTTACTTTTTATTCTTTCTTTTTCGGTTATTCTTTCTATCTTTTGTGTCTTTCTTTCTCCGTATTTCTTAATTTTCCTGTAATTCCTTCGTTATTTCTTATTCATTACTGATTTTTTTCCTTCTTCATTTCTTCCATCTTTTTCTTTTTGGCTATTCTTTCATTTTAGATCGCGTGTCTCTACTACTCAGCAATTCTTTATTCCTTACTTTCTCATTCTGTCATGCCTTTTCTTGCAGTCTTTTTTTCATTTTCTTTCTCTCTTATCTTGTTATTCTTTCTTTTTCTCTCTCTGTTTTTCTGTCCTCTTTTCTCATGTCTACCTTCTCTCATTGTTATTCTTTCTTTCTTACTTTGCTCATATTTGCTTGTTTGTTTTTTTCTCTGATATTGTTTCTTTCTTTTTCTTTCATTCTTTGTTATTCTTTTTCACTCGTTTTTTCATTGTTAATTTCTTTTCGTCCGCCTTCTTCTTCTCTTATTCTATCTCACTTTTTCTTTTTTCCGTTTTCCTATGTCAGTTATTTTTTAATTTATTATTTCTTCCTTCTCCCCACTCTCTGTTGTTCTTTCTTTCTTTCTTTCTTTCTTTCTTTCTCGCTGCGTTAACTTTTTCCTTATTTCTTTCTTTCTTTCTTTCTTTCTCGTTGCGTTAGCTCTTTTTTTTCTTTCTTTCTCCGTCAGGCTCTCATTTTCTTTCTTTTCGCTGCGTTAGGTTTTTCCTTCTCTATATTTCTTTTTTCTTTCTTTTTTCTTTTTTTCTCAGTACGTTAACATTTTCTCTTCTTTTTTTTTCATTACGTTAAATTTTTCTTTTTCTTTCTTTCTTTTTCGCTGCGTTAGCCTTTTTTCTTCTTTTTATATTTCTTTAATTTTTTCTTTCTCAATGCGTTAGCGTTTTCTTTTCTTTTTTTATTACGTTAGATATTTTCTTTCTTTCTTTCTTTCTTTCTTTCTTTCTTACTTCGTTAGGCTTCCTTTCTTTTTTCTTTTATTTTTCGCTGCGTTAAACTTTTTCTTTTTTTCTATCTTTCTTTTTTCTTAATGCGTTAGCGTTTCTCTTTTTTCTTTTTTTCGCTACATTAGACTTTTTTCTTTATATCTTTCTTTCTTTCTTTCTTCGTTAGGCTTTCTTTCTTTCTTTCTTTCTTTCTTTCTTTCTTGCGCTAGTCTTTTTTCCTTCTTTCTTTATTTCTCACTGTGTTAGCCACTTTTCTTTCTTTCTTTCTTTCTTTCTTTCTCCGTTAGGCTTTTTTCTTTCATTCTTTCTTTCTTTTTTACTTTTTTCTCGCCGCGGTTTCTGTCATTCTTTCTTTTTCTTTCTCACTATGTTAGCCTGTCTTTCTTCCTCGCGGCATTAAACATTCTGTACTTTTTCTTGCTTGCGTTCTCACTACGTTTTTTCTTCCTACTACATTAGATTTTCTCACTTTTTTCTCTTCTTTTTTTCTTTCTTTCTTTCTTTCTTTCTCACTTTTCGCTCTTTCTTTCTTTCTTTCTTTCTCACTTTTCTCTCTTTCTTTCTTTCTTTCTTTCTTTCTCACTTTTCTCTCTTTCTTTCTTTCTTTCTTTAGACTTTCTTTTTTCCCTTTTCTCTTTCTTTCACTTTCTATTACTTGATTGCTTTCTCTTTACCTGCTGCTTAAGTTTTCTTTCTTTGTTTGTTTCTTTCTTAGATAATGCATTTGCTCATTCCCTGATTTTTAATTGTTTTCATCTCCAAATGACAATATTTTGCCTGCTGTTCGAGTTTTATAGAATATTTTATATCTACAACATCTTTAATTTGTTGTTGCCATAAAATGATGTCCCTAGCACTAACGGTGGTTGTTCCAAAATTTTTACAAAGCCTGGGGGTGTAAAACTGATTCCATGAAAAAACCGAAATACTAATTAGAAAACATCTGTAAATCTTTTGTTTATAAAAACTTACCACTTGTCATCTTTGAAGACATAAGCAAGAGAAGCAAATGATCACTGACAGGAAAGACAAGTGTCTTACTGAATAAAAGGAATGCACTGATGAGCGCCTAAAAGAGATAAAAAATAGTTCCTCGATAGATGAATTCGTCCTCATTCAGGTAGAATATACTGTCAAATTTTGAAATTCTTACGCCTGAAAGTTGCAGTACCTTGAAACTTATGGTGAGAAAAACCGATACGCATTTTAAAGTGATATTTTTTTGTTATATTAAAGTTCTGTCCAATGACATTGAACACTTGGCTTCTTTTAGAATTTTGAGATTTTTCAGCTTATTTTTTCTAAAAAGTCTGCCTCCTTCTACCGAGCGCCCGTAGTTCAGAGGCAGAATCGCCGACTAACGCCAAATCTGTGGGGGTTTCAATCCTGCGTAAAAGGCAATCGGCTGTCTTACCGTACTGACGAGCTGTGATACAGCGAAACAGATCTGTCTGCGGATGACTATATATATATATATATATATATATATATATATAACAATAAAATATCACTTTCAAATGCGTACCGTTTTTTTTCTCACCACAAGTTCCAAGGTACTGCAACTTTCAGGCGTAAGAATTTAAAAATTTGACAGTATATATATATATATATATATATAAAACATCTGCAGACAGGCCTGTTACTTCACACTTTATTTTTAGTGGATACCAGCATTTTAGAAGACATCCGTATTTTTGTTTTGTTTTTTTGTTTTTTTTTTTAACAGTGTGTATTATGTCTACCTGATTGTACATTCGAGAAAACAATAAAGAAAATGAGCCCTCTACCAGAGTTCGAACCTGCGCCTCTCATTGTTGAAGGAAATACCGTCTGAACTGGCGTTTCTCTGAAGGGTTTTATCATCTATATGCTTTTCTAATTTTATTTATGATATACGAATAGCTGGTATTTAAAAAGGCAAACTTGGTCTGGCGCAAGACAATCATTGTGGAGTACCCAAGAGGTACTGAACTCACTACAGAAGTAACGATATATGAAACTAGTTTTGCAACAAGGAACACATGTATTAAACTGAGTCAGCAGAGTACATGGTATAAATCACCTTGCAAGGATCGAACGTAACGCGTACAGGGATTGCTTGGTAATCACTGCATGTGCATGGAGAGATTAGAATAATACGGTGTTTAGCCTCCATGAAATTACGTAGAGAGAATGAGAGAGAGAAAGAGAGAGAGAGAGAAAGAGAGAAAGAGAGAAAGACAGAGAGGGAATGAGAGAGAGAGAGAGAGAAAGAGAGATTGAGATGTGTGCACGTGTGCGTATGTTAGAACATATTTTTGCTTTTTCACGTGTTTGCAGATGTATTATCATGAGCAATTTTTAACAGGTTATAATTTGCTCTTTCTATCACAAACTATCCTTGAATCTCCTCTTTCTCTCTTTCGCTCCCCATCTCTCTCTTTACACACACACACACACACACACACACACACACACACACACACACACACACACATATATATATATATAGATAGATAGATAGATAGATACGAACAGACGGAGACCGATTGATCGATCGATAGATAGATATCAACAGACTGTAACAGATAGATAGATAGATAGATAGATAGATAGATAGATAGATAAAGACTGAGATAGATAGATAGATAGATAGAGAGAGAGAGAGAGAGAGAGAGAGAGAGAGATGAACAGACTGAGATAGATATGAACAGACTAGATAGATAGATAGATAGATAGATAGATAGATAGATAGATAGATATGAAAAGACTGAGTTAAATAGATTGCTCATGGCGTACATATTACATTTTTACTATCACTCCTGTTCCGTTCTTTCGTCACATTTTTTCAATGTCACTCGTTCTATTTCCTCCTTCTTCCAGTCTCTGCGACTCTTTCTCTTTCTTTTTCTCATTTTTGTTCGTTCTTCACCATCTTTTCTTTTACGCTTTCATCTCCCTTTGTATCTTTACTTCAAAGTAAAAGGCCTTTTTTTAACTGCTCTATCCTGTTCTCTGCTAAGACCGAATTCAAATCTGATGACCTAGACTCGCTGTAGGTCAAGCTATGTCGACCTCGTTCACTTCTCCACCAATAAACTACACTTCTTCTTGCACTCACTCACTCACTCACTCACTCACTCACTCACTCACTCACCAATTCCGATTCTTTCTCATCTCTTTGGCTTCCATTTTCTCTCTCCTCTTTCGTATTGTTTGTAGAGTTCGATCTACCAAACTACCCGCCCA
>JBBBDQ010001791.1:1552500-1702500 GCA_037127315.1 Ascarosepion bandense
ACTTGCAACAGATGGGGAGCACCCCGCCACTCCTGAAACCACGATTTTCTATTGCAGTTCTTCGTATTTCAATATTTTTTTATCCATGTTTTTAATTTTACTTCCTCTCTTCTTCTTCTTCTTCTTCTTCTTCTTCTTCTTCTTCTTCTTCTTCTTCTTTCCGTCTTCTTCTTTTTTTCATCGTCTTCTTCTTTTTATTATTATTATTTTATTATTATTAGTATTATTATTATTATCAACATTGTTATTATTGTCATCATTATTATTATTAACAAAGTATATGATTGATGTAATTCTTTCAATATTTTGTAAACTGTATTATTATTATTATTATTGTTGTTGTTGTTGTTGTTGTTGTTCCCTTGTTTGTGTGTGAATTTTATGGTATCTCAACACCTGTTATTTGACGTCGAAATTAATTTCGTTGTTGTTGTTCTTCTACTTACAATTATTATTAACAAACAAAAAGATTCATGAAACTTACAATATTTTGCAAAATGTTGCTTTATTATTAATATTATTATTATTATTATTATTAGTAGTAGTAGTAGTAGTCGTAGTATCTGCTTCTTTATGAAGAAATTGTATCGCATCTCAAATTCTGTTGGGTCATTTAATGTGAAAATTAGTCCACTTCTTTTTCTTCTTCTCTCCTTCTTATTAACAAACAAAATGATTGACGTAACTATTCCCATATTTTGCAAATATCCTGTTATTCTTCTTCTTGTTATTATCATTATTTCTCCTTCATTTTTCAGTGAAGTGCCATACGTGATACATGCTTGGGCGATCATGTCTCTCGAAAGAGACATGACTGACTGGGCAGAAGATTATCCCGCAGTAGGTTGCCATTGCTTTCTGCAGTAGAATGGTTGCCGACCAAGGCTATAGAACTCAATCTGTCCTGTTATTTGACTCATAGCTAGAGGAGGAAGAGATGTATTATATTATTAAGTAGCAATTAATGGGGGTTCAGTTTATTACTTCATAATAATATAAAACTGATCCCCCACTTTATGTCCAGTAAAAGCCTTAATCATGTTTCCAACTATTATATTCAGTCAGTCAGTTAAGTGCCATACGTGAAACACACTTTGGGCGATCATGTCTTGAAAGAGACATAACTGTCTGGGCAGAAGATTATCCCGCAGTAGTTTGCCATTGCTTTCTGCGGTAGACTGGTTGCCGACCAAGGCTATAGAACCCAATCTGTCCTGTTATTTAACCCATAACTGGGAGGAATAGCCGGATTAATACCTTTCCCAAGGGTATAGAAGTCTATAAATATTTACTTGGTTTCGGTAAGAGGTATATATTGGTCTTTTATATTTGAATCTGTAAGCATTTACTTGTTTATTTGATGTTCTTATCCCTCTCTACAGGACGCAATATGAATCAATATTAGTATTCATTCATTTGCATGGTCCTACCAGAATAGGTTTCTTCAAAACCTTCTTCAGTACCCTTTCTCCATAGAGTCAAGATCGGTAGTTTGGGTATTATTATTATTATTAGTAGTAGTAGTAGTAGTAATTTTATTCTACTCCTTATCATATTTTTCTTCTCCGTAGCCATTTTCTTCTACTCCTTTTCATCACTTTTTCATTCTTCTTCATTTGTTCTTAGCCTTTTTCTTCTACTATTTTTTATTTTCTTCTCTTTTCTCTTCTTTCTCTTCTTCATCATCATATTTTTCTTTTACTCACCTTTTCTCCTCTACTTCTTCTTCTCATCATTTTTATAGTCTTCATTCTTTTTTTTCTGGGTCTTTCTTTTCTATTCATTATTATCATATTGGTCATCTTCTTCACCTTTCTCTACTGCTTCTTCCCATCATATTCTTATTCTCCTTCTTCTTCTTAGTCTTTCTCATCACATTCTTCTTGTTCTTTTCCTTCTTCTTCCTCTTTTTCTTCTTCTTAGTCTTTCTATTCCACTCCTTCATTACATTCTTCTTTTTTCTTCTTTTTCTTCTTTTTCTTCTTCTTAGTTTTTTTATTCCACTCCTTCATTACATTCTTCTTCTTCTTCTTCTTCTTAGCCTTTCTATTCTACTCCTTCTTATCACATTCATCTGTATCTTTTTCTTTTTCTCCTTCTTTTTGACTTTTTATTTTACTCTTTCTTAGATTTTCTATTTTTCAACTTCTCATTACATTTTTTCTTCTCCTCCTTCTTCTTAGCCCTTCTCGTCTATTTCTTCTCATCACATTCTTCTTTATCTTCTTTTTTTCCTTCTTCTTAGTCTTTCTATTCTTCTCCTTCTCATCAGATTCTTTCTTCTTCTTTTCCTTCTTCTTAGCCTTTCTCTTCTACTCCTTTTTACTACATTCTTCTTCTTCTTCTTCTTCTTCTTCTTCTTCTTCTTCTTCTTCTTCTTCTTAAGCTTTTATTCTACTCTTTTTATCACATTTTTTCACTTCTTTTTAGCTTTTTCCCTCTACTACCTTTCATGATACGCATACATTTTTCTTCTTCTCCATCATTTTCCTTTTCCCACTTATCAACTTTATCTTCGTTTTATCTCTCTTTTCTCTTCTTCTTACTTTTTTTTCTCCCACTATAATGTATTTTCCTCACTCAACTTACACATCAATCCTAGCTCGTCGTTCTTAAGGGTCATCAAGTGACAGCATGTCTCACAAATATTCTACTGTTTCTGCAGTTTGATAGTCTTAGTATCGAAATCTTCCTCGTACTTTTCAAACTTCCCCTAGTTTTCAAACTTTGGCCAGAAAATTTCTAGGAAAATATTCCGAATTCCCTGCTCTTTCTTTCTTTCTTTCTTTCTTTCTTTCTTTCTTTCTTTCTTTCTATGTTTTTATCCGCCCACTATACTTTCTTAGAAATGTTAATTTGTCCATTTTGGTTGAATCTTTTGTAAAAGCGTTTTCATAAATAATATTTTGTAACTAAAAGAAATCTGTCAAATACAAAAAGCATGACAACAACAACAATAACAACAACAATAATAATAATAATAATCCAAATCAACCTGAAGATGTAGGAAGTCCAGATATTTGTCGTCCTAGGCACTTCTCATATATTAAGAAATTCTCTATCTATCAAATAAATCTATCGATCTCTTATGGTCGCCCCAAATACAAGGCATGGATTAAGAGTAAACAATGCAGGACATAAGGACAAATTAGAGGTAATAATAATAATAATAATAATAATAATAATAATAATAATAATAATAAAACTTTCAGGCAAACTGAAACTTTCAGGCAAATATTATGCATAATAATATGGATCCAAAATGCAGGTTTTGTGATAAACACCAAGAAACAATAGACCACCTAATCTCAGGCTGTTCTGTGCTTGCCCCAAATGAATATAAAAATCGCCACGATAGAGTTGGGCAATATTTACATTGGGCAATATGCAAACATTATGGAAAAGCTGTAGGCAAACACTGGTATGAACATCACCCAGCACCGGTTACAGAAATAGAAGATGTAACCATTCTATGGGATTACACCATCTACACAGACAGAAAAATTGAAGCAAACAGGCCAGACATTATTGTTAAAAACCAGAAGGAGAAAACTTCTCTATTAATTGATATGGCTTGTCCAGCGGATTGTAACATAGCAATCAAGGAATTTGAAAAACTGTCAAAATATAAAGACCTGGAAATTGAAATAGAAAAAAATGTGGAAATTGAAAACAAGAGTTGTGCCAGTGATAGTAGGTGCACTTGGAATGATAAAAAATGGAACAAAACAACACATTGAAAGAATCCCTGGAAACCCCAGCTTAAGAGATATACAAAAAATTGTCTTATTAAGCACAGCCCACACACTAAGGAAAACTTTATCTATGTAATGCTGGGGATGATAGGGAAGATAGAAAAACATGAAATGGAGCCATAACAACACGCCACTACCTGCCTTAGGTCTCCCCTCAGACTTGGTTGGTAGTGAGACCAAAGCAGAAATCGAAATATGATGAAAAATGACATAATAATAATGACATCGTGATCAAGAACCACTCAAAGCGAATGTGCTTTCTTATTGACATGGCAGCCCTTGTACATTTTAGCGTATCTTTGAAGAAAAAAAAACTAATAAAATACAAGAATCATAAAATAGAAATCACAAAAATATGACACATGAAGACATCAGAAATTTCAGTTATAGTTTGAACCCTTGGAATGATGGGAAAAAGTTTCGATAGAATCATTGAATGGATCCTTGGTATCCTATAACTTAAATACAAAAACTTCTACTCAGTTTCATTCCTTAGTTCCACTCGTGTAGATATTTACTGCTACTTCCAAGGAGTCGAATCAACCCTTATTTCCTCCGTATTCTAATTGTAAGGATGAAGCTCAACTTAGCTATTTTTCCTAAGAACTACTAGGAAAACAGAATTCTGAACACATTAAACTCGGCCACTTCAAGTCAAGGGTCTATCGTTATCTGTTCCCTTTATCATATTACCCATCTCTTGACGTCTTGTCTTCCAATCATATTTCACGCCATATTTATCATTAACATGTAAAATATAACCTTCTACGTATTAAATCTTGTATTGAGTGAAAAATAGTAAAAAATATAATTATTGGAATATTTGTAACGGTTACGGGGAGGCTTGAAAAGGGTGTAGAAGAAGAGCAAATAAACCCAAGAGAAGATTAAACTAATCAAGACCACAGAACATTTACAATTTGTAAGAATACTAAAGAAAGTGCCAGATAAATAGCCATTTTATGCAGAACGTTGACCACTTGATTTTTAGCGTTAAGCATAAGATATTTCTGACCAGAAGTTCAAAAATATTAATGGCATAGCGCAGTCAGGATTATAGTAATTATGAAATGGACGAACATTTTGTAAACTAGACAGTATGTGCGGCTTCAGAGGATACACACGGTCTTGAATTGTGAGTTTTTCCTTTTCCTATATTAGTTGCCAATCAAAGCTTAAAAACCTAGATTAACCTATTAAGTAATCCATAGCTGGGGCGAGAAGTGATGTTGTCATATCCTTACCAACAGTTTTCACTCAAAAATGAATATAAGAAAAATTAACTGGAATTCAAACAAGGCTCGCAGATTTTTTATTCCGTACTGCTATGTTGTGGTACAGTGGATATCGGCTCGGAACGAGAAAGCGGGGAGCCGAGTTCGAATTCTAGTTGAATCCATTGTATTCACTTGGGAAAGGTATTAATCCGTCTCTTCCTTCCAGTTACGGGTTAAATAGCAGGACAGATTGGGCTCTATAGCCTTGGTCGGCAACCAGTCTACCGCAGAAACCAATGGCAACCTACTGCGGGATAATCTTCTGCCCAGTCAGTCATGTCTCTTTCGAGACATGATCGCTCAAGGCGTGTTTCACGTATGGCACTTAACTGACTGACTGCTATATATTACACCACCAGCACATCAAATAAACTGCATTTTATTTTAAAATATCTATTAACGAACAAGAGCAGTAAACTGATATTAATATTATATTGGTAATAATTTCTGTTACATCATCATTATCCTCATATGTCCAGATCAAGTCGATCAAATCGAGAGTAGCCTCAGGGTTGTTGCACAAATGAGCACCTGACCACTTCTTTCCACAGATGTGGCTTGAAAGCCGGAGATGTATCTATTCTTGCGTAGCGTGTCTTGGGCAAGTAGACATGGTGAATGCCATCAGTCTCCAGCTCAAACCCCAGCCGATGATCTTTCAATTTAAATGTTCGTCTCAGTTACGGACATATGGCTGTTGATTCCATCGGGCAAACCCCCAACTCTGGCTGTTGACTTCAGTCTAAGAATTTCTTCTCGTCAAACCCCAGCCGATGATCTTTCAATTTAAATGTTCGTCTCAGTTACGGACATATGGCTGTTGATTCCATCGGGCAAACCCCCAACTCTGGCTGTTGACTTCAGTCTAAGAATTTCTTCTGCCAAGCGATAAAGTGTTATCATTGCACAGGCTACATGCTTAGTTACGGAGCGCAGTTAAATTCATTGTACTAAATGGCCGCAGACTCTACAAGTAAGGTACCCACGTTATTTCAGTAATGTTGGGTTCTATTATTTTTTTTTGTTTTTTAATCGGTATCACCCCATGCAAGACAGTAAAGCCAATAAAACGCAAGGGGTTACTAGGTGTGGAAAAATTTGGAAAGAAACATTAATAATGAGGAGAAAAAGAAAAGAGTATTCAGTAGATAGCGATTGACATCGTAAATAAGTTTTTTTATAGATTAAAGTTGATTAGCAAATCATGAAGCTGGAAGTGCGTCCCACAAGCGAGAAGTGCGAGAGAAGGAACTGTTAGTATAGAACTTACGACTATATCTAGCCAGCTTACGTGTAAATTGATGAAATCTCGACCCCCCAGTCTTATCCTTTTCAGTAGAAAAGCCTGCTTTCATTTCAGTTACGAATGGCCCGACCATAACGTAGGCAATCGTCGGTTACAGCACAATTTGCCGTCCTTCTTACCTCGAAACGAAGTTTTCCTTTACTATTCTTCTCGGTCACTTCAGTTACTCATTACTTAATTCTGATCTTTTTCATTCAATATATTTGAGAGCACACACACCCACAGCCATATATATATATATATATATATATATATATATATATATTTCATTTGTGAACGAGTTTAAAATTTGTAAAGGATTTTGCAATAAGTTATTGCGAAATCGCCTGAAGACACCTCATGGTAGAAACCTAGGTCGCGTAATAACTCGTTTACAAATGAAAAATATTTAAAAGTTCTGCAATATAATTGTACTGAACATCTTTTAATACAACTGTGTACTTGCTTAATTCAATTATAACCAAAAACTAAGTAATTAAGTAATTATATATATACCGTAAAAAAAACGGTAAACGGTAAAATCAGTTATTGTAAATCGTCTGAAGACACCAGTCATAGTAGAAACCTAAGTCGCGTAATAACTCGTTTACAAATGGAAAGTATTCAAAATTCTACAGTATAATTGTATTGAACACTTTTTAATACAAATGTGCACTGGTCTAACCTTATTATGACCAGAAACTAAGTAATTAAACAATCTATATATATATATATATATATATATTAATTTGCTAAAGGGTATATATATATATATATATATATATATATATATATATATATATATATATACCCTTTAGCAAATTAATTGAAAAAACAGATTTAGTTTCCTTTCACCAGATGGTCAGTATTAGACCCACTGAAGTTACAGGGTGTAATCGATTTCTGTGTTTTTTCCTCAGATTAGGTCATTTGCAGTGGTATGCAGTAATATGAATCTATTTTCGGGGCGTATAATGTAATTTGTTTGGCCATGAAAAATTTTCTCACGCCCAGACTTTATTGTCTCGACTAGTTGTCCTCTGGCTATTGTCTGCGATAGACGTTACTCCAACGAACCGTACAAACATTGTAACGTTGCACAAACACACTGGCAAACCGTACAGAGATATCGCAGATATTGTTGGTGTCAGCCGTTCAATTGTCAGTCGTATCAACAAGGCCAAGAAACAAACTGGATCCAGTAGAAACTGGATTCAGGGTGTAGAAACTGGAGATGGGGGCAATGTTTGAGATTATCTCTAAAACGGTATCCCCTATATTCTATTAGAATAGTCAAAAAAGTGCTAGAATATTGACATCCTCCTTCTTTCATTTATTGTCCATAATAAGCCACCCAAAACTCAAGCGAGAGTGGTTAGGGTAAAAATCAAGCGCCTCATACAATGATAAATAAAATCCCACATTATCATTACGATTTCTACGACTAAGTATGGCTTTAGGGTTCCTGTGCTGCTCTTCTATTAACTCGTTCTTCCACGTAAATAATTTGGAAGCCGGAGATGTATTCATTCATTCAAAGCGTGTCTTGGGCAAGTAGATTTTGCAGAACTTACTCCTCTTCAGGTCACACCACAGCCTCCAAGTTGAAGGCATGCTTTCTTTACGAACACGTGACCGTTGATTTGATCAGTCTAGGGAAGCCCTCCACCTATCGACGCCATTGCACAAGTCTAATCCATTGTGCTAGATGGCTATTGGCCCCACTAGAATGTTCATCCGCAATTTGACAAGTTTTATCCGTTGTTTCCTGTTTAGGATCGGGTTTCTCAATTTCTTTTAAAGTCTACTTCAACTCTATACTTCTAACGTATCAGACAAAACTCTGAAATTCTATTCACTAATTAAATCTTGATCTTTTCAAGTCTCGAGTTAGCAATTGTCTTTCCCACTTAGCCTTAATGACTTTTACTTCTTGCACTTTCTTATGCTAATGCAACAACACACAGTTCCCCCACTACCTTGAGTGTCTCTTAAGCTTTGTATTAGATGAACATTATTTAAAAATAAGGAAAAATTCTGCTGGGTGTCTCACCAAAAAAGCCTGGTTGGGGAACCGGTTTAGTCGCTGATGACCTGCCGGTTTGGTAGGTAGTATTGGTCTACGTGGAACCAATTTGACATATAGAATTGCGAACCAATATGATTAAATTCTTCAGCTACAACATCAGAATGAAATTAGGGTTAGAGAAACATGTAATGCAGTGGGTAATGCATGATGGCAAGTGATGTAATAAATATGTAATGAATATGCATACACCTTGGTTCCCCCTCACAGTAATATGATTGGCTGATGTCAGCCATAAATACAGACTAAGGTGAGGACGCAGGGAGGTTTACAGGTCTACCATTACAGGTCTACGTCAATAGGTCTACCGCTACAGGTCTACTGATCTACGACTATTGATCTACGGCTATTGACTACGCCTACGTCTCAGGATACTGCAAAGGACGAGTAGCGTCCATTACGTCTACGTACCAGATTGTCCTACCCGGTTACTTTTGCCTAACCCGTTTAACTACCTCGAATGATATATATATATATATATATATATATATATATATATATATATATATATATATATATATCACTTTCCGGGACATATAAGCAAGTGAGATCGATATACAGGAGAAGACAATTGTTTGCGTTAATGACACAGAAGCATTATACATTTTTTTAAATCATTTCACCCCAAGCAAGGCATTCCACTGCCACTATTGCGCAAGGGGTTACATAGGGGAAGGTAATGAGAGAGAATAGTTAGATATAGGAAATATCAGAAGGAGGGTGATAGACGGGTAAGGATACCGAGGATGAGGTTTGGGTAGATGGGAAGAGTGTTTGAGTGAATGGATGCGAGTTAGTGTGTTAGGAGGTGTCTATTGACCTTACATATAAACTCCTGGAGATTGTAGCTGTCGGGGAATCAATCATGTGGAAGGGAATTCTACAGTCGGGAAGTGCGAGAAAAGAAGCGGTTGGAGTAGAAATTGCGGTTACATTTTATCGGTTTCATTGTAAAAGGGTGGGACCTAGTTGCTAATCTAGTATCTCGTGCGAATTCGTACCTAGGGGCACCAGTGATCTAAGTTCATCGTTCTGAGTATTCGAATGGGACTCAGTCACTGAGGAAGAAATGAGAGAAACAATAAGAAAGGGTAACATTAGAAGAATAAGAAAAATAAATAAATAAATAAATAAAAGCAAAAACCCGATATAATAAATACATACCCGGGCAGTTTCTAAACTTATTTATAAATGGAACTTTGTCTGTGTGTGTGTGTGTGTGTATGTGTGTGTCTGTGTATGTGTGTGTCCGTTACCTATAGACTCCGAAACGGCTGAACAGATTTTCTTGAAAATTTACACAGTTGTACTATAAGCGTCTGCGAGTGTTCTTAGCTAGGTTTTGTGTCGAGGTACCCCCGATAAATATCGAAAATCGATAATCGAAAAAATCGGGTTATAGAAGGAGTGGTCCGATTTTAATCAAATTTGATACACTCATAGACAAAGACATAAGAAACGATATTCATAAGTTTCAAGGTTGCAGTTCTTACAATAGTGCAGAAAATCGATAATATATATATATATATATATATATATATATATATATATATATATATATATAAGGCAAGATGTTTGTGTGTGTGTCTGTTTATCTGCCTGCATGGCTGTATTTTTTTCAGCCCTTTTATTTTATTTTTGCTTCGAGTTTGGCTCTAAGTAGATATAATTGTACTTCTTAATCTCAGCCGTGATACCATTTACTCAGAGGACTTATTTAGCCTTCAAAATTCAGTTTAAGACAAAAAAACTTACTTGATATCGATACCAGGGAATCAAAATTTGACTTACATTCATTCATTTTTCTTTCAGTCTACGGTTTCGCTTTCACTGGAAACAACTATTGCTTTTTAGTCTTTCGTGCCAACGTCCAAAGAGTCTGAACTCCAGGATCATGGATTAGTTTTAAAGCTTTCATTACACCCGAGCAACGCCGGGCTATACTGCTAGTAAATAAATAAAAGCAGAAACCTGATATAATAAATAAATACCCGGGCAGTATTTTAAATAAGATACACGAAACATACACTGGACTAAAGTGCAACTCAGATTAGTTGATGGAAAAAACATGCCTATGTAAAAATATCCCAGAAGACCTATCATTGTGATTTAATCCAATGGATTAAATGGAAGGGCAGATTAGGTTTTATAACCTTGGTTGGCAACCAGTCTACGGCAGAAAGTAATTGCAACCTACTGCGGGAATATCTTCTGCCAAGTCAGTCAGGTCTTTTTCAAAACATGGTCAACCGGGTGTGTTTCACGTAATGTACTTAACTGACTGAATCATAATAATCTTAGGATCTTTTACTTGTAAACTGATAAATATATGAAGTATATATGAGTTATTCTCATGATTCTAGGAGAGCTTGAAAGAGATGACAAAGAGGATAAGTGTGTTGCTAGAAACAAAGAAGAGAGTACTGGATTGCTATGTGAGGTCTGTTATTCAATATGCCTGGACATTCTCCTTAAAGATGAAGGAGAGACTTGAAGCAAACGAAATGTGGTTCTACAGAAGGATGCTGAGGACACCAGGAAACTAATACTTAACATCAGGAAAAGACAACTGAAGTTTCTGGAGCATGTAATGAGGAAGGAGGGCTTAGAGAACCTAATATTCAAGGGTCAGATAGAAGGAAAGAGAGACAGAGGAAAGCAACGCGTGATATAGTTGATGGACTTGAGCAAGTAGATAGCAAAGTAGGGTTTTTAATGGGGTAACAGGAGAAAACTACTTGGGATAGGGAGACATGGAAGGCCATGATCGCCTACGTCTTGAAGGGACTTCGTACATACAGGTAGTGTCTACTGTCACTGTCTGCAATTATTTTGGGGAAGGTGTTTAGATTTGAAGGAACTTGCTGTCAGTTTTCAGCAACAGTTACCAGTTATTTGTGAACATGCAAAAATAGGAATAATAATAATAATAATAAGAGATATACAAAAAATGTCTTATTAAGTACAGCCCACACACTAAGGAAAACTTTGTCTATGTAACGCTAGGGATGATAGAGGAGATAGAAAAAAACATGAAATGGAGCCATAACAACACGCCACCACCTGCCTTAGGTCCCCCCGCTGACTTGGTTGGTTGTGCGACCATAGCAGAAATCGAAATATGATGAAAAATAGCATAATAATAAAACCGAGAAGAAAATTCTCGACATATATCTAATATGTAATTATTAAAAAATAGCAATAATAATGATCCTGAGAAGAAAAAAAGAAAAAAAATTAACGTGGAAATAAGTATAAAATGAAACCATTACAACTAATTTTCCTGTTACCTCTTTGGCGTACACGCTGTTGTAACCTCTCAGCCCATTTAAGGGTTAAACATTGTTAAATACATTTTAGGTGCTAACTAAGTTTATCTGACTCTGGTTCAATCTATCAAATGTGTGATCCCCAGTTAGGATCGAATTAATTGTTTTGTGATTAGCTTACTATCAATTATTAATTTCACCACAGCGAATATAGCTTAATCCTATGTATCTAAATTAATATTGATTGATTCATTTTTTTACGGTTTATCAACCTTTTTTAGTTTATTTTAAAGCAAGATAATATTTTTTACATCGTAAGGGTTTTTTTTTTTAGAGATAACACTTATTTACTGATATACGTATTACTAATTAACCTATACTTGGGGAAGAAGCGAAATTTATACATTTTCCAAACATATGTACGCGTAAGTGAATATAACGAACCCGGCTCCTCTATTTTTCAATTTCGAGTTGTTACACCATCCGCACATCCAAGCTTACAGCACCCGGTATTACTAAGCAGTCACCCATCATGGTACTGGCTGAGGTCGTCGCTGCTTAACTTCGGTGTTTTAACGTGATATGGCTGTAAGCCAATATGCATAAGATCTAACCTTTAATTCTTTTTATATCTGTTTGGCGTACAGGTTTGTGTAACCTTTTCCACATTTAAGGATTAAACATTGATAAATGTGCGTTGTTGTGCAGTGGATATCGACTCGGAACCACAAATCGGGGTGCCGAGTTTGAATTCCAGTTTAATTCTTTGCATTCACTTACGCACAAATACCTATGGGAAAGATATTAATCCGTCTCTTCCCTCCAGTTATGGGTTAAATAATAGGACAGATTAGGTTCTATAGCCTTGGCTTGCAACCAGTCTACCACAGAAAGTAATGGTAATCTACTGCGGGATAATCTTCTGTCCAGTCAGTCATGTCTCTTTCGAGACATGATCGCTCAAGGCGTGTATCACGTATGGCACTTAACTGACTGACTGAAATGTCTTTTAGATATTTATGAAGTTTGGCTTCTTCTGGCTTCATGTAGCAAATGTGGGGGCCACTTGTTAGGATTGAAGTTAATTACAGTATTGTGAGATTAACTTGCTAGGAATTACACAACAGCATGTACAGCTTAATCGTATGTATTTAAATTAATAATAACTCCATTGACAGTCCAAAGGATAGCGTTTGGCTTGTTATATTAACGGTAAAATTGACTGGAATTACAGAATTATTTTGTTATGTCATCATCCAAATCGGCCAAGCTCGCTTTTGTAATAATTCAATTAAGAAATGCACTGGTCGTCGCCAAGGGAGCGTTACAACTCATTTTATTTATGGCCGTTTTATTGTAGGTATCCACTACTTCTGACCTTTCTGCATAAAACAACGTATCGCTGAGGTAGTGTGTGTTGTTGAAGAGGAGAGGATAGATTCAAGCGACGCCATAATGACACCTCATCCGGGACCTTTCGTCGCAATATCTTTCGTGTCGAATTCTGACCATCGATTTTTGTTTTCGATACTCGCTTTTTCATTTTTATAAAACGCATAGATCTTAGAAAAACACTACAACACCAATTGGTTATTACGACTTGTATTATTGGCAGTAATAGTAGTAGTAGCAGCAGCAGTAATACGTGTATTATTATTATTATTATTATTATTATTATTATTATATTGATTGTGGGGTTATTATTATTAATTATATTATTATATCATTAATTGTAAGATTATTATTATTAATCGTATCATTATTACATTGTTATTATGAGCTGGATTAATATTGTTATTAGGTGTATTATTATTATTATTATTATTAATTGAATTATTATAAGTATTTATTGTCATATTATTATGATTAATTGTATCATTATTCTTATTTTTATCATTATTAATTATCGAATTAATTTTATTAATTGTATTATTATTATTTTACTTGTATTATACTTATTATATTGCTAATTATAGAGTGAATAGTAATAATGTATTATTGTTGTAAATTGTATTGTTATAATATGCGTTAGTATTATTAAGTGTGATAATAGCATTTGTAGTATACTTGTTATTAATAGAGGTACTTCTCGTGTTATTGTTTTACTAATAATCATAGATGTAATCTGGGAAATAACCATTGCAGCCTTTATTAACGATTAAAATTATATTGTATGCTAATAAAAAAAAATATTAATTTATAATATCATTAGCTATATAGCCCGGCGTTGCTCGGAGTTTTTAGTGGTTATGTTGAAGTGGTTAAGTCAAGTCAGTCAGTTAAGTGCCATACGTGATACACGCTTTGAGCGATTATGTCTCGAAAGAGACATGACTGACTGGGCAGAAGATTATCCTGCAGTAGGTTGCCATTGTTTTCTGCAGTAGACTGGTTGCCAACCATGTCTATAGAACCCAATTTGTTCTGTTATCTAACCCATAACTGGAGGGAAGAGACGGATTAATACCTTTCCCAAGGGTATTTATGCGTAAGTTAATGCAAAGAATTCGACTGGAATTCGAACACGGCTCCCCGATTTCTCGTTCCGATCCAGTGCACCACAACGCACATCCCGCCAAGTCAATTACTTATTCAAAAAGCTCTAGTATGATGTTGCCGTGACGCTTAAGTTAAAAAAATTGTGAAGAAAGTATTGGTTTTTGTTTTAGTTGTAAACGGAATTCATGCTTGGTCAATTGTGCCAATAAACGAGAATGATGCATGTAGAATTGTAAGAACGGGGTCGGGCATTACGGGAGCCTGTAATGTGATGCGATGACGTTGTGATACAGAAAAAGTGGATGCTTTTTCCCTGCAACGTCAGAGGGGTTGGCGCCTTGTAGAAAACGTGAGATTGTTGTGGCATATGATAAGGTAGAAGTTAATAAGAAAGACCCGATTTTTGTTGGAATACAACTAAGCATTTCGGAGAAATAAGCGATCACAAAAAGCAACATTTTTCCATTAATTTTTGCAAAACAACGAATCAATAACCAAGCAACATAAAAAAGAAAACTAATAACAACACAAATCCACACACATGCTGATATATGAAGACGTAATATTCAAAAGTTTTTAACCCCCGACCCACTCCAGATACCCATTCAGCATGCCTGTAGACACAACCTTACTAGTGCCCACCCCAACAAAATAATGATAATGTCACATTAAATTTTAAAGCGCTAGACGAAAATGGGGTAATTTGTGCCTAAACTCTCTCTGGAAACAAGAAAAATTGACAGAGGCGAATAAAAATAAAATAAAAACAGAATTTCACTTGATCTTTCTTTTTTTTAAAATCATGCTTGTCCCGAATCTATAATACCGAACCCTTAATCAACCGCATCTCAATTTTCCTAAGTCAGTGTTGATATAAAATACGAATTTTACGGTAATCTAATTATGAACTATAATAGATCATATGCAATACAGGTGAACAATTCAACGAGAAAAATTGAAAATAGATACAATTTATCTAAATACAAATGAGAGACATGTCACACTAGATCATTCTATTTCAAATAAATCAACAATGTTTTGCGGTAACTTTTAGCAACAGCATGCTATTTTTCTTGTTAAAAAAGTTGAATAATTCTAACACATTCAATATTTAAGACAAAAAAAAATAGTGAATTATATAGTTTTTTTTTTTTCTAGACTTAACATGAGTAAAACAAATTCACAGCTTTGGATGAAATTTTTTAAAAAGGATTCAGAGTAACGTCATTATCCGTGGACATTTTTCAAACTTTCATAGTTTTGATCCGTTTAATTTGTGTCGTATATAAATGTAGGGAAGAAAAAAAAAGCAAATGTTGATAAGATAGTGAGGGTCAGAAAATCTTGTCCGGGGCCCACAATTTCGACCGGCAAGTGTCGCGGTTTATACTCAATGGCCCATATCTTATTTATAATATATTTTAATACTTTAAAATGCAGCATATTTTTCACAATTTGACAATTACTAATTAAAAGTGCGTTTAAATTAATCTCTCTCTGTATATACACTCCCGGCCATAATTATTAGTCCAACCCAGTTTTTTAAAAGAAATTATGTATTTCATACGATTTTTAATATTTATTGCCAAGTGGATAATTCTAAATGATAATAGAATGGTTCTTTTGTTAACACTGCACAATAACATGTGTTAGTCTCATCTTCTTATTGGCTGGCAGAAGTAAAGGCTGCCTTGTAAAAGTTTGCAAAGTAATAATAACAGAAGAACTCGATTCTGAGGTCCACACACACAAACATAGTCATAGTCATTCGCAGATAGATATGTTTCGCTGGATATCTTCATAATTGTTCCAAGCTCTCCATTACTGATGGGTACAATAGTGAGAAATAAGAAAGCCGAGTTTGAATTCTAGTTGAATTCGTTGCATTCACTTACACGCAAATACCATTGGGAAAATTATTAATTCATCTCTTCTTACAGCAATGGGCTGAATTGCAGCACAAATTGGTACTCTAGCTTAGGTTGGCAACCAGTCTGTCGCAGAAAGAAATGTTAACTTACTGCAGAAAAATCTTCTGCCAAGTCAGACATGTCCCAAAAGAGACATGATCACTCAATCGGGTATCACGTATGGTATTTAACTGACTAATCTGGATAAAAGAATTGAATAGCAGGACAGATTGGGTTCTATATCCTTGGTTGGCAACCTTCTGCGGGGAAAATATGGTAACCTTCTGCGGGGAAAATATTCTGCTTAGACAGTCAGGGATCGAAAATGCTATGATCGCCCACTTATGTATCACGTAATACACCTAACTGACTGATAGGCGTCATATTTTCCTAGTTTTTGTTCTGTCTCATTTTGTTTTTACTCCCAGTTTAATTCTTCGTCACTTGAACTAGATTGATTGAGTGATTGATTGAGTGATTGATTGAGTGATTGATTTGAATTTCCAAACAGCAAAATAATTGTATTATTCCGCTGGGATATCACATTTTGTCTACGCCTATACGCTTTGTATGATTTGTTTGCACAGTTCTCAGAATGTCAGTTATGCTACCCGATCATACCTATTCTTAACAGACTTCTGTTTGCTATATGTTTTCCTATATGATTAACCTTTTGGTCAGTCTTTTTGTTATTATTTTGTAGTATATTGAAACAATTATGTTTATGCATAATCTGTTCTACGATTATTTTTTTTCATCATAATTTCGATTTCTGCTATGGTCGCACTACCAACCAAGTCTGCAGGAAGACCTAAGGCAGGTCGTGGCGTGTTGTTATGGCTCCATTTCATGTTTTTCTATTTTCCCCATCATCCCTAGCTTTACATAGACAAAGTTCTCCTTAGTGTGTGGGCTGTAGTTAATAAGACAACTTTTTGTATATCTCTTAAGCTGGGGTTTCCAGGAATTCTCTCAATGTATTGTTTTGTTCCATTTTTATTATTATTATTATTATTTTATTATTATTCGATTATTATTATTATTATTATTATTATTATTATTATTATTATTATTATCTTTCGGACGGCTTTTGGTTTTCAACCGGAGATCCTATATTAGGGTGGTTCTCCAGCAAGTCGTATTATCTCAAACAGATGGCACTATTTGCAACATATTTGCATTGTCAAAACAACGCAGACCTCTATAGCGACCGGATGAGTCAGTAAGTTAAATGCCATACGTGATACACGCTTGACCGGGGAGAATATTTTCCCGAAGTAGGTTGCCATTACTTTCTGCGGTGCACTGGTTAACAACTGGAATTCGAACTATTCGATTTCTTGTTCCGAGCCGATATCCACTGCACCACAAACGACGAGATACCTGGCTTTATTCCAATTTCTTTTAATGTAGGCTTTAGGTACGGTGGAAATAATAATTGGGTCAACAGTAGTCTAAACGTTTTCTGAAACACTGGAATTCTGTGGGCAAGTCATATCAATTATTTAGCAGCTTCATTTTTTGAAATCCTTAATGGCTATATCTGGTGCATTTGAATCAGTATTCCCGTCCAGGGCTGTAGATGATGCTTAAAAAAACCCACCGGGCACAGAGAAAATTGCCCGGATTTATTAGTTGACAATGTGATGATGTCATCAGTGTCATCCGTTTCCAGAAACTATGATTTTTGCGGATTTTTTCGACTATTCCAATGGAAATTAGGCACAGAACGTGAACGAAAGCAGGAAATCGGGTTCGGACTTTTTGGGTATAACCAGTTTTTTCTCCCAAAATTAATAAATAAACAGATTTTTACTGCGTTCATTCGGATGTTTCCTTCGTTTTTCTTTCTTTCTTTCTTTCTTTCTTTCTTTCTTTCTTAATAGTTTAATTTGATTTCTGACGAAGATATTTTTCCTTGCCCGGATTTTCACTATGATTGCACGGATCGGCCCGGACCCGTGCCCGGTGTGCCCGGTAGTCAAATATAACCATGTTCCCGTCTAGAAGAAGTTGAAAACTATACAGAACAGTGACGCCATCACGATTTGGTGCATCATTTGAGCGGTGCTTGTTCCATGTATCCGGGATTTCAATGCCATAGTTCGAACAGACATGAAAATGAATACTGACCTAGTCTGTCTTTTCTAATAATTTATTCCTTCTCAGCATAGATTGGACACTATGTAGTCAAAAGTTTCATCAGAGTTATGCCATCAGCACCAGCCGGGATTTGAGCCATCTTTGTTGACTTGTAGCCATTGGAAGACATTGATGTCGTGCTACCATAATGAGGTCTTCTGTTTCTCCACCACTTAAGACCACTGCTTTTAAGCCATTGATGCATTTGGTGAACATCGATGTTTGATTCACACAGAGGCTTTGGGTACTTTACATACAAGGGCTTAGATCTCGGTATTTACAGTATTTACATTATTCGGGTTATTGCCCTCATCTTTGTTGCTATTTCGACCGTACGCTCCGGCCTTCTTCAGGTGCTAGGAATTTCGAACCGAACCCTTTATTACAATCACTGGGGTATATGATTTCTATTCTTTGCGTAGAGCCTCTTCTGGTAGTCATGAGTTAACTCCCTCTAACCCTTTAAGTTACTTGTTCACCACTGCTGTAGCCTGAATGTACCATCCTTTGCTTTTAGACATTCTGTTGCTGAGCAGGTTTTTTGTCCTGTTAATGCCTTTATTTTTTTATGCATATCACCATTATTTGTTGTGCTCAGTTTCTCTACTTCGACACATTTATCATTGAGCCATGTTTCTTTAGCCTCTCTGCATTCTCTCTTTATTTCTTTGTGTATTTTCTTGTTTTCCGTTCCATATCTTGGAATTGTTTTTTGTCTTTTTTGCATCAGGTCAAGAATCTCTTCAGTGATCCACTCATTTTTCTTCCGACTTGCTTTTTCCTTTGGAATGATGACGTTCGCCGATGTCACTAGAACCACTTTTAGCTTCCGATTCTAATTTGTCCTTCGTATTTCGTTTGGTCCATGTACATTTCCTGCAGATTCGGGTCATTCACGAGTCTATTATACTGCAGTCTTAGGTTTCTTTAATCGCCTCAGTTGGTAACTGGTATGTGGTCACTTCCGCAGTTAGCACCTAGATAGGTTTTGCCGCGAAGGACTGCGTTTCTGAATCTCTTGTTGATAGTAATAACATCAATTTGGTTCATAACTTCTCCTTCTAGACTTCTCCATGTTCATAGTCATCTTGGGTGCTCTTGGAAGCAGGTGTTAGTTATTATCCTGTCATTTGCTGTGCATCATTGGACCCATTTCTTACCACGGCAATTGCAGTGTCTTAGTCCGAAACTGCAGACCGTTTCACCTTCTCTTCCTAGGTCGACTTTGGCATTGAGATCTCCCATGATGATTCTTATGTCTTCCGATTTGCATTGTGCCTTAGCATAATCAAGCATGAAAGCCCTTTATAAGGAGTGCGCTGTACTTATTGTTATTATTATTATTATTTGTTTTTTTTACAACTAATAATTTTTTTTTTTTTTACAGCAGCCAGTTATCGAAATAAAACGTTTGGACGGATCGACCCATCGACAATTCCTTGTCTAACAAGGAAAGAAAGCACTTGGAAAAAAAGTAAGTCCATTTTAATTTGTACATATATATGTTGTTAATATATGATATATTAATGAAAAAAAATGTCAGGAAAAAGAATGTCTATAGATATAGACAGTGTGGGTGTCGGAATTAACAATGCAAAATGACAGTCAATGTCGACATCTCAATATAACCGTCAAACAAACGATAGGTGAAAAAAAGGTAGTCACCATGTCATGCTGATTCCTATTTCCACGCGTTCTTTCTCTCCCTCTGTCACTCATTTTTAAAAAAATAGTTTTATAGTTTTATTTCAGAAAAAAAGATAAATACATTTAATAGATATGTCTATTATTTTAATAAGACTTCTTTCTAAGAACAATTACAGCAAAACATGCAGAATATGTATGTATGTATGTATGTATGTATGTATGCATGTATATATATATATATATATAAACATTTGTGCAAATTAATTGAAACAACTGCTTTAGTTTCCTTTTTTTTAAAAAATAATAATAAAATATGAAATAATAAAAATAAAAATTTTAAATACAAATTTTTTTTATCCTTATTCTTATCTTTAATGTTGGTTTTTATTTTTTTATATTTACTTTATTTTAGTTTATTTTATCTTTTCCAACGTCTGAAATTTTATTTCCTAGTCTTTTTCTTTGCTAGTCTTTCCCTTTTCTTCCTCATCTATCTTCTCTCTTGTCCCTTCTTGTTTTTCATTTTTTCATTTTATTTCTTTCTCCTTTATCTTTTCTTTTTCCGATTAAAAAGGTTTGATAGGTCTAGCTTTCAGTGGCAAAACATTGAAACGCTACTGTCTATGAGTCGTACACACACTATTCTTTAAAATGTTATAACCTCTCACCCTACTTAATCTATCTCATTGGCAAGGCTCTTTATTCTTATGTTTTTATTTTATGCCCCTTTATAAATCTGATTATTTATATTTAAAAGTAAAAACAAACCATATTTTCCTGTCTGATGATAGTGTTTTAACACCGAAACTTTATAGCTATTGAGTTGCAGTATATATATATATATATAGAATATATTTTGAATTTTAATCCTTCCAAAACGAAGCTGCTATCTATTAACTATCACAGTCAATCAATCCTACCTCCAATTACCATCGATCACGCTAGTCCCCCTAAAATGCAAATTACTGCACCTCCTTGGGTTAACTCTCACAACAGACCTCAGGTGGAATGACTATAGGGAATGCATAGCTAAATCCGCAAGAAGGTCGGTTTTTTGTGTAGGGCCAGGAAGTTTTCCTGCCTGAAAAAATCCTGCACATATATAAATTTATCATCCGCCCGTGCACTGAATACTTCTGCCATAACTTGGTAGCTCAGATACAGTTACTTTCTCACCGGCGTAATGTGGCTTCCCTGTGTCTCTTCTACAAATATTTTCACGGCTTCTGCTCCGATGAACTTAGCTCATTGCTGTCCCCTATATATGAATTTAATCGAGCCACAAGATTATCAACTCGGTCCCACCCTTTTACAGTGAAACCAATAAAATGTAAACGCAAATTCTACTTCATCAGCTTCTTTTCTCGCACTTCCCGCCTGTGGAATTCCCTTCCGTTTACTTGTTTCCCCGACAGTTGCAATCTCCAAGAATTTAAATGTAAAATCAATAGCCATCTCCTATCTCACTAATCTGCATCCTCTCTCTCTCTCTCTCTCTCTTTCTCATGCTCCTTTCTCCGTCCACTCCACTCTCATCAGTATTCTCATCCTTCTCTTAACCACTTCCTGACACCCTCTATAAGCTGTCACTCTTTCTCATAACATTCCTCCTATGTAACCTCCTGCACAACAGTGGCAGTAAAATGCCTTGCTTGGGGTGATATGATTATAAAAAAAAAAATAAGTAGACTTTATATATATATATATATATGTGTGTGTGTGTGTGTGTGTGTGTGTGTGTGTGTAAAGTCTATCCTGAAACTTGATTGATTCGTACCAAATTCAAATTCCAGCATAGTCTGCAGCGTGTATATTCACACTAATACCTTCGAAAAAAAGGGATGTATGTATTTTTCTTTCCCAACTTCAAGCTATTAATCAAATAGCAGAGGAAGCTGTTATCTCTAGACTTCGCTGTCAGCCAGTGTTAGAGAAAGCCTTTTCTGGGTTCTAAATTGTGAAGGAGGCAACGGGAAATAACTCTATTATCTTTCCGCGTGTTACTACGTTGCATTAGTTCAATGGTCTTTTTGTTTGCACCGTTCTCTTTTGGTCATATCATATACCATTTATCCGTGTATCATATATCATATCCGTATATCATACTAGCAGTAGAACACGGCGTGGCTTGGGTGTAATGAAAGCTTTAAAACTAATCCATGGTCCTGGAGCTCAGACTCAGCCTAAAGAATATTTGTGTGAAGTTTATTGAGAATCGGATAAAAATTGTTGATTTGTATAAAAGACATACAGACAGATAAA
This sequence comes from Ascarosepion bandense, assembly GCA_037127315.1. Classification (NCBI taxonomy): domain Eukaryota; kingdom Metazoa; phylum Mollusca; class Cephalopoda; order Sepiida; family Sepiidae; genus Ascarosepion; species Ascarosepion bandense. The sequence goes on from JBBBDQ010001791.1 coordinate 1,574,633, forward strand.
CAGACACACACACAAATATCTTGTCTTTTATATATATATATATATATATATATATATATATATATATATATATATATATATATGTCTGTTATCGATTTTCTGCACTATTGTAAGAACTGCAATCTCGAAACTTCTGAATATCGTTTCTTATGTCTTTGTTTATGAGTGTATCAAATTTGATTAAAATCGGACCACTCCTTCTATAACCCGATTTTTTCGATTATCGATTTTTGATATTTATCGGGGGTACCTTGACACAAAACCTAGCTAAGAACACTCGCAGACGCTTATAGTATAACTGTGTAAATTTACAGGAAAATCGGTGCAGCCGTTTCGGAGTCTATAGGTAACGGACACACACATACACAGACACACACGCACACAGACAAAGTTCTATTTATAAATAAGTTTAGGTACCATATATCATATCTGAGTATCAAGTATCATATCTGCTTATCATATATCACATCTTCGTATCATATATAATATTCTCGTATAATATACGTGTATAATTTTAAGGCTTCTTTTTTGGTTGTTGCTTTTATGTTATTTTTTTTTTTTTTTTTTTTGTTTATTTATTTCCTTAAGGGTATCGAAACAAGGATGAGTAACTGAAATTTTCGTATCATTAAACTTTTACTGTGTTGCCGAAGTCATCGATAACATTAAAATGAAGATTTGTCTCTGCTTTAAATTCAACCATACATCACTTGCTACAAAAATATGCTTTCGGTGCGTCCAAATTTCAAGATGTTAATCTATGGTCATCAGCAAAAAGAGGAGACCAATATGCTAACTGCAAGTTGGAGAAACTAAAATAAAACAACTAAAAAAATTCAAATACCTGGGAAGTGTTTTGACAGAGGATGGAAAATGCGACACCGAGATCCAAAGACGCGTTGGCATGGTTAATCCGTCTCGATCTTTCTAAATCCCAATCCTCTCCTGATAAAAATGTTCCTGAACTTTTACTGCCGCTGTGCTTGATTACTCTATTACAACACTGGCAGTATAGCCCGGCGTTGCACGGGTGTAATGAAAGCTTTAAACCTAATCCATGATCTTGAGGCTCAGACTCTCTAGACGTTGGCTCGAAAAAGGTAGCTTGTTGAAAGGTTGATCTTGAAGCCGTAGAACTTACTAAACTGAATGGATGTAAGTCAAATTTTGACTTCCGGTACTGATGTCAAATACGTTTTCCGTTGCAAACTGAATTTTGAAGGCTAAATTAGTGCTCCGAGTAAATGGTTTCATGTCTGAGACTAAGAACTACAATTTTGCTCTGCTACTTAGAGCAAAACCCGAAACAAAATCCGAAATAAAAAAAGGCTGAAAACCTGATTTTGATCACATCCGGTAGGATATCGCGGTATCGATTTCTAATATCGTAGTCAAATACATCATCCATGGATAAACTAACCTAAGTAAGTCCATGAAAATTTATCGAACCCATCGGGAATAAAACTGGAGAAAATTGGCCATATTGATGGCTAAATATCGGTTTTTGATCAGATTCGATAGAATATCGGGGGTATCGATTTCCGATATCGGGAAAAATGAGTCGTCTGAGATCTACTAATGTTTGGGACTAAAAACTTTCATTTTACCAAGTTAGAGCAAATTCTGCAGCAAGGACCACGATAAAAGGGCTGAAATCCTAATCTTGATCAGACCTAATCGGATATCGGAGTATCGATTTCCGATATTCGATAGAAATTGGAAAAAATAAGTAGCTCATGAACTGACCGGAAGATTAAAAAATAGTTGTGCGAAGTTTGGTGAGAATCGGACAAGAATTGTGGATTTGTACAAAGCACATACAGACAGACAGAAAGAAAGACACACAAACACAAACATATCTTGCCTTTTATATATATACATTCAGCAAAACTCTTCAGTCCATCATAACAGAATCTTATTGTGATTGGAAGATATTTACATAAATGGTGAAGATATTTTAGTCAAGAGTCAGTCAGTTAAGTATCATACGTGTTACACGCTTGGGCGATCATGTCTCGAAAGAGACATGACTGACTGGACAGAAGATTATCCCGCAGTAGGTTGCCATTGCTTTCTACGGTAGACTGGTTGCTAGCCAAGGTTATAAAACCCAATCTGTCCTGTTATTTAACCCATAACTAGAGGGAAGGGACAGTTTAATACCTTTCCCAAGTGTATTTGCGCGTAAGTGAATGCAAGGAATTCAACTGAAATTTGAACTCGGCTCCCCGAGTTCTCGTTCTGCACCACACCTGCTTGAAGATAACGCAACAGTTCATACTATTAAAATCACCAGTTATAATTTGACACAGACCTCCAATACTGCTCTGTTAGTTTTTCGGTCCTTAGATGCATATACGTACCAGCATGTGTATAACAATGTCAGTAATGTCAGATCTAGCGGCTCTCATGACATTCCTTTCCTATCGTATGAAATAAATATTTTTTGTCGAAGAAGGTAACGACTTCTCCTATTGTCAACCGTTAAAAGTTAGGAACTTCTTATTTAAAACTTCGTAAGTGTCTGCGATCGCATGAACAGATTTTAACATTGGAACATTTAATGTTGGAAAACTTGTGCAAAAAGAAAAACAAAAATTATTTTCTCTTCACGCTGATGAGTTATTATTGATATAATGAAACCAGATATTATTTGAAATTCATAGATTATATATATATATATATATGCATTACTCTTCAGTAATGAATTGAGTTCTTTCGGTACCTGGCGTGTGTATACCCCGCTTATATACAACACGCTAAAATTTCCCTTCCCTGATTCCATACTCCAATGACTTAGTTGTTAGCAACTCCTACTGACCAAATCGGTCAAATTTCAATCCTGGCCAAACTGATGAGCTGTGATACATCGAAACAGGCTTGTATGTGGATGACGAATATATAAGGATATTTTGAGATTTGATTGATTCGTACCAAAGTCAAAATCCAGCCTAACCTGGAGCGTGTATATTCGCACTAATACCTTCGGAAAAAAACATATATGTTGTCATCAAAAAACCCAATTAAAAGAAAAAGGTCTTGATACTGATACCGGAATTAGATAGCACTGGTTAATAGTTTTTAAAAGAGACAGTGAATAATATAGAAATAGTTTTGTCATCAATATCAAATGAAAGAATAACACTAATAGACATTGAAAAAAACAACTATAGTATACACATTAGACAACGACATTAAAAAAACTATTAATAAAGTTCATCGTTCTCGGCAACAGCGTCAAGAACGTTTGAAGAGGAACTATTGCGCAAGATAAGAAATTGCTCTGATTTTCAGATGAAATTTCCTTGGACGGAATTTTTAGAGTTAAATTTTTTTCTTTATATAATCACATATATAAATTATATAATTAGGCTTTCTCTAACACTGGCTGACAGCGAAGGCTCGAGATCACAGCTTAATCTGCTATTTGATTTGGAGTTGGGAAAGAAAAATACATACATCCCTTTTTGCGAAGGTATTAGTGTGAATATACACGCTGCAAACTATGCTGGAATTTGAATTTGGTACGAATCAATCAAGTTTCAAGATAGATTTACACACACACACAAGCGCGCGCACACACGCACACACACACACACACACACACACACACACACACATATATATATATATATATATATATATATATATATATATATATAAAGTCTACCTATATATTTTTTTATAATCATATCGCCCCAAGCAAGGCATTTTACTGCCACTGTTGTGCAGGGGGTAACATAGGAGAAAAGTTATGAGAATGAGTGACAGGAAGTGGTTAAGAGAAGGATGAGAATACCGATGAGAGTGGAGTGGACGGAGAAAGGAGCATGAGAAAGAGAGAGAGAAAAAGAGAGAGAGAGAGAGAGAGAGAGGATGCAGGTTAGTGAGATAGGAGATGACGATTGATTTTACATTTAAATTCTTGGATATTGTAGCTGTCGGGAAAGCAAGTAAACGGAAGGAAATTCCACAGGCAAGAAGTGCGAGAAAAGAAGCTGATGAAGTAGAATTTGCGTTTACATTTTAATGGTTTCGCAGTAAAAGGGTGTGACCTAGTTGCTAATCTTGTGGCTCGATTAAATTTATATATAGAGCAATGAGCTAAGTTCATCGGAGCAGAAGCCGTGAAAGTATTTGTAGAAGAGACACAGGGAAGCCACATTGCACTGGTGAGAAAGTGACTGCTGTCAAGACGGAATCGATCGCATTACAGATTCCCCGTTAGATTTTGTCAAGCGCCCCTAGGTGGATAGCAGGGCACCCAACCAGATATGGCAGCAGTATACAATGCACGGACAGATGGTAGATTTATATATGTACAGGATTGTTTCAGACGGGAAAAACTTCCTGGCTCTACACAGAGAACCGACTTTCTTAGCAGCGGATTTAGCTAGGGATAACAATTTTTCTCTGAGTGTTTTCATTAATTTTCAAAATTAAATTCACAATATTCGATTTTATTATTTACTTCATCTTTGCTGCGATTCATTTTAAACGAAACATTATTATTCAAGACATAAACCGGTACAGTAAGTTAATCTTGTGAAATAATAATAATAATAATAATAATAAAACAAAACAAAACAGGTGACAGTCGAGTTAAAGAGAGATAACTAATACTAGGACATCTGGAAGAGACATGACTTGAGGAGCTAAAACAATCTAACCCGGTAAACAAGGGATTCAGTTCGAAATTACAATCACCTGAAGAAGACTGGAGCGTACAACGGCCGAATTGGCGTGAATATGGCAACAAAGATGAGAACAACAGTCTGAACAATGTATATAATATAAATAAATACCTCTAAGAAATATAGACAAATACTGAAAGCCTCCATTTTTCAAAATTTTAGTAATTTTAATTTATATAAATATTTAAGAGATATTTACAAAATTGCTGAAGATATGAAATGATTTTTAGTGAAACTTCAATTCAAAACATGTCTCAGGAGGAAGAGTTACATACTTATATAATAAGAATTTTTCTCTGAGGTTTCATTAATTTTCAAAATTAAATTCATAATATACGATTCAATTGTCTATTTGGTTTTGGTGTGATTCTTGTTAAGCAAAACACGATTATTGAAGACATAAATCCGTGCAATTAGTTAATCTAATTAAGGGTTACAGTTATTTAAAAACATAACTTTTTTATTTTATTTTATAAAGATACTTTAAAAGAATACAGCAGGGAAAATCAAGTACATGGAAGAATGTTTGGTAGTTGCACAGAATATGTGTGCACTTTCGGTAGATACGCCTTATGGTAGATACACCTTTCGGTAGATACGCCTTATGGTAGATACACCTTTCGGTAGATACGCCTTATGGTAGATACACCTTTCGGTAGATACGCCTTATGGTAGATACACCTTTCGGTAGATACGCCTTATGGTAGATACACCTTTCGGTAGATACGCCTTATGGTAGATACACCTTTCGGTAGATACGCCTTATGGTAGATACACCTTTCGGTAGATACGCCTTATGGTAGATACACCTTTCGGTAGATACGCTTTATGGTAGATACACCTTTCGGTAGATACGCCTTATGGTAGATACACCTTTCGGTAGATACGCCTTATGGTAGATACACCTTTCGGTAGATACGCTTTATGGTAGATACACCTTTCGGTAGATACGCCTTATGGTAGATACACCTTTCGGTAGATACGCCTTATGGTAGATACACCTTTCAGTAGATACGCCTTATGGTAGATACACCTTTCGGTAGATACGCCTTATGGTAGATACACCTTTCGGTAGATACGCCTTATGGTAGATACACCTTTCGGTAGATACTCCTTACGGTAGATACTCCTTTCGGCAGATACTCCTTTCGGTAGACACTCCTTTCAGCAGATACTCCTTACGGTAGATACTTCTAAAAAGCTGCCACAAATGTAGAAAATATCTTAAAACCCAGTTGTAGATAACAAAGTCCAAGATATGGCTGATATGAAAGACGGCATACCACCAAACCAACTAGACACAAACGCACGGTGTTGGGAAAACGCAGAGGAGTTATACATTGAAAAAGTAAATGAATAAATAAATAATACATTGGAAAAAATGGAACAAATAACAGCTTGGCTGAAGCAGTTAAAAAAACGCTGTTATCATTATCTTTCCAGTAATAGACAGCGGTTTAGGAAAAAAATCATGGGCACGCATGGAGCTTTGATTGTTGCACAGAAAATTCAATAAGTAAAATAAAAAGGAGAAAAAAATGTGGAGGAAATAACATCGAGGCTGAAATGAATATATGCTTTTTTCATAGTCTTGCCAGTAATAGGCTGCCATATTGAGCAAAGTTAAGCACACGTTTAGAGGTTTGAGTGTTGGTCAGAATATTCAATTAATAAAATGATAAGGCTGAAACAAATTGGAAGGAACAAAAGTAGTGTTGAAACAAACAGAGATCATTTTATCGTAGTCCTTCCAGCGATTAACGGCTGTTTAGGGAAAAATTAACATGTGTATGGAGGTTTCATTCTTGAACGGTACACTCACTAAATGATGTAATAAGAAAGAAAAATGGGGAAGCAATCACAGTGCGGCTGAAATAATTAAAAAGACGCTTTTACTATAGTCCTTCTAGCAATAGGCAACGATTTTGTGAAGAATAAATCACACGTATGGAGATTTGATTGCTTGACAGAAGATTTAATAGATAAAATAAGAAGGAGGAAAAAACTGGAAAAAATAACAACGAGGCTGAAACAATTGAAGAGACTTTCATGTTAGCCCTTCCAGCAGTGTAGTGAAAAATCAAGGACACGTGTGTAGGTTTGATTGTTACGCAAAAAATAGAATAAAATAATAAGTAGGAAAAAATGTAGAGAAAATAAAATTGCGGCTGAAACAATTGAAGAGACGCTTTTATCGTAGTCCTTCCAGCAATGGACAGAAGTTGAGCGGAAAATTAGTGAAATAATGAGATTGAAAAAAAAAAAACTCGATGAAAATACAGGCGCGCTGAAACAATTGAAAAGAGTCTATTACTGTAGTCCTTCTAGCAATCGACAGCAATTTATAGAAAATTAACAAATATATGAAGGTTTTCTTGTTGCACAATATACTGCATAAATAAAGTAATAAGGTGAAATAATTTGAAGAAATAACAGCGCGGCTGAAGTAATTGTAAAAACGCTTTTATCATAGTCCTTCCAGCAATAGAGAGCAGTTTGGTTCTTAATAAATCATACGTATGGGGGCTTGATTTTTTGCACAGAAATTTCGGTCCTTACGTATTATCGGGAGGACCTTTGTGGCCCGCTTATAACACTAAGGAACTGGAAAAATCAGGCTTTCATCACCTCAACGTCAACCACAAGTACAACTTTGTGGATTCGAACACCGGGGCTCATACGCAGACAGTGGAACGCCTATGGGGATCGACAAAGTGGCGAAACAAGAAGCACTGTGGCACTGCACGTCACCATTTGGAGTCGTATTTGGCCGAATTCATGTGGCGGAAGCATGTTGCCTGTACTGATGTCTTTGAGTCACTTTTGGAAGCAATTGCGACGTTCTGGCCTCCGGAATTACAAATGTAATGTTATTTTATTGTTTTAACCGTTTCAATAAATAATTTACTTTAATTTTTGAGTCGTTTTTTTAAAGGTCCTCCCGATTCAATAGCTCAATCTTTCTAAATCTAAACTTATATATAAATGGAACTTTGTGAGTGTGTCTGTGTATGTGTGTGTCCATTACCTATAGACTCCGAAACGGCTGAATCGAGTTTCTTGAAAATTTACACAGTTGTACTATAAGCGTCTGCGAGTGTTCTTAGCTAGATTTTGTGTCGAGGTACTCCCGATGAATATCGATAATCGAAAAAATAGGGTGATAGAAGGAGTGGTCCGATTTTAATCAAATTTGATACACTCATAGACAAAGACATAAGAAACGATATTCAAAAGTTTCAAGGTTGCAGTTCTTACAATAGTGCAGAAAATCGATAATATATTTATATAAAAGGCAAGATGTTTGTGTGTGTGTCTGTTTATCTGCCTGTATGTCTGTATTTTTTTCAGTCCTTTTAATTTTTGCTTCGGGTTTGGCTCTAAGTAGGTATAATTGTAGTTCTTAGTCTCAGCCATGATACCATTTACTCAGAGAACATATTTAGCCTCCAAAATTCAGTTTACGACGAAAAAAACTTATTTGATATCGATACCAGGAAATCAAAATTTGACTTGCATCCATTCATTTTTCTTTCAGTCTACGGTTTCGCTTTAATTGGAAACAAGTATTGCTTTTTAGTCTTTCGTGCCAACGTCCAAAGTGTCTGAGCTCCAGGACCATGGATTAGTTTTAAAGCTTTCATTACACCCGAGCAACGCCGGGTTATACTGCTAGTAAAATAATAATGAGGAAGAAGATGTGTATGAAATAACATCGCGGCTGAAACAATTGAAAAGACGGATCTATCATAGATTTACCAGCAATAGACAGCACTTTTTGGAAAAATTAATCATAGTTATAGTGACTTGATTGTATCACAGAAGATTCAATAAATAAAATAATGAGGAGGAACAAATGTGGATGAAACAACTGTGCGGCTGAAACAATTGAAAAGAGGGTTTCTCGTAATCCTATCAGTGTCAGACAGCTGGAAGGATTAATCAAGTTTAGGGAAAAATCAAGCTCACGTATGCAGGCTTCATTAGTGCACTAAAATTTCAATAAATAAAATAATAATTTGGAAAAAACTCGGAGAAATAACAGCGCGTCGGAAACAACTGAAAAGAGCATTTTTTCTCATTTTTCTAGCAACAGACAGCAGTTTAGGTTAAAATCATCCACACTGAAAGATCTAATAATGTTTCACCTAATTTATCATAAGTATGTTTGGTTGTTTTGTTTTTATGGCAAATCAACCTCGACGGGTCATTTATTGCCAACTAAATTTTATCTATTTATTGCTTGTAATACCTTTTTCTTTCAACAATTTATTGTGTTTTTTTTTACATAAGTTTTGTGTATAGTAATACATTTTTTTTTCTTTTCGAGTATCAAGATCCAATGGAATTTGTTTTTAAGGGCACGGTCCCAAGTCCTACCCTTGTTATTTAACCCATAACTGGAGGGAAGGGAGTCAGTTTCTCATACAACGTTATAGTAAATCGATCCTCCATTTTCAATCCACGATAAGGCTGTATGCGAAATGGTCCATCCCCTAACATGGTTTACATATTGAAATTTTTGCAAACGTTTTTTGTCATTCGTAATGTTTAAGGTGTAAAAGATAATATTGCACTGAAAAAGGTCCAAAAAATTTGATAATGAACAAATTTACAGATGGCGGTAATGTTGTACCGGCGACTGGTTTCAAAATGGAGGCTCGATTTACTATAACGTTGTATCCCCTGATCCCCTGCAAAAATGTTTAAATATTGAAATTTTTCAAATTTTTTTTGTCAATCGTAAAACTAAGGGGGTAATCACCACCACCACCACCACCACCACCACCACCATCATCATCATCATCATCATCATCACTATCATAACCCCCACTACTAAGGACTGCGCTAAAAAAATTAAAAAAGAATGAAAAACAACGAAATTAAACGTGGTGGTATTCTGCTTCAGCATCGCCAAAAGTTGTACGGTAGAAAGCAATACCACCCTACGACCCTTTTGCTCGCAGACGAAATGTTCCTAGCATCTCGCTACTCTATCACTATTTCCACGGCAAATGCCCAGACGAGTTTCATTTCTATCACTAATCGAAGTCATCACGTCGCCATACCGCGTTCACAGAGTCGACTCATCCTCATTCACTTCGTATTCCATTGGTAAAGATGAAGTTCCACACAGAAAATTTATTCCCCAGAACCTTTTCAGTGTGGAACAGCCTCCCCAGAGAATGCTTTCCCGTTCAATACAAACTTAAGTTCTGAAGGTCGAGGTGCAACCGTTATCTATTCTATATATCCACAAAAAAATGCAATTTTACGGAGTTAGAACAATTTCATTAAGTAATGCTCTAACTCATGTGAACCTTATAACCTTAATTGTACAAAAACTAATTAATTCATAATATATATATATATATATATATATATATTTAAATTTAATTATTTAAATGTTTATTATTTATTTGGTAAAAATTTGCACAAAAATTGATAAATTTATAATTTTATATATGTATATTTAATTAATTATTTTAGTTTTTGTATTTCTTCCATTAAATAAATATTTTTATTTTTCATATATTTAATTTATTTAATTATTTTACCTGTTAACGCGATACAGCTTGTATTTATCTTTGTATGTATCTACCGACTTATCTAGCTTTCTGGATATATATATATATATATATATATATATATATATATATATATATATTCACTCCAAGAAAGGCAATAAATCCACTAGGATGCAAGAGGTAACTGAACGTTTTAGAATATGAGAAAAACTACTATAATGAAGAAATGTTAATAAAAAACAAAAATGAATACGAGAAGATAACGTTTGAAACTGCATTTAAATTTTTTAAGATCAAAGTTGATTCGGATACAAGAAGCCGGGAGAGAGTTCTTCAAGGGAGAAGTTCTGTAGAAGAAACAGAGAACTTACGGTTACATTTGTAAAATGTTGAAACCTTACTGCCAGTCTAATACTGCTTCTAAATTCAAAAAGTCAGCGACTTTTGTGGAATGTTCATCAGAACAATTACGTATTTATAGAAAAGGCAGAGGGAAGCAACGTTACAGTGGTGGGAATGAGAGTGAAACCGAGATACCATGTCAGGACCAATAACATTGCACATTCTTCTTTGGATTTTATCAAGAATCTCTAAATATATAGCAGGAGCACCAGACCAAATATTGTAGCAATATTCAAACCAAGGACGAATTGTAGACTTGTAAATATGTTAGCTAGATTGTGGAGAAAGAAACGGCATAGTAATCCGAATTTCTTAGCTACAACTTAGCAATTGATTCAATATACTCTTTCCATTTCATGTCAGCTGAAAACATTAGTCCGAGAAGGTGTAATAAGTCACAATCTTGGAGGTTAGCATCAGCGATCCTGACGCATATTACAAAGAATCCTCTCCATTGATTAAAAAACAGCAATTTTGTTTTTGAGACGTTAACATTAACCCATATAGCAACAGCTTGTAAATAATTTCTGAGATCAGCTGATCATTTTACCCGCCAAAACGATCAGACGTACAGTTGAATGAGGAGTAAATACTTGTGTCAAAACTATATATATCTATCTCTCTATATTGATATCGAGCACTTTAAAACCCCAAACCTGCTTTCCTGATGTGGATCTTCGTCGCAAATTTGTTATAGAGTTGTGGCGAAACTCCGCCGCAAAGTTGGAGTGACCTCTTTGTGCCAGAAGTAAGACACGAAACAAGAAGGTAGGATCAAAACAGTGTATTAGTATAACAAGAAACAAGATATTCAAAGTAAGTGTTAATAATAAGTAATATACAAATAAGTAAGTCCGAAGGTATTATTACGCTGCTTATTGCCTGACTAGTAGCTGTCGCTAACGGACTTCACTGTCTTGCTAACTGTCGTAACTTGTCTTCGTTAACCGCTCTTAATTAACTGCTTTCGATAATTCTTTTGGGCACGCAGGTAATTACTTATAACAAAAAGAAGAGTACACTCCTCATAGGAGGGCACCATAACATTTACAAAATATATTTTATCATTAAACGACTGAAAACAAAACAACAACAATATTGGCGCTAAACATCATCAGAATACTATATATATATATATATATATATATATATATATATATATATATATATATATATATATCGTGTATTTAGGCAACAATCTGTCTGTTTATGCAAGTTTTGTTTAAAAGGACAAACAAGGTGCTGTGGTGAAGTTTTTTATATAATTTTTCATATGATCTTATATTTTTCCTTTTCAGTACATAAATTATATAAAAATTTGTCTGAATGTTTTATTTATCCAAACGCTTTCGGCTATTCTTTTAGCCATTATCAATCATGAATTTTATTTTACTTTTAACTGAAAATATAGATTGTTTTATGTATGTATCTAAAATTATAGTAATGTTTTATTTTCTAAACACGGTCAGCACATTGTGACCGTGTTCAGAGTTGAAATTATTGAGTGTTGGTGCTGTAGATATTAGTATAACAAAAAAAAAAACAAGATATTCAAAAGAAGCGTTAATAATAAGTAAAATAGAAATAAGTAAGGCCCGAAAGTATTATTACGCTGCCTGACTAGTAGCTGTCGTTAACTGCTCTTATTAACTGCTTTGTTAAACTGCTGTATTTGTCTGCTCGTTAACTGCTCTCTAAAAGTCACGCAGGTAATTTATATATAGCAAGAGGAAGGGTCCGTTCTTCGTAAGAGGGTACCGAAACAGTTGACTTTTTCTTTCTTATTAATAATGCTTTCATTATTTTTAACTTTTTTTTTTACATGTAGTTAATATTATTATATTTGTATTATTGAAGAGTATGTTACTGAGAGTATTTGGTAGATTTGCGTTGTGGTGCATTGTATATCGACTCGGAACGAAATCGGGGAGCCGAATTCGAATTCCAGCTGAATTCATTGCATTCACTTACGCGCAAATACCCTTGGGAAAGGTATTAATCCGTCTATTCCTTCCAGTTATGGTTAAATAACAGGACAGATTGGGTTCTGTAGCCTTGGTCGGTAACCAGTCTACCGCAGAAAGCAATGGCAACCTACTGCGGGATAATCTTCTGCCCAGTCAGTCATGTCTCTTTCGAGACATGATCGCCCAAGCGTGTATCACGTATGGCACTTTACTGACTGACATGTGTATTTAAATGAGATCTAATAGAGCTATAGCCAGACAGATTTAACGGCTTTTTTTTTTATCGTTAAACATATTGTAGTATATCGAAAGAAATTATTTACGAACTTGGATTGATTAAGAACACCGTTCCTTAGAGGACATGTATATTCATACATAATATTGGTTCATTGTAACTTAGACTTTGCAGAATAATTGTTATTTTTGACAATGAGATTTTCGGTTTTAATTTTTGCAACAGATCAATAATTTAATTCTGTTAACTTTTATCAACTGAACATAGATATTTTACAGATGATGACCTTACTAACCGGCTGATATAACTTTATAAGAACCTCTTCATGCACACGTAAAAGCTGAGCGGTCTGGGCTCTGTGCAATGTTGTGAAAGAATCGTTTACATATTTACTCAAACACTGCTTGTCAAGCAAGTGCTGGCCTATGGCCAAACCATGCACCGACTGAATCTTCCTTGATGAGTGACTCAAATTGCCCAGTCTTATATGGACAAGGACGTGCTGAGAAATTCGGTTCGTCCCACGCCTTCCGCATCACACTGACATCTGAATTGCATTGAAGGTAAGACATAACAAATTTAACAAAAGAGAGAATTAGCCACGAAAACAACACCTAGCCTGACAGTCGGAAAACCTAATGTAATGCAAGCCGACACTCTATCAGCGATTGTTTGACTCTTCCTACCTAGCCACGGTAATTTCAAATAAACAGAACAAAGCTAAGACCCAAAACTACTGGTTCTTTGGGTGCTCAAAAGTACACTTGTTTAACGATATTCGTAGGATTTTTATTGTCACATAAAATATGATAAACGTTCCTCAACTTTTGCACAAGATTACAAAGAGAATAAATCATCAACGTGCGATAGACTTAGGTAAATATCAGGTATCATCTTACGGGACTTAGAAATAAAAGAATTAGTACAGTTAGTGTACAAAGCAGTGAACGTAGTTTTACGATAAACACTCATAATGAATAAACCATCTCTCCATTCAACCAGTACGTTTGTTAGGCATGAAAAGCTTTAGCTTCACTGATAAAATCAGAGACAGAGTATCATCAACATCAAACTTAACGTGGGGTGTACTGTATTTTTCAAATAAAAAGCTTTTATGAAAACAAGCAAAGATATTAGCTAATACTTGAAATAGGAAACTGTCCTTCGAAACCCCATTGACTTAGGCATACATGGTATTCAGTCAGTCAGTTCGTTGCCATACGCGATACACGCTCGGGCGATCATGTCCCGAAAGAGATATGACTGACTAGGCAGAAGATTTTCCCGCAGTAGGCTGGCATTACTTTCTGCAGTAGACTGGTTGGCAACAAAGAATGTAGAAACGAATTTATCCTGCTATTTAACCCATAGCTGGAGGTAGAAGAGACGGATTAATACACTTCCCAAGGGTATTCGCCCGTATGTGAATGCAACTGGAAATCGAAATCGGCTCTCTGATTTCTCGTTCTGAGACGATATATATACTGCACCATAACGCCCATGACATCATTAAAGCTAAATTGAGATCATTACTTATATATATATATATATATATATATATATATATATATATATAAAAGCAACGATCTCAATGTAGCTTTATATATATATAACTATAAATTTATCTTTAAACACGTCTCGAAAAACCCACCGAGTATAAATGAGGAGGGGAAAAAAATGGAAACAAAAAAAGAAACGAATTAATCATTTGAACATTAGTCAAAGTACTGGTCGAAAGAAAAAAAAAACCGAGACGAGGAACCTAACACGTAAAGCGCTCAATACAAAAGCAGAACAAATAAATAAATAACTAACCAAGAGCCAACGGACCTACCTAGGTTTCACCTAATGGATCATCAGGACAAGCTGGCCAACTTGCCCAGATGATCTATTAGGTGAAACCTAGGTACATCTGTTGGCTCTAAATTCAGATCGTTGCTTATAAGTAGCTAACCTAGAGCCAATATTATTATGTCTTACATTTTCATAGCTTCGTTTACTATTTGGTATTCTGCAAAAGGTTGAAAATTAGGATTGTGCAGGTTAAGTACGAATTGGCGACAATATAACATTTTGTGTTTAATTTAACGCTTGCATTTGAGGACCATAGATGTTATGCCAGGATTTGTCATCGCAGGCTACAATTAGAACAACATAAGATATGCAGATGATACAGTACTGATTGCAAACAAGGAAAGGAAACTACAAGACCTCCTATAGAAGGTAGTTGAAGAGAGTGACAAAAAAAAAAGGACTACAAATAAACTGCAAGAAAACCGAATGCATGGTCATCAGCAAAAGTAAATGAACTTCTTTATTATTATGTTAAAGGCTTTAACATTTTTCTTGTTAGCAACTTATAAGAATTGCTAGATTAGAACAGTGAAACAGCATCGATCCTGACTATTCCACAGTCTTTTAATCGTTCTGGAACATCTGGTACTCGTGACCTTGTGCCATACTAAGTTCTGCTTGCTAAATATTGAAACCTACGCATTATAGTGAATGAAAATTGCTTGGCAAATAAAAGAGTTCGACCATTGAGTAAAAAATAAACGTTACATTCAATGGACATCGATTTTACACGGAATATTTTACGAAATGGGCACTTAATAGTTAACCTCTAAAAAAACTATAAAATATCGATTGAGTCGAGAAACTAAATTGTTCATGTTTTGAAGAAACGATGATTGGTCAATTTTGATTTTAATTTGACACTTTTGAGTCCCTTACCATATTCAATTTCTTGTAAAAAAAGAAAAGAAAAGAAAAAGTGTAACAAATTAGTTATTTCTAAATAGGAAACCAACGTATTATATTTTAGTTTACTCAAAGCCAGGAGAAGATGTCATGATTGTGCAGTGGATATCGGCCCGAAATGAGAAATCGGAGACCCGAGTTCGAATTCCTTATTTTCACTTGCGCTCAAATACCCTTGGGAATTATATTAATCCATCTCTACTCCATCCAGCAATGGGCTAAATAGCAAGACAACCTACTGGGTAAAAATCTTCTAGTCAGTCATGAACTAAAAGAGACACGATCGTACAAGCGTGTATCACGTATGGCACTTAACTGAGCGTTACCTCACCTGGAAGGTGAAGGGGTTTACGTTGGGCCAATACGTCTACTTGCAAAAATGAGAAGTTACAGAAGCATTGACAACCCCCATTGACGGCAAAGGAATCATCGATGGTCTATTCTCTATTGGGAGCGATGAGGTTCAAAATCCAGTAGAATAAAAAGATGTAAATTCCAGTCCATTGCTTGTTAAATAATTGTTATAAATTATATTAGATATTCATATATTATGAATGTTTATATACGTGCTTTATATACGTTCCAAATGTTGTCAAAACCGGGATTGATAGTCGAGACAAGCTCCCACTGTCTATAAAATGCTTCCATGGCATACGTCTCAAATAGTCTTTGTCAGCCCCAAGCCAGAGATGGACGAAGGCTCACACTGGCGCCTCATAACCAGCTGTTCGTGTAAGTGTAGCTTGATAGCCAACATTTTCTGCAGTCAAGCCGTCCCTAAATGCAATACATTATATTCTTTTATCGTATAGTCTGGGTAGCGCATAGCCTCTACATGCTATGAATCATGCATGCGCCCAGGTGGGGTTTCGCCTGTTTCACCACAAAATGATTTAATTTTGACCAAACAGATAAAGGATACCTACACAACCGGGCATAATTATTAGGCCACCCCAGTTTAAAAAACAAATGATATATTTCATACTATTTTTAGTATTTATTGCCAAATGAATAATTCTAAATGAAAATAGAATCGTTCTTTTGTTATTATTACTTTGCAAAATTTTACAAGGTAGCCAGGAAGCTTTTGCTTCGGCTCGCCAATAAGATGAAGAAACTAGCATGGGGAAGTGATCGCAAAAACTGGACACCAGAACAGTTCATTTGATGCACATATTATTGTGAAATATTAAAAAAAACATTCTATTTTCATTTAGAAATATCCACTTAACTAGGTACCTCCATTACATCGCAAAAAAAACCCCAGCAAGGTATTAAAAAGGCCCAAAACTTAATATAACAAACTTTTTCCATCAAAATGTTTATAATATTATTAAGAGGAAAAATCAAAGTAATATTTATTCATTTTATAAAATTTTTTAATCTCTTTTAACATGTTGGAAATTTTAGCAGAAAATTTTGTTTTGATTTGAGTTAGCGTTGCAAAAAATGTTCTGACTGTTTACAATCAATCACGTCATTTTTTACGAAACTTACTTTTTTGGTGACAAACACATTAATTTAGAAATTCTCGCAGAAATCAAATAATTATCTTATTTTAATGAAACTTTCAGTACTCATTCACAAATGAATAGAATTATTTTTGAAATTATTGTTTTTTTTAAATATTGAGGAATTTTTTAACCCTGTTACCCCCCACCCTCTACGTAAATTCATGAAATTTTAAAAAAATTTAATTGTCAGCAAAGTATTTTTATTAGTTAAACGCAGAACTCATCGGGGAATATAAATCATCAATTTTTTTTATTTGAAATTATTCGGCACTATCCGAAAATTTTCTCCAAAGAGTAAAATAAAAATGCAATAAAACTCTTAATTTGATAAGCTTTTAATTGCTGGAATAAATAATAAAAATTAAGGACATTATAATTTTTCGATTACTAATAAAATTTTAAAAGAATTGTTTTCATTTTTTATTATTATGATTATTCATAAAGTTTTTAAAATATTTTAAAAATCTTTTAAAAAAATGTTGTCCCTTTCTTTTAGTTAAGAATTAATGATTATATTGCCTATCAAAAAATAAAAAAATTAATAAAAAATTTTCAACAATTATATTTTTAAAATAAGTAAAAAAAATGGTTTTGTGCGTAAATAAATATGTTCATTTAAGTACGATGTTCCGTAGGAGTCATAACAAGTTTCCATAGAGATCGTATTTATTTTAGAAGTTAAAAAGTGTTTTGGATTATTCCTCTTACATGGTAAACGACAGAAATTGCACTTTGATTTTGATTCAAATCTCTTCAAGACGATTATAAAATTCAACACCCTGTTTTGTAAGTTATTCTATAAATATTTAAAGCAACTTTTACATTTTAATTCCTAATTTTCTAATTTTGTTAAAAAAAAAAAATTTTCAAATTCAAAATTTGTGGAGGTACCTAAAAATAATATGAAAATAGATATTAAAAGTAAAAATTAATAAATACCATAACATTTCATAAATTATTGAGTTAACTCTGTCGTTATTTTCATTCTGTTATTCAATTGTAAATATTTTTAAAAGAAAGTTTTATATTATTTTAATTTTTATTTTTCATAAAACATCTTCAAACGTAAGCCTACAAAGCTAAACTAACTAAAATTCCATCAAATATTGGATAATTACTGAAAACTGTGTTAAATGTTTAATTTTAACATAGTTAAAAATAAAAAAAACGATTTGTACGAATAACATTTATACCAAATTCGTCTTCCATACTTTTGGTCGGATACTGTAAATCATCAGTTGTCGGCTGCTCCTAAGATGCTGATAAGGTGTTGACAGCTGTGATAACATGGCTACCGTAATTGAGAAATGCTTTTTGAAACATTTTTCAAGCAATAAGCAAGTAATTCTTGTTTCAAGTCAACTTAAAGTAAGTTTAAATTAGGTAATTTGAAGAAAATAATGTGACAGCGAGGTGTATTTTATTTTTGTAAGATTTTTTTAAAACCGAGAATTGCCGTCTGTTTACAATCGATGAAAAATATCGGAAAATTTGAAATTTTAAAAACTTTTTTTTTAAATTTAGAACATTTTTGATTCCGATCAATATAATTTCGGTTTAAATTACGCCAGAGTATTTTGCTTCCTGGAATTACTAAATTTAATCCCTTGGATTTTAATTAAAGCTAATTTTAAAGCTTGAAGATAATTTATTTATTTTTAAAATTTAAATTTAAATTTGGGTATAGAAAAATGAGTGGAGGTACTTACACTTAACAATAAATACTAAAAATAGTATGAAATGCATCATTTCTTTTAAAAAATTGGAGTTGCCTAATAATTTTAGCTGGTAGTGTAAATAAAGTTGAGATAATACAAACAATGGTTAAAACAGCAAACAACCTCTGCCAACGATTTTTGAAGTCCGAGATTTGGCGAAGGCGGTAAACAGACGCCTCATAACCAAGGAAAGAAAAACCTGATTTTAATCCTCCACTACCTTGCTGTCATATCCAAACATGGGAAAGGATATGAAATTAAATCCAGACAGGAAATCCAGCGAGGAACACCACTTGGCTGTTAACTTTGACAACTTTCCGGTAACTAATGCAGCCACGCCGTCTCCAAATGTAATGCCCTAATATTCCTTTGGATCTTGTCGGTATTATCGAGATGGAGGGAGGCATGTAGTCTGAGCAGTGCACCGTCTCCATATACCATCGCCCAGGCCTATGCCTTAGAGTGGCCACTGTAGTCTCACCAACAAAAGAATTTAATTTTGACCAGAGAGGGTAATACCTACTTCGCGTTTAAGTTGATATACCTTATTTTGTTTTTAATTTATTAAGCAGTGAAATTAATAACAACCGGTCTAAATTGAGAAACCTTACTAAAGAAAAAAAAAAATGTGCACCCAAAAGGAAATCGAACCTGCATCCCCATTAGGAAATCACTATTAAAAGTCAAAGTGTGCCTCTACCAGTTGGATCATGAAGACCAGCTTGACAATCGCGTTGGAGTTATCTATTAACGAAAAGACGTTTTTCTCGTAGTGACTTCTACAAATTTATTTTCCCTCGCTGCAGTTTCATAACCGAAACATAAACAACAGTATTTATTTAAAGGACTAAAGTTTGACTAAACAGGAAGTTAACTTTATCTCGTAAGATAAAGGGATACCTATTACTAATGTTGTTCTTGTTTATTTTTATAAAACACATTTACTGCATTAGCCACTCGGCTTAATGAGTTTGATTTTGATTTGAAAAATGCTACTTTAATTAAAATAAAAAGTGAAAGCAAAAGTGTTTATAAAGTACTTTGATCACTAAATCATCCGCGGTAAATGTTTGCATTCAGATTCTTGCATTGTCTCGTCCATCTTGGCAGAGCTTCTATTATCACAATGTGCGATACTTAGTAAAAAAAAAAAAGAAAAAGAAAAAACATAAGGAAACTACATGAAATCGACTATCCCACATACCTAGACACGTCTAAAAAGATTAATTTAAACTTCAGTGATCCAACATATTCAATGTTTCTTCTAGGTAGATAATTATAACCGATGGTTACGGAGTACTTCGTAATAGTTATCAGGAATGTCATGCTAGATCGGCTACGACTTAGTAGTGGTTCTGATCCTCATTAGGTATACCATACTTGTGCCACAAGTAACCTATGCTTAATAAATCGTCATAACCCTCGCTTGCGTTATTATATCACTCTACTTCTTACACATATGATTCTATCAATAAAAACATTACTTTACTCTGATGAAGTCCTTGTTGAGGACGAAACTCGTTACGTAATTTTTTTCCACTTTATAATTCATTTGCCTAATTTTGTAGATATAATATACTTGTACAGTCTGAAACAATTCTTTTATTTCAAAACCACTCCCATCTAATTTCAGTATTTATAAGGAAATAATTTACTAATAATTTTTCTATTTGATATTAGTATACTGTGCATACAATAGCCATATTCTGTCAATAAGGTTTATTTTTACTAAAAACTTGTAATCTAATTTCTGTCACTTGAAATGAAATTCTGCAGTAAAATAATTTGCAATGCATATCTAGAGTAGATGTTATGAATATTCGAGTTTTATCTAGTTATAGCACTTGTCAAAACATAAATAGGATCAATAGGTAATAAGTGACATACGTGATACCTGCTTGGAGGATCGTTGTCTCGAAAGAGACAAGACTGACTGGGCAGAAAATTTTTCCCGAAGTAGGTTGCCATTTCTTTTTGCGGTAGACTGGTTGACTACCAAAGCTATAGAACCCAATCTTTCCCTGCTGTCTAACACATAGCTAGAGAGAGATAAAGATTAGTATTGTTTTTCTATTTGCAAATAATTTCTATAATAAAATAATTTGCATCTACATGAATACATTCAGGTAGATAAGTAATGGGTGTTATAGATGGTATTAGGTTTTATAAATTAAAGTTTCTTACTTCCTGGACATTTTTTATTTTTTATTTTTAAGATTGGTTTCATTACTAAAAATGTTACAAGAAATTTATTCTCAGATCAAACCGTGCCAATTAATTCATCTTTTTTATGTTACCTGTCTCCATATACATATCCAGAGGTTACTTATTTTTTATATTTAATCAAGTTCATCCCAAGCAAGGTAGTAAAGCCACTAAGATACAAGGTGTTACTGGGTGTACAAGAATAAGAAACAGAAACATTACTAAAAAACGAGAACCAAAGATGAGTAATCAGAAGAACAGTAGATAACGGTTGATAATGCAATGACATTTTTGCAGATTAAAGTTGTCTCGAAATCATGGAGCCGGAAGAGAGTTCCACAAGAGAGAAGTGCGAAAAACGAAACTGTTACCACATCAGTAACGGTTACATTTAGCTAACTCAACTATAAATTGATAAAACCTTGTAGCCTGACTAGTGCCATACGTGATACACGCTCGAAAGAGACATGACTGACTGGGCAGAATATTATCCCACAGTAGGTTGCCATTACTTTTTGCGGTAGACTAGTTGCCAGTCAAGGATATCTGACCAAATCTGTTATCATTTAAACCACAACTGGAGGGTAGGGGCGGATTAATACCTTTCCCAAGGATATAAGCGCCTAAGTGAATGCAGGGCATTCAACTGGAATTCGAACTCGGATTCCTGATTTCTCTTTCCGAGTCGATATCCACTGCACCATAATGCTCATCCGTCAAGAAACGCTTACAGTACCTGGCATTCCCAAACGGTCACCTATTTAACTACTGACCAGGCTCAATGTTACTTAACTTCGGTGGTCGGACGAAAACCGGTGTATTCAACGTGATATGACCGAAAACGTAATCGTAACCTGTTCAATAGGGTTAACCGCTATCTTCCCCATATACCCGTATAAAGTGAGCCACTTACACTCTAACCCCTCAGCCTCGAGTGCCTCTTCTGCTTTGTACAGGGTGAACATCACTGTTATAAATAAATAAATAAACCTTCTTAGTAACAATTGCGGATGTGCGTTGTGGTGCAGTGGATATCGGCTCGGAACGAAAAATCAGGGAGCCGAGTTCGAATTCCAGTTGAATTCGATGCATTCCCTTACGCGCAAATACGGAAAAGGTAATTGGGAAACTTATTAATCCGTCTCTTCCTTTCAGTTATGGGTTAAGTAACAGGACAGATTGGGTTCTATAGCCGTTGCTGGCAACCAGTCTAATAGCAGAAAGCAATGGCAATCTACTGCGGGATAATCTTCTGTCCAGTCATGTCTCTTTCGAGACATGATCGCCCAAGCGTGTTTCACGTATGGTACTTAACTGACTGACTGAATATAAAAGTTGGAAAAATAATTAAGGCTTCTACTGGGCATAAAGTGGGTGACCGGTTTTCTATTGTTATGAAGTAATAAACTGATCCCCCACTAATTACTACTTAATAATATATTCTATCTCTTCCCGCTCTCGGTATGAGTCAAATAACAGGACAGATTGGGTTCTATAGCCTTGGCTGGCAACCAGTCTACCGCAGAAATCAATGGCAACCATTTGCGGTTAATCTGTCTTTCGAGGCATGATCGCCTAAGCGTGTTTCACGTATGGCACTTAACTGACTGACTGAGTAACAATTACCGAGAGAGAGCACAATTTGAACAACGCTAGTACACTCGGTCACGATGACTTGTGACTTGGTGTTAGCATAAATATACATACTTCCGAACAGTTATGTCTGCCCAATTTCACTCTCCATTGATTGGGTTTGGTTTTCAGTCTTTTTCCAAAGTTTCAGCACTCTTTTATCGCCTCCCCAATCTGATGATATTAAGAAGGTATCTTCCTTCTTTCGCTCACATAGTCGGAAGGCGAATGAGCTAACCACTCGGCCGCGCGCTTGATACCATTACCTAATGATATTTGAAAACCATAAAACAGACGAATGAAAACTCTCCTTCAAAGAAAGCGTAAACAAGTCTGTTTCTTTTTCTTTTACTCTTTTGTGATTGTTTTGTTTTACTTTGTATGTCTCTTTAATTGAATGTTGGATGAACAAGAAATAAGATTTGCGAGAATATATGTTTGGAAGCCATCTAAGCCAGGGTGATTGGAGGTAAGATCTGGATGCAAAGATTAGAAGATTGGGGAAAAAGCCTGTCTTGTACAAGATTTTTACAATGATGCCACAGTATCTGGATAACGAAGCCTATAAAAATCAATTAAAATAGTAAATAAACTTCTAAAATCTTCGATATCTCGGTATATTATTTGTTTTAGATCGCCATTGTTATTTTCTAAAAGAAACCCTCTCAGTCGGAGAATGTAAAATGTGTGAATTGAATAATGACGAGACTGATCACAGGCTAAATACAATTTGATAATAAACAGGGCCGTGCTTAGGGCCCCGCAGACCCCGAAATTGCTAGGGGGGCGCAAGTTCCCTAGGGACCGCAAGCCTCCGGGAAGCCGCAAGGCCCCTGGGCTCCACAGATGTATTGAAATGAAAAAAATTAAGAAAATAATTTTTAGGATGAACTGGAAAATTGTTATCATACATGAATGTTGAAATAGGCATCTATCAATCCCTCTCCCTCTGTCTCTTTATATATACACTAGCAGTATAGTCCGGAGATGCTCGGGTGTAATGAAAGCTTTAAAACCAATCCATGGTCCTGGAGCTCAGACTCTTTGGACGTTCGCACGAAAGACTAAAAAGCAATAGTTATTACCAGTTAAAACTAAACCGTAGACTGAAAGAAAAATGAATGGATGTAAGTAAAATTTTGATTTCTTGGTATCGATATCGAATAAGTTTTTTTCGTCGTAAACTGAATTTTGGAGGCTAAATAAGTTCTCTGAGTAAATGGTATCATGGCTGAGACTAAGAACTACAATTATACCTACTTAGAGCCAAACCCGAAGCAAAAACTGAAAGGGCTGAAAAAAAATACAGACATACAGGCAGATAAACAGTTACGTACACAAACATCTTGCTATATATATATTATTGATTTTCTGCACTATTGTAAGAACTGCAACCTTGAAACTTTTGAATATCGTTTCTTATGTCTTTGTCTATGAGTGTATCAAATTTGATTAAAATCGGACCACTCCTTCTATAACCCGATTTTTTCGATTATCGATTTTCGATATTTATCGGGGGTACCTCGACACAAAACCTAGCTAAGAACACTCGCAGACGCTTATAGTACAACTGTGTAAATTTTCAAGAAAATCCGTTCAGCTGTTTCGCAGTCTATAGGTAACGGACACACACACATACACACACAGACATACACACACACATACACACACACAGAGACGAAGTTCCATTTATAAATAAGTTTAGATATATATAATCTTTAATAGAAGCATTCTGGCCCCGAAGAGTTTGCAAATCATTTGTAATTAACAAAAAATGAACTTGAGAGAGAAATAGATGAGAGATAACTGTTTCAACATACATAACTAAAATTTGTGTAAAGGCTCGTAATGTATAGCTTCAAAACGCCAATTGCGCGATTTCTTCCGTTTTTTCTTGATCACGGAATATCTGTGTTCCAAGAGTAGGTTATTTTGTTTAAAGTACCATTTATTGTGGGTTCAGTATGTTCGGTGAGTGGGGGGGCAAGTTGCATTTTGCGGGTAGAGGGGCCGAAAGGCGCAATCTACGGGTGGGGCGTTGTTGCTAAGAACGGCACTGATAATAACTGTTAAATGTGAAAACATACCAGTTGAGAAAGTTGTCGTACATCTTATAGTGCAATGTTTCCCAAACTATGGGTCGCGACCTACTAGTGAATCCAAAGCCGAATGTTATTGATTCGTAAAAAGTTATACAAGAATTTCGCATTAGCTTCGATGAAACGCTATCGATATAGTTCAAGACTCGGGTTTTCATTGCCAGGCTGTTGTTGCATCAATCAGTATGTTGTTTTGACGAGCTTAACAAATCAGGTTAATCCTGCTATCAATTTAATCATTCGTCATCGTAAAAAGTTTGCTGGTTGGTTGTTTTATGGCATATCAACCTCGGCGGGTCATTTATTGCCAACTAAATTTTATTTATTTATTGCTAGTAATACCTTTTTCTTTCAACAATTTATTGTTGTTTTTATATCAGTTTTGTGTCTAGTTATACTTCTTTCATTTCGAGTATCAAGATTCATTGGGATTTGTTTTTAAGGGCAGGGTCCCCAAGTCCTACCCTTGTTATTTAACCCATAACTGGAGGGAAGGGACGGATTAATACCTTTCTCAAGGGTACCAGTGCTAAAGTGAATGCAGGGTATTCAACTGGAATTCGAACTCGGCTCACCGATTTCTCTTTCCGAGCTGATATCTACTGCAGCACAACACACATCCGTCACTAAATGCTTACAGCACCTGGTATTCCCAAGAAGTCACCCATCTAAGTACTGACCAGGCTAAACGTTGCTTAACTTCAGTGATCGAGCGAGAACCGGTGTATTCAACGTGATATGGCCATAAGCCCTCGTAAAAAAGAAATCAATTTTCACTTATTTATACAGTACTTTAGCTATTGTAATGGTTTTATCAGTTGATTTCAGAATTTTAACTTTTATTATAGATACCTATTTTTTTATATTCCTAAATATCTTTTGATTATATATAGATATAATGCACCTGTCTTCAACGTCTAAGTTATTTCAATCAAAAGTTCAAATTCTGTGACCAAAAGTTAGATATCAACTTACAAATGATATCTAGAAATCAAACGACTATACATATAGATAACTAAAAGTTAAAATGTTTTTGATAAGTAAATCTGAGTTGGCCGCCATAAGCTGTAGCCATGAATAGTGGTTCGCGATTCTAAAATGTTTGGGTACCCCTTATAATATCGAGCAGGGGCGGTAAGAGATCAGGCATTATCATTTTTACAGGTATGTCAGCAGAACTGCTTATTTTTATATTAATCAAATAATATATTAATTATCAGCGTATATAAGATCTCAACCACCTTCCGTGAGAGGGATCGGGTCCTGTAACCAACCCCGTGAGCGAGGAATTCCCGGTAGGCGCGGGTCAACAGCCCGCGTCGATCACGTCCCTGCCCTTTGTACACACCGCCCGTCGCTACTACCGATCGAACGGTCCGGTGACGTTCTCGGGTAGCGTGCACGCGGCCGCAGCGGCGAAAGCCGTTTCCCGCGCGTGTCGTCCTCGCCTCGGCGTTCGATGCCTGGAGAAGACGACCGATCCCGATCGTTTAGAGGAAGTAAAAGTCGTAACAAGGTTTCCGTAGGTGAACCTGCGGAAGGATCGTTACCGTTTCTTGGGTTCTATTTCCTGTCCCTTCTGTTGTGGCAAATGTGGTAAATCCACTTAAGTTAGTAAATCTATGAGATACTACTTCCATTAATTTAATAATCTACACAAATAAAACACTGAACCTCATTTAAACAGAATTATTTCTCGAGCAAAATGAGCCGTTAAATTAACCAGCTACTTTAATCCCACGTTTCTGAGATTGCAATCTTATCAGATCAAGTCTTTCACGAGAAAAACTCGGATACTTTTGTCTATTAAGTGATCGTTCTGCTTCAACTTGGTCCTGAAATATGTTCTATCGTTGCCGTCTTTGTCATTTTAAGTTGCTAATCTTTTCTTCCGAGAGATATTTCGATTTCACTGAGCACATCGAATTTTAACATGAACGTATATTGAGCAAAAAGTGATTTATATAATACCAGGATTAATTAACCAATCATAGACGTCTTCTAACGTCTAAAAAATTAAATGGGAACGGATTAATTAAACGGTTTATTGGCCTCTTTTTTAGTTGTGAATTCTTTATCTCCGCTGTATTGAATTTCAATACATTGTTTCAAAATTAATGTTTCATTGTATCTCACTATTAAAACTTTCTAAACATCGCCGTCATTTTAAGCAGGGCTTACGACCATATCACGTTGAATACACCGGTTCTCGCTCGATCACCGAATTTAAGCAACGTTGAACCTGGTCAGTAATTAGATGGGTGACCGCTTGGGAATACCTGGTGCTGTAAGCATTTCGTGACGGATGTGCGTTGTGGTGCAGTGGATATCGGCTCGGAAAGAGAAATCGGGAATCCGAGTTCGAATTCCAGTTGAATGTCCTGCATTCGCTTAGATCCTTGGGAAAGGTATTAATCCGCCCCTTCCTTCCAGTTGTGGGTTAAATAACAAGACAGATTGGGTTATATATCCTTGACTGGCAACTAGTCTATCGCAGAAAGTAATGGCAACCTACTGCGGGGTAATCTTCTGCTCAGTCAGTCATGTCTCTTTCGAGCGTGTATCACGTATGGCACTAGTCAGGGTAGGATTTGGGGACCCTGCCCTTAAAAACAAATCCCAATGAATCTTGGTTCTCGAAAAAGAAAAAAAGTATAACTAGACACAAAACTTATATAAAAACAACAATAAATTGTAAAAAAAGAAAAAAAAGGTATTACCAGCAATAAATAAAATTTGATTGGCAATAAATGACCCGCCGAGGTTGATATGCCATAAAAACAAAGCAACCAACCAAATCATTTTAAGCAGAGATACACTAATGTTAGTAGAAAATACAAGGTTTTAAGTGTCACTCAAGATAGAAGGCATAGAAGTTTGGTGTCAGGTGTCAGTCAGTTGAGTGCCATACGTGATACACGCTTGGGCGATCATGTCCCGAAAGAGACATGACTGACTGGGCAGGAGATTATCCCGCAGTAGGTTGCCATTGCTTTCTGCGGTAGACTGGTTGCCGACCAAGGCTATAGAACCCAATCTGTCCTGTTATTTAACCCATAACTGGAAGGAATAGGCGGATTAATACCTTTCCCAAGGGTATTTGCGCGTAAGTGAATGCAATGAATTCATCTGGAATTCGAACTCGGCTCCCCGATTTCTCGTTCCGAGCCGATATTCAATGCACCACAACGCACGGGAGTATAAATAATAAAAAAACAAAACAAAAAAAATCAAACTCAGTAAAACAAAAAAAAAAAAGAAATCACTCGTAAAGATCAAGAGTTTTATGCTATTGTTCCCTAAATACAAGACCCAAGAGTCATCCAAGGTAGGGTGTTACTGAATGGCGTTGTTTTATAGGCATAATAATTGTAGATTATTAGGATGCGCCTGATAGATAGGATGTGCGTTGTGGTGAAGTGGATATGGGCACAGCCGAGTTCGAATTCCAGTTGAATTCGTTACAATCTCTTACGCGCAAATACCCTTGGGAAAGGGATTAATACGAATCTTTTCCTTCCACCTATGGGTTAAATGGCAGGACAAATTGGGCTCTATAGCCTTGGTTAGCAACCAGCCTACCGCAGAAAGTAATGGCAACCTACTGCGACAAAATATCTTGCCCAGGCAGTCATATCTCGAAAGAGACATGATCGTTCTAAGCGTTTATTACATATGGCACTTAACTAACTGATAGAGATATTTAGACAAGAGAAAATTCAGGGTTTACTAAACGTTATTAGCTTGCTTATTAAAATCTTGAATGATTTTCTCCATCCACTGCACTCCCATCACGCCAGTATTCTCATCCTTCTATTACACTCTTCCTGACACCCCCTATAACCTGTCCCTCTTTCTCATCACTTTCCTCCTATGTAACCCCTGCGCACCAGTGGCAGTAAAACTGCCTTGATCTGGGTAAAATGATTAAAAAAAATACAAGCTAGTCTTTCTGTCTTTGAACTATTAATATTTGAACCTTGTCAAAAAATCTATTGTTCATAGGTACGCCATGCAAACGCAGAATTGGAAATTTCAGTCACCCACACTTAATGCATTATATATTAAAAGAAAAATCTTTCCTGATGATTTTTTTCAGTACGTATTAAATAGTAAATGAAATAATTCACTCATCTACACACAAAAATTACTTCTAGTGACAAGTGTTTAATCATTAACCCATTTATTAGATGTAACAATTTAGAGGGAAAAAAGACAAAGATGCATTCAGATGTCTTAGGATCTTTCGATGGCCAAGCATCCCAGCAAACATATCACTCAATAAGTCCCGGGCCTGACATATAGATGGCGCCACTAATAAAAAAAATAAACTATATAATTTTTATGAAGTACTAACCTTTAAATGGAACATGACAAAATTTTGGTCTAATCGGAGTGTTAGTTTACAAATTAAAATTTGTAAAAATAAGTTATTTAAATGAAGATACCTTTTCAAATTTTCAAAAAAATGGAAAAATCTGAATTTTGTGTGTTGATAAATCATTGCTTTCTGATGGGAAAAATGCTGTTCAAGCAAAGCAATGACTTGATAACTATTATTCGGACTTGGCTCCATCGGAAACAACGGTTAAAAGGTGGCATGCTAACTTTAAACATGGTCGTATAGACACAAATGCTGCTGAACGCTCAGGTCGTCTAAAATCGGCAGTAGTCCCAGAAAACACCAAAAAACACGCCAAACTCGCCTTGGCCGATCATAAATTGAAATTGCGGGCGATAGAAGAGGAGTTGAACACTTCAGAAGGCAGTGTATTCCCCATTTTGCATGAATATTTGTCAATGAGAAAGTTGTGTTTAAAGTGGGTATCACGTTTGCTCACAGTCGATCAAAAACAACAACGTGTCGACGATTCACAGCATTGTTTGCAAGTGTTTCAACGCAACAAGAAGGAGTTTTTGCGTAAATATGTGACAATAGATGAAACATGGAATCACCACTTTACTCCGGAGTTAAATCAGCAGTCAGCTGAGTAGACAACAGCAGGTAAAAGCCGTCCAAAGCGACCAAAGACGCAAACATTATCAGGCAAGGTTTTGGCCTCCATATTTTAGAATGAGCAAGATATTTTGTTCATCAATTACATTGAGAAAAGAAGAACCATCAATAGCGAATATTATATAGCATTATTGGTGCGTTTGAAGGAAAAAATTGCCAAAAACCGGCCACAAATGAAAAAAAAAAGTGATCTTGCACCAAGACAACTCACCGTGTCACAGTTCGATGGCAGAACTACATGAATTGCATTTCAAATTGCTTCTGCATCCACCCTATTCTTCAGATTTCCCCCCCCCCCCAGTGACTACTGGCTGTCTGCAAACCTCAAAAGAATGCCCCAGGGAAAGAGATTTGGCTCTAATGAAAAAATGATATCGGAAACCGAGGCGTATTTTGAGGCCAAAGACAAATCGTTCTACAAAAAAGCATCGAATTGTTAGAGAAGCGTTGGAATCAGTGTATCTCCCTAGAAGGAGACTTTGTTGATGAATTAAGTCGAATTTTGCCTAAAAGTTGTTATTTTTTTAGTTAATCCTTGGATTTATTAAGTAATGTGTTACTTACACTGGTTTATAAAAATATCGAAATGGTGTCAAAACACCAAACATCATTTTTTGCTAATTTGCGGGCGCTTAATCTGAAAATGACGTTACATTTTCTTGGTTAGTTACCGTTTTTGCTGTACAAAAATGCCTCATTTTTGAAAGAAAAGCATTTTCCCATTTGTGTTATGTATATATGATATTGACTGATGGCAATATTTCTCATATCAATTTGTACTTAAACCAAAAATATTAGTCTGCTTATTGAGAAATACTATTTTTTCAATAACAACCAAATCCTAAGTTTTTAAAGATTAAATGTACCAAGATCAACAAGTATTTTCTTGATTGTCTCTCATGTCCAATGTTCTTTAAATCCCTTTTGATACTCCAGCAGTAGTCAGCCATCATTCGTTTGTCTCACCGTCCCTGGTAGCGCTCTTCCATTGTTTTATTATCCTGATGGAATCGTTCTCTTTGATAATTGCGGCAATCACTTATATTGCCGCAATTATCCGGAAAATTATCTAAATGGCTATGTAAATATGAGCCTTAATACTCATATTAGCGTATTATTGATAAAGTGTATCACTGATAAAGTTTAACAGTTAATTTGAATTTTGGCAATAAATTGGAAAATTTAGGTACTTCAGTTTTAAATTGTTTTATTTAAAAACACATATTCTTAAAAAAATAGTTTATTTAAGATGGCTGACATAAATTGCCCGGCCTACCAGAAAATTGATGGGTTTCCACAATCTTTGTTAAGTAAAGAAGGAGGAAAAATTCAAAGTCCAGAGGTTTGCTCTAGTAAAGGAAGGGGTTGGGATGGATATATATATATATATATATATTAGTACGACAGATATCGGTTATAATTACATATTACAAGAAAGGCCGGCAAATACGAGGGCGCTCAACTTTAGATCTAAATTTTAAATTTCTGGTATCTGATGTGCCTCGATGCACAAATTAGCCGGCCTCATTTAGCATCCTGCTACTTTAGTTTTTTTTTTTATCCCTGTTTCTAAATATCCAAGATTTTAATGACAGTAATTTTGTTAAGAAAGGTGACATGCTGCATGGTCGTGGACGTAAATCTTTTGTGGCAAATTTCGTAATTAGACTGTTTTCTTTCGTAAAAAAACATTTTGTGTTCCTATATCCGATATCATAAATTCCTTGTTGTTTTTAGTTATGTAACTATTTGTGGTATTTTTGCTGCTTGTATATTTGCACACACACACGCAGATACACACACACACACATACACACACACATGTATATATATATATATATATATATATATAGATGTAATAAATGAAGAACAAAGTAGAAAATCTGTTTTAATTTAACATGTTTCATTATTGTTAACTAGATCTTCTTCAGACGTCTAGTTAATAACAAGAAATGAAAAATTATATATATATATATATATATATATATATATATATATAAATTTCAAATTTCCCTATATTACCGATGAATTAAATATCAATTGCTGAAATGGCCATACAATTTTGTGAAATTTGAAATTTTTTATATATAATATATATATTAGCTCTTTAAATAATTAATTTTTATTACATTGAGGCTGGTTCAGTTCTAATATTTAATTTTTAGTAAATAATATTAATAGGATCTCCTTTGGGATTTTACATCAAGTCGCCTTCTTTTGGATTTAAATATGTATTTATATATTCGTCATCCAAATACAAGCCTGTTTCGCTGTATCACAGCTCATCATCCACTTGCTTCTGGCCGGGATCGAAACTCGACCGATTTAGTGTCTGTCGGAGTCGCTAAACCCTAAGCGTGCAAAGAAAAAGACAGAGTGGGGCAGAGATAGAAAGACTTTGTTTACTAATGTTCACCTAATACAAAACCCAAAAGCCACTCAAAGTAGAGGGTTACTATGTGAACTTATATGAGCTTAGGGAAAAAATCAAGCTTTAGGAGTATAGAGCTGAAGCAGATTTTAGATAGAACTGAAAACTCATTTCTGAGCAAGAAGCAAGGGATAAACCTCTACTCCTGTTAAAAAAGCAGGGACATGTCCAAATTGGGCGATAGACGAACCTATATACACCTGTTGTTGGAAAAGAGTGTTGTGAAGTAGTTTTCGCACTGAAGGTTATAATCATGCTATATCGGTTGCTAATCGATTTAACGTATCCAAAATGTTAGGAACTTGGTAATCTTCCAATGAAAAGCTGACTCCTTCGTATTCGGATAACTTGCGACTAATATCAACTGCCTAGTAGTTCTACTGAACTCCAATAGAAGTCTAAAGAACTTCTATGAACTTCCCAAGAACTTCCTGTTAACTCTTATTAATATAAGGCGGGAGAGTTCATTATCTGAGGAATAGATGTGTTTTCCCATAACAGAGAGAGAAAAATCTAAACTTATTTATAAATGGAACTTTGTGTGTGTGTGTGTGTGTGTGTGTGTGTGTGTGTGTGTGTGTGTGTGTGTCCGTTACCTATAGACTCCGAAACGGCTGAACCGATTTTCTTCAAAATTTACACAGTTGTACTATAAGCGTCTGCGAGTGTTCTTAGCTAGGTTTTGTGTCGAGGTACCCCCGATAAATATCGAAAATCGATAATAAAAAAAATCGGGTTATAGAAGGAGTGGTCCGATTTTAATCAAATTTGATACACTCATAGACAAAGACATAAGAAACGATATTCAGAAGTTTCAAGGTTGCAGTTCTTACAATAGTGCAGAAAATCGATAATATATATATAAAAAGGCAAGATGCTTGTGTGTGTGTCTGTTTATCTGCCCTCATGTCTGTATTTTTTCAGCCCTTTTATTTTAGTTTTTGCTTCGGGTTTGGCTCTAAGTTGGTATAATTGTAGTTCTTAATCTCAGCCGTGATACCATTTACTCAGAGGAATTATTTAGCCTTTAAAATTCAGTTTACGACGAAAAGAAACTTATTTGATATCGATACAATGGAAATCAAAATTTGACTTACATGCATTCATTTTTCTTTCAGTCTACGGTTTCGCTTTAACTGGAAACAACTATTGCTTTTTAGTCTTTCGTGCCAACGTCCAAAAAGTCTGAGCTCCAGGACCATGGATTAGTTTTAAAGCTTTCATTACACTCGAAGCCCATCAACACCCACCCAAACTGCATTGTACTATATATCGATTTTAGTATTTTTATTTATTGTTTCGTTCCTCCAGCCCATTAGCATGGATCAGGCTAGTCTCCTTGAAAGTAAACCACTGCGCCTCCTCAGGTTAACTCTCACATCAGACCTCAAGTGGAATAACTATAAAGAATCCATAGCTAAATTCGCTTCTACGAAGGTCGGTTCTCTGTGCCAGGAAGTTTTTCCTGTCTGAAACAATCCTGCACATATACAAATCTACCATTCGCCCGTTCATTGAATACTGCTGCTATATCTGGTCGGGTGCTCCTGCTATCCACCTTGGTGTTCTAGACAAAATCCAACGGAGAATCTGTAATGTGATCGATCCCGACTTGGCAGCTAGGATAGTCACTCTCTCACCGACGCAGTTTGGCTTCCCTGTGCCTTTTCTACAAATACTTTCACAGCTTTCTACTCCGATGAACTTAGCTCACTGGTACCCCCTATATGTGAATTTCCTCGAGCAACAAGATTAGCATCTAGGTGCCATCCTTTTACTGTGGAACCTATAAATTGCAAACACATATTCTACTCCATCAGATTCTTTTCTCGCACTTCACGCCTGTGAAATTCCATTCCGCTCACTTGCATTCCCGACAGCTACAATCTTCAAGAATTCAAATGTAAAGTCAATAGTCATCTCCTGTTTCACTAACTTGCATCCTCTCTCTCATGCTCTTTTCTCGGTGCACCCCACTCTCATCAGTATTCTTATCGTTCTCATACCCTCTTCCTGACACCCCTTGTAACCTGTCACTTTTTCTCATAACACTCCTCCTATGTAAGCCCCTGCACAACAGTGGAATTAAAATGCCTTGCTTGGAGCCACACGATTATTTTTTAAAAAATTCCATTTTCGTGTTGCTTTCTTTAATCATCCCTACCTTGTCAGTCTGTTACCGATATTTTGTGTAGAGCTACGTGCTTACTTGTATAATTCTTTTCCTTCTAAGTTGTGCCTATTTTGCAAATGCCATTTCAGGCGTGTAGATATACGCTGTTTGTCTTGCCTTGTTTTTGCATACTCTTGCTGAGTTTCCACTGATTCTCATCGCATTGTTTTACACACATGGTTTGCTCTCCATTGATAACTAACGAATTCTGCAGGAGTGATATTCTCCAACACCCGCCAACACTCAGTATTCTTGGAGTTTTCCAACCAGTTGCATCTGATGAATTCCAAGAGAACATCTTATCAGTTTTTCCTCGTTATTTTAGCTATCACCAGGATGCTTTTGATTCTTTCACATAGATTCAGGTTCATACAATTACTTTATAAAACTTTTTGAGCTGTTTCAAGTAATAATGATGGGTGCAACTTTCATTTTTTAATATTCCTTCTCTTTTGCCATAGATTTTTTAAAACATGATTTTAAAACATGATGTGCATTGTGGTGTAGTGGATATCGGCTCGGAACGACAAATCGGAGAGCCGAGTTCGAATTTCAGTTGAATTCACTGCATTCACTTACGCAGAAATACCCTCGGGAAAGGTACTAAATCGTTTCTTCCCTTCAGTTATGGGTTAAATAACAGAAAAAATTAGATTCTATAGCCTTGGCTGGGAACTAATCTACCTCAGAAAGCAATAGCAACCTACTGCGGGATAATCATATCATTCAGTCCGTCATGTCTCGAAATAGACATGATCGTTCAAGCGTATGGTACTTAACTGATAACTTTTCATTTTTTACTATTCCTTCTCTTCTGCTAAAATCCGAAAATTTTTCCAAACATTTCCATTTTCATTTTTTTCCCGTAATTTTCTGAAACGGCGACGTTCCTGTGTGTATAATGTTTCGACTATATGTTCATCATAACGGGATATGATTTCTGGCAGAAATTGAATTATTCTTATTATTCTATAATTGTGCCTGACCTTTCCATTCGTTACTTCACACAAACATTACGCCCTGCCAATATCTCATAAATAATGAGCTATTTCATTTTGATCGCGTAGTGAAACAAAAGACTTATCAGAGACGCTACTTATTTCAGTGAAAAAAGAAAAAAAGATAGAAGTGTTTAATGACTTTGCTAATACCCTATAAATAATGGGTATTATTTATTGCGTGGAAAGACAAAAGACATGTCAGAGACGCTACTTATTTCAGTGAAAAAAGAAAAAAGGTAGAAGTGTTTAATGTCTTTGCTAATACCCTATAAATAATGGGTATTATTTATTGCGTGGAAAGACAAAAGACATGTCAGAGACGCTACTTATTTCAGTGAAAAAAGAAAAAAGATAGAAGTTTTTAATGTCTCTGCTAATACCCTATAAATAAAGGGTATTATTTATTGCGTGGAAAGACAAAAGACATGTCAGATACGCTACTTATTTCAGTGAAAAAAGAAAAAAGATAGAAGTTTTTACTGTCTCTGCTAATACCCTATAAATAATGGGTATTATTTATTGCGTGGAAAGACAAAAGACATGTCAGAGACGCTACTTATTTCAGTGAAAAAAGAAAAAAGATAGAAGTTTTTAATGTCTCTGCTAATACCCTATAAATAAAGGGTATTATTTATTGCGTGGAAAGACAAAAGACATGTCAGATACGCTACTTATTTCAGTGAAAAAAGAAAAAAGATAGAAGTGTTTACTGTCTCTGCTAATACCCTATAAATAATGGGTATTATTTATTGCGTGGAAAGACAAAAGACTTATCAGAGACGCTACTTATTTCAGTGAAAAAAGAAAAAAGATAGAAGTGTTTAATGTCTCTGCTAATACCCTATAAATAATGGGTATTATTTATTGCGTGGAAAGACAAAAGACATGTCAGAGATGCTATCTGTCTTCAATAAAAGAAAGAAAGAAAGAAAAAAGAAAGAAAGAAAAAAGAAAGAAAGAAAGAAGTGATAAACAGTTGAGTATTCCATCTGGATCGCGTGAGAAGTCAAAGAGGATGCTTGGTTTCAGTACAAAAATAAAAGAAAGTAAATGTTTAGAGTCAATTTCAAATATTTTTATTTGTATCCTCTTACTTCTTAAATTAAAAGCCAGTATTTATATTCTTGATTGTTGTTGTAATATTTTGTTAAACTTAAGCTCAAATATGTATCGATGCGTCATATTGGGAATCTCGACTTCAGCCACTTGGCGTCTCGACTTCAGCCACTTACTCACCGGCGAGATGTGTCTTTTTTCTGTCTCTTCTACTGATATGTTCATGGAAACTGCACTGACGAGCTTTTTTCCCCCTGGTGCCCCGATCACATGAATTTAAGCGTGGTACTTGTTGCGCAGTGGATATCTGCTCGGAACGATAAATCGGCGAGCCGAGTTCGAATTCTAGTTGAATTCTTTGTATTCACTTACGCGCAAATACCCTTGGGAAAGGTATTAATCCGCCTATTCCCTCCAGTTATGGGTTGAATAATAAGACAGATTGGGTTCTGTAGCCTTGGTCGGCAACCAGTCTACCGCAGAAAGCAATGACAACCTACTGCGGGATAATATTCTGCCCAGTCAGTCATGTCTCGAAAGAGACATGATCTCCGTATGGCACTTAACTGACTGACTAGATTGGCATCAAGGTCCCTACCTTTTACCGCTGAAGTAGTTAAATATACCCGCCGTCTTTACTCTTGCAGTTGATTTTCTCGCACATATTCCCCCTTTGGAACTCCGATACATTTTTTTTTTGCTTCTGTGATAGATACAATCTCGAAAAATTTAAATGCAACTGCCATCTTCTTTCTTCTTTAATCCTATCCATCTTCGACACCCACTGTACTCTGGTTTTTCTCTTACTGTCACCCCCAGCGCACCAGTGGCGGTCCCTCCTTGCTTGTGTTGAAATGATTAAAAAAAAAGTCAGGGATCAGGGATCATATTCTGTATAACTTACTGTCTTTTGTACCGTTTGTTAATTTTGACCATATAACACCCTCCTTTTTCTGTAATTCATTCATACAAAGTGGCGGAGAAAAGAAATTGCTTGTTAAGCATAACACCTTCACAACGAAATTGCTCTCTTTTTTAATCATCTTAGAAGACCTTTTTGCCTGTATCTGCATGGCTGATGTTAATTCCTAGGAGCCTGACTTCTTGCCCTTTTATGGGCCAACGTTTACCACAGATATGAAATAAAATGATTGTATCAAATGAATTGTTAAGTTAGCTGTCCAGAAAGTTAGTTCACTATTGTACTAGACAATTTTTCTGGCCATAATATATCTTGAAACTTTACAAGTCTACCATTCGTTCGTATATTTTATATTGTTGCCAAGCTGGCGTTTCTGTTATATATTGTGTAAAGTGTGACAAAATCCAAAAACTTCAAAAAAGAATCTGCAATATTATCGATCCTGACCTAGCATTTTGGGTTGAATCACTTGCTCACCGCTGTAACGTACCTTGTGCCTTTTTGGCAAATATTTTCGTGATAACTGTTCTGGTTAGTTATCGTTAACTAACGTTATCGTGGCTTTATCGCCTTGCTTGGGTGAAATGATTAAAAAATTGGGACAAATGTTGTTTTGAGCTATAAATGATAAGAAGGTATAGAGAGCTATGATCCCCAGATCCTGGAGGAAAATGATATATAAAAGAAATTAATTTGTTTTTCAAATTTTAGTCTCCAAATTTGTGGCCTTGAACCAGGCTAAACTAAAATCTGTAAGTAATTATAAAATCTATAAATTAAGAAGAGGTTGAAAAGACTCAAAATTTCGGGGTGATTTTGCACTGGGTGACACACTTTGATGACATCGTTCCTTCTGTTAGAAATATACTTAGGTGCTTCTATCCTGACAAAGGATTGAACTCTGGCAGTTGCCATTCACGATGCAAGAGAACAACTCTTGACCATTTTCGGCTTGTTCATTCTTTTCGTGATGTTTCTGCTTCTTAACAATACTTTCCATGGATTCTTCTCGAACCGGAAGCAACACTCAACTTCATTTGAAGGCCGCCATTGGTGCAATCCAGCCGGAAATCAAACCACCGGAAGTCACGAAACCGGAAGCCGCCTCACCGGAATTTGAGGGACGCATAATGGCAACAACAAGCATTAAACACGTCTCAAACAAATGCTTCGACCGCAAGGTCCATTTTGTAGATTGTGCGATCACCGGACTTTGAGGAGTCATAGTTTGAACGATCCTGTTTTTTTTCTTTCTTCTTTTCTTAAGCTTTTTTTTTTTTTTTTTTTTTTTCAGTCTGATTCTGATTTTGTCCTTCAAAAAGTAACCATTCTTTTTAAGCAGGATCCGGAGCTTATGTATATCCGTAATCTTACTTCATAATCCTTTTGGGGCACTTCATTGCGGTGTAATGGTTAACAAGCTTGTCTTTTTAAATAGATTACTACTGAGTAGTAAGATCGATCCTCACTGGGTGCTCCAAAAATTTGTCCTTGAGCCACATTTAACCAACAATAAAAAAATCATCCTATTTAAACCATGATCTTGCGTCCCATCCGATAGCGACGTGGGCTCGCCGAAAAATACATCTCTTCACAATTAACTTGTTCAAAAGTAAACACACACACACACACACACACACACACACACACACACACACACACACACACATATATATATATACATATATATATATATATATATATATATAAATAAAAAAGGGCACCCCGATGTGGTGTAATGGTTAGCAATCTTGGCTCGCTAGAAGCTGTTACAACTGAGTAATGAGTTCGATCCTCGCTGGGTACCCCATACTTTCGGCCTTGTGTCACATCTAAGCGAGGCTTAGAAAATCTCTCTCTCTCTCTCTTTATATATATACACGCATATACACATACATATGCGTGTGTAGGTTTTGAAACTATCTATTCATCTATGAAAAGTGACAAAAATGGATAAAAATTGTTGCACATAAATTTTACTAGTTAAATTTTCTCTCTCTCTCTTTCTTTATCTCTCCCTCTTTCTTTCTCTCTCTCTCTCTCTCTTCACACGCACATATTTATTATATATATATATATATATATATATATATATATATATATATAATGATATAATAAGTGGTTAGGACGTTTGCATTTTGATTATGAGATCCGGGTTTGAATCTCACCATGGTCAATTTGTCAAGATGTTATCAGTATGAAGGAAGTGATCCCAGTATATGCACCTTTGGAAAGTGCCTGAAAATCATATCCATACATATACGGGTTGACCAAAGCCTTGTGAGTGAAATCGAGTAGACGGAACGAAGTCACAAGTCATTATGAGCGAGGTATTAAGCATGCTGGCTCATTTAGGCTTTTGTTCACGCTAGAGAACGCGCACACTCCCAGAAACTAACGTCCGTTCAGCATAGTTGCAGTATAAAGCCCAGTGAGCGGACTCAGTGGGTGTTGAATAAATAAAAATGTTGTCTGAGTAGGCGTCTGCCATAGGGACTGGCTAGCTACCCTGGTAGTCAGATATAATGAGGGGTGGGGTGCAGCCACCACCATTATAACCGTCACGTATATTTCACGTATATTTCAATTTACGTCAATATGTCCTATTTCCCAAATGTAGAATATTGAATTTACATATGAAATAAATATCTGCACTGATAATTAAATTTACACCGAGTTCTCTTGAGATCAGTTTTAATATATTTAATCTAATATTACTAAAATTCATTAGGAATATTTACCAAATCTTCTTGGATTTATTACACCTGCATATATACACATATATTTGTGTGTGTGTGTGTGTGTGTGTGTGTATACAGGGTAGTCTAAAAGTAGGTGAGCAGTAAAAGAAATTCATTTAAGAGTCCCCATCTTGTTGGAATCTTGTTCCAATACAATGGGGTCTCGTCCACATTATTCAAGAACGGTCCGTGAGTATCTTGATAAAACATCTTTGAGAAATCGATTGGCCGAAGCAGTCAAGTTGATTGGCCAGAACGTTCACCTTGACATCAATGTATTCTTCTGACTGTCCACCTACGTTTGGACCAGCCTATATATATATATATAGGGTAGTGTTAGTGAGACTTTAGCCAGCGTATGTCATTAAGTTCACGTGAGTGTTGTTATGCAACAAATGTACGTGTTTTGTTTAAAACTTGATCTGTCCTTCCATCTCTGCGTAAAGACGTTCTGCCCCGCCACAGTATTAACACTGATTGTTATCATTTTAAATGTAGTTGTGGAGTCGGCTACAAAGGTAGAACGACACAAAGTTTGGATGTTAGGATTAAACAACACGTGCCTGCTAAAATACTCAACAAGATTTTTTCGTCTGGTGAAACTATTCGAAACACATACGAGTCTATAGCGGATCATCTGATAAATAATCCGAGTTGTGTTACGAATTTTAGTGTGAACTAGTTTTCTGTTTTGGCCAGATCACACTCATTATTCCATCTGAAAATGTTGCTACGCTGTTTATTAGATCCTGGCAGCCATTACTTGGTAAACAAAGGAAATGTTTGCTTGGGCTTATTCTGCTGGGTCTCTAGCATCTTTAGATGTAATAACTTTTATCAGAAATCAAAAATATTTCCTCCTTCCGTTCATTCACTTCACCCATGATAGATATTCTTTTTTCATATTTTGTTCTCGTTTACAGTTCTGAAGACAGGGGACGACACCGGTCAACTGGTGTTTTTATTTTAAAATTTGGCATTGCCGATAATAGTAAAAAAAATGTCTTTAACGCCATAATGGAATTTTGCACCATTATCTATCTATCTATCTATCTATCTATCTATCTATCTATCTATCTATAATCATTATTTTTTCTGTTAGCGTGATCACCATTCCCCTCCATATCTTTCTAACTGATGCTGCTCTTACAGTCTTAGCCACCATCCCATCTCTTAAAATCATCAAACCAAGACGTCCGAGGCTCCGCTTGCATTGCACTGGACCCAAAATAATGCCATCATCGAAGCCGCCTCGTTGCATAATATAGACAAAGTAACAATGCTTCCTTAGTGCCATCAGCTTACTCAATACGTACCTTGTTTTGATGGTATCTACTTATTGGTTCTCCTCGCTGTACAGGGAGCTCTAAGGACTCTGTGATATGTTCACATATCGAAACCTTCAATACGGTGTCTTTCCCTCTTGGTCAATGCCCTTGACGCACAAGCGCAGTTAGTGATTACGAAAGAAGTGGCTCGCAATTTCAACTTTAGGCTGATATATATATATATATATATATATATGTATATATATATATATATATATATATATATATACATAATTTTAGACCAAAGTTCATCATATTTTGCTTCACATGTATGTAAAGTTCATATATTGTTTCAACATTTATATATATATATATATATATATATATATATATATATATATATATATATA
The DNA here is from genome assembly GCA_037127315.1 of Ascarosepion bandense. Classification (NCBI taxonomy): domain Eukaryota; kingdom Metazoa; phylum Mollusca; class Cephalopoda; order Sepiida; family Sepiidae; genus Ascarosepion; species Ascarosepion bandense. The sequence goes on from JBBBDQ010001791.1 coordinate 1,616,406, forward strand.
ATGATCATATTTTGTTTTACATATATAAAGTTAATCTTTCATTTCATATATATGTAAACTTCACTTTAAAAATTCATATATTTTTTCAATATATATATATATATATATATATATAAAGATCATGTTTGGATTTACATATATAAAAAATTAATGTTTCATTTCATATAAATAAACTTCATTTATATATAAAAAATTCATTTTTTGTTTCACATATAAATAAAATTCATGTTTAATTTTACATATACATAAAGTTTATGCTTTGTTTCACCTATATATAAAGTCCGATGTGAATCAACACTGTTTTAGATCAGAATAGCCAATTACTTCCTATATTATTTATCTTTTAAATATTTTTTACCAACAGCAAAAATATCAAATGTTTACATATATTTTATAATCATTTTATACTTTTTTATGTATTGTTTGGTTTCTAAAGTAATGATAATAATGTGATACATTTTATGGCGAACTGTTTACTCCGGCCTCTAGTGTAAAATATATGTGTTTATGTGTATATGTGCAAAGCGATGATGGTAGCTACTTGTTGTTGTTGAGGGACTTGTGTGGTTCAATGACTCTTAGAGCGATGCTAATTCTAATTCCTGGTATGGCCAGCCTTGGCGGCAGGGTAGAAGACGAGGATCCACATAAGCGCGACCAACCCCAGTGGCATCAACAGTGGAAGATGCAGACAACTGAAGTTCCTGGGACACGCAATGAGGAAGGAGAGCATGGAGAACCTGATACTGACTGGCCAGATAGAAGGAAAGAGAGATAGAGGAAGGCAGCGGATAACATATTTATAGGGCCTGATCAGGTGGATGACGGAACGGGGGTTGCCAGGAGTAACAGGAGCAAACAAACTAAGAGTCACAAGGGATAGGGAGACGTGGAGAACCATGATCGCCTACGTCCTGAAGGGACAGGGTACATAGAAGAAGAAGAAGCATTTCAGACATGGTACAGAAAGCTCAACTCAAAATTATAACAGAATCAGCGGCAGTCCATTGAAGATTCATAACTGGATCCTGCATGTCTAATTCCATATGTGCCGCAGAGGAAGGTCATGAAATCAAGTGTGTGGGTCACTTCCTGGCAAGTTGAGGTTCACTTTAAACAAATTCACGCCATCAGTACTTTATCCCAGTCTGATTTTCTTTCACCTGTAACCAATTCTTGCGACGGGAGCAGGTTTTGGTGGCACTGGAAGCTTTCGTCATCAAAGCCAGCATCTTAAAGGAAGCGATCAGCATAGAATAAATTAAATTCTTGGATGCAAAATAAAACCGATGACGACACATAAAGCTGAATATAGACCAATTTTTTAAACCTTTTAAACCGAGATCTTTCAGGCATTAATCTAGTTTTTGATTAAGTTTATAGTGAAACTCAGTAATGTCTATCATCTTGCAAAGCCCGGCGTCTTAAACATTTTAAAGGTTATTTTAAAAGCGCATTTAATAAAACGGCATTAAGTTTTATTTATTTACACAATTTACATTGTTCGAACTACTATCCTAATCTTTGTTGCAATATTCACGACATTTCGGCCGGTGTGCGCTCCAGCCTTCTTCAGGAGATCGCAATTTTGAACCGAACCTTTTATATCGTCAATTGGGGTAGATTATATTTAAGAAGATTCTATGTTTGCAGAAATTAGTTATTTCATTACGTTAATTCAATAAGCCAGTTTTGGGGAATTTTATAATATGGATTTTTTCTTTTAAGGAAAGGAAACATATTTCATGAAACGATTTACATATACTAGCTTTAGTTAATATTGTCCATTTAACTGTAGGAATTTTATTTGTATCTTTAATTTGTTAGTAGTATTTAGAGAGAAGTAGAATTACTATATGCGTTATTATTGAAAGATAAATTATGCTAGCAAAATTGAAACTTAAAATTCGATAGACTAAACTATTGCCCGGTTCACACTCCCCCCATATTTATTGAACGGGTGAAGAGGCTCATCCCTTGTTTCCTGTTTAGGATGTGGTTTCCGACTTTCTCTTTTCCAATCTTTTACTTATTTCCATTCTTTTCCTCTTTTTTTTCCAATTGGAGTAGATAGACTAAACTATCGCCCGGTTCACACTCCACCCACGTCTATTAAACGAGTGAAGAGGCTCATCCCTTGTTTCCTGTTTAGGATGTGGTTTCCGGCTTTCTCTTTTCCAATCTTTTTACTCTTACGTAGCCCCCTGCACATCAGTGGCGTTACCACCTTGCTCGGGGTGATATGATTAAAAAAAAAATACACCCGATAAAATGTTTGGTACTGTTAGGATTTTCATTAGTAGAGATAGTAGCTTGGTATACAATGGAATCTATATTTTGCATAGGACATACGTTAGGGCTACAACAATTTCAAAAACTTGTTATCATTATTTGTGGTACTTTGGCTACAATTAATATCATAATGTTGTTTTAGAATTTTATTATGTTTTTTTTTTTTCATATCGAGATTATCATTACAGCTGTAACTAAATTTCAGTGTATTTTTATTACAATTGTTTCTAAACGGATTATTCGATTGGGATTGTTTTTGAACTAGATTGAGGAGTTTATTACATAACTAGGTACTAATAATTAATTTAAATGATGGTGTTTATTCAATTATATATATATATAGTCATCCGCAGATAGATCTGTTTTACTGTATCACAGCTCATCAGTACGGTCAGACTCCGATTGCTTTTAACCCAGGATTGAAACCCGACCGAATTGGCGTCAGTCAGTGATTCTGCCTTTGAGCTATGGGCGATCGGTAGAAGGAGGCAGACTTTTTAGCGTGTATATTATCATTAGACACACCCAATACTGAGAGTGTTCTAATTCATTGCTGAATGAACGATGCTTAGATGCTAGAGCAGCTACTGTTTTTCGAAGTCTACTATTCATTCAGGGTGTGAGAGCGTAAATAGTCATCCGTAGACAGATCTGTTTTGCTGTATCACAGCTCATCAGTACAGTTATATATATATTGCGCGTTGACTTAAAATATGATGCAAAAATAATAATAATGCAAATAATAATTATAATCAAAATCTATAAAGTGTGGCACATAAAAACATCAACCACTTCAGTTGTAGTTGGATCCCTCGGATTGATTGGAAAAAGTTCCAATAGACTCATTCAAGGGTTCCTTGGTATCCAACGCCTAAAAGAAATAAAGAAAAAATATACCCACATGTCCAGCTCACACATTACGAAGGGCTTTGTCTATGTAAAATTTGTTTGATCTGAGGGGTTTTTCTCCAAAAATGCTTATTGGACAATGTTGGTAGCGACCGCCATAGTTCATGGATATGGAGCACAGCGCAGCACGTAATCTGTTCAATGAAACAACGTCAAAGATTAATGAACACTCCCGAATCAGACGCTCTTCTGAACCGGATTTAGATCGGCAATACTCGGAAAAATATGGCCACCCTTTTATACACGTCGCATGGAATATTTTGAGCCTCCTGATTGGTTAAGCCTTCTATTGATGAACTATAAAATGGGTTAGCCTATGGCTGTCTGCCCAGTATACATGTACGTAAAAAGTTCAACAGAAAATGCCATTTTTAATCTGAGGTTTCTGGTTGGGACCCAGAAATGTGCATACACCAGAAATTAAAAGAAATAAAGATAATAATAATGACAACAACAATAATAATAAATATGATTTACGTAATTTTACAATATAATTAACTTCTGTAATAATGGATGCTAAAACAAGAAAGCTTCTTTCTAAGCATAAGATGCATCATCCAAAGGCTGATGTAGATCGTCTATACATACCCCGTAAAGAAGGTGGAAGAGGTCTTATTCAGATGGAATTGTCATACAAGACAACAACTATTGGCTTACTAACATACATAGAAACAACAAAGGATTGGATGTTACAATTAGTAAGGCAACATGAAGAAAGAAAGAAAAAATATTCAATAATAAAAGAAGGCAGTAAATTCAAACAAGATTTACAGTTAGTAGATTCTGTAGAAAAGCAAAACAGTAGCCAAGAACCAACTATTGCGGCAAAAAATATGAAAATGAAAGCCAAAGATAAAGCTCTTGAAAAGATGAAACAGCGCTGGCAAGACAAACCTCTGCATGGCCAATATCTAGTACGTGCCAATAAATCAAATGTTGATAAAGTTAATACTCATCGATGGTTACGTGCATCTGGATTAAAGTCTGAAACTGAAGGATTTATACTTGCAGCACAAGACCAAAGTCTTTTCACGAGAAACTTTCAGGCAAATATTATGCATAATAATATGGATCCAAAATGCAGGTTTTGTGATAAACACCAAGAAACAATAGACCACCTAATCTCAGGCTGTTCTGTGCTTGCCCCAAACGAATATAAAAATCGCCACGATAGAGTTGGGCAATATTTACATTGGGCAATGTGCAAACATTATGGAAAAGCTGTAAACAAACACTGGTATGAACATCATCCAGCACCGGTTACAGAAATAGAAGATGTAACCATTCTATGGGATTACACCATCTACACAGACAGAAAAATTGAAGCAAACAGGCCAGACATTATTGTTAAAAACCAGTAGGAGAAAACTTGTCTATTAATTGATATGGCTTGTCCAGCGGATTGTAACATAGCAATCAAGGAATTTCAAAAACTGTCAAAATATAAAGACCTGGAAATTGAAATAGAAAAAATGTGGAAATTGAAAACAAGAGTTGTGCCAGTGATAGTAGGTGCACTTGGAATGATAAAAAATGGAACAAAACAACACATTGAAAGAATCCCTGGAAACCACAGCTTAAGAGATATACAAAAAATTGTCTTATTAAGTACAGCCCACACACTAAGGAAAACTTTATCTATGTAATGCTGGGGATGATAGGGAAGATAGAAAAACATGAAACGAAGCCATAACAACACGCCACTACCTGCCTTAGGTCTCCCCGCAGACTTGGTTCGTAGTGAGACCAAAGCAGAAATCGAAATATGATGAAAAATGACATAATAATAATAATAATCTGAACATCACCCAGCACCGGTTACAGAAATAGAAGATTACACCATCTATACAGACAGAAAAATTGAAGAAAATAGGCCGGACATTATTGCTAAAATCCAGAAAGAAAAAGACTTGTCTATTAATTCATATAGTTTGTCCAGCGGACTGTAACATAGCAACCAAGGAATTCGAAAAACTGTCAAAATATAAAGACCTGGAAATTGAAATAGAAAAAATATGGAAATTGAAAACAAGAATTGTACCAGTGATAGCACTTGGAACGATAAAAAATGGGACAAAACAACACATTGCAAGAATCCCTTGAAACCCCAGTTTAAGAGATATACAAAATATTGTCGTGTTAAGTACAGCCCACACACTAAGGAAAAATTTGTCTATGTAACGCTAGGGATGATAGGGGATATAAAAAACATGAAATGGAGCCATAGCAACAAACCGCGATCTGCCTTAGGTCTTCCCGCAGATTTTGTAGGTAGTGCGACTATAGCAGAAATCAAATTATGACGAAAAATGATATAATAATCAAGTCTATCAAGTATTCTATTGAAAAAAACAATAACAGATGCATACTTATGCAAGCTACTGGAGGTGTGCAACACAATGTCAGTAGCTGCACTCAGCTGAAATAAAGAAAAGAGTACTGGTGATGCCAAACAGAGTAGCCCTCAGTGAACACTAAGTAGGAATTATTAGTTAAAGTGCACAGAGAAGTGGTACTAGAGCTCATCATCTGCAGTAGCCAAAATGAGCAAGTGAAACTCTTGTTTGATATAACCATCTTGATTAACAACCGTTTGGAGAGCAATCGCCCTGTCATCGCACTTGTGCACATGAGCAGATATGAACGCATCCTGATAGACTTTGGGGTGAAAGTGGAGCAAAAGAAAATACAGGCCTACAAAACCTGGCAGGGCAAATCAGAGAAATGGACCAAGCAACTTTTCAACCTGTCCCCTTTTTTTGTGGTCGATGCAGTGAGAATGTGACAGCGTTGATTGAAAGAGCCCATGTACTGAGGAAAATTCTGAGTCTCTAACCTCTAGACCGACGTTGAGATAGGAGCATCATCACCTGTCCCAAACATCTCAGAGTTTGAGAGGCTTTTAATAATAATAATAATAATAATAATAATAATAATAGAAGAAGAAGAAGAAGAAGAAGAAGAAGAAGAAGAAGAAGAAGAAGAATTCAATCAACTTAAAACAGATGGTGTAGAACATGAAAAGAAATACACACCCCGGGGATTTTGGCTTCTAAACGAACCATTCCATAAAAACGACAAGCAAACAAATAAAAGAAAACTTGACTTTATTATACAAGTACAACCACTTGAAGCAAAAAGAAACGAATTCGATTTTGAGGAAGAGTTGTTTAGACTATGAAATAGCCTGAATCGAAAATGACACTGAGTAAGTTTGATGTCACCCGTCTCCAGCAATACCAACAGATGCATCTGATGATGGCATGCAAAAACCTGAATAATAATAATAATAATAATAATAAACGAAATGGTTCCAATATTCAAAGAGAAATATTTCTTTAAAAGAAGGCAAATGTACCGATTCTCATTGACTTGATTTACGTAGGTTGTGTGGCTGAATTAAACGAAAGTCATTTATGGTCACAGTTAAGATGTCCAACACAACAGTGTGACATCAACGAAGATTGCGAAACATTTTATCACAAAAGACTGATTTCGGCAAACGTTTTAAGGTGCACATTCTGAAAAATAACCGACCCTTAAAACGCATGAAAACAGTCATGAACGTCCAACCCTAGAGGAATAAACAAAATAACAGGAGATTTCCAAAAGATTTATACTAAAGAGTTCGATTAATTGCTTTTAATTCAAGATTAGCACAATCAATCATCGTGTTACTCATGTTTAATGTGCATTCTATCACCACTGACTTGGTTTCATTCACTTTGACGAACAACGGTTTTTCTTAGGACAACGTTTGTACAAAAACTTGTATTTGTTATATTGCAGATATCTGCTCGGAACGAGAAATCGGGGAGCCGAGTTCGAATTCTAGTTGAATTTCTTGCATTCATTTACGCGCAAATACTCTTGGGAAAGTTATTAATCCGTCTCTTCCCTCTAGTTACAGATTATATAACAAGACAGACTGGGTTCTATAGCCTTGGCTGGCAGCCAGTCTACCACAGAAAGTAATGGAAACCTACTGCGGGATAATCTTCTGCCCAGTCAATCATGTCTCTTTCGAAACATGATTGCCCAAGTGTGTATCACGTACGGCACTTTACTGATTGACTGACTGTGAGTGCCAAATTCGCCAAGTCATCTCTTCTCATTATGTGCTCTAAGTAACTATCTCTTTCTGATTCTAAGTAGAAGTGTCTCTTTTGCGCACTCCGGAGTGATGTAATGGTTTGTAAGCGTGTTTCTGTGTGTTAATTACGACTGAGTCTCGATTTCAGCCCTCTACTGGAGGTTTGATGTTCTCAGCCTTGTGCCATGAGTAAGGTACGCTTAGTAAAATCGCTAAGTAGAAGTGTTCTTTATTATTTTTATTTTTTTAATCGATTTCGACACAAAGGGGTTACTGGGTGTGAAAGAATTAGGAACAGAAACATTACTAATGAACAGGGAGAGAAAAGTAATCAAAAGGACAGTACATAGCGATTGACATTGAATTTAAATTTTTAGAGATCAAACTTAGCGTGAAAGTATGGAGCCGGAAAGGAGTTCCACTATTGAGAATTGCGAGAAAAGAAACTCTTAGCATAGAGCTTACGACTATATTTAGTTAATTCAACTGTAAATTGATGAGACCTTGCTGCCAATCTAGTACGGCTTTTAAATTTAAAAAAAGTCTTAGCGAGTAGCACATCTAAACAATTACTATGAAAGTATTTATTTTTATTTCCGTTTTCCTTAATCCTTCCTCGTTATATAATATTGTAAGCATTCTTTTCTAGAACAAGATTTCTGTTACCTTAAGTTTTTCTTTTATCTGTGAAGAGATTGGACAGCATTCAGTTCCACAGTGGAGGATCCATACTACTGTTTCTTAATACTTTACTTGAATGGTTTTTGTGATGCAGAGAATATCGGCTCAAGTTGAATTCGTTGCATATACCCTTGAGAAAGGTATTAATCCGTCTCTTCCCTCCAGCTATGTGTTAAATAACAAGACAGACTGGGTTCTATGGCCTTGGTTGACAACCAGTCTACCATAGAAAGTAATGACAACCTATTGCGGGAATATATTTTGCCTAGCTAGTCATGTTTCTTCGAGATATGGTCGCCCAAATGTTTATCATGTATGAAAATTAACTGAATGATTGAATACTCTGTTTAGTTTTTTAAAGGCATCTTTCAACATTCCAATACGGCTTCGGATTTCGCTATTATATTTTCCGTCCGCCTGTTAAAAGACTTTCTAGATATTTAAATTTCCGTACTTGTTTGATTTTGATATCTCTGGAGTTGTTCCTTTTGCTAGCCAAAGGAAAAGAGCGCTAACCTGTTGTGGAGACTTGTTCCCACTTGACCTTCAGGGTTAGTCATCAGTTACTAAAGGAGTGAATTCGAACCAATAAAGTAGTTGTACTCGTGGTATTAATAGTAATAATAGTAGAAGAAAAAGATAAAGAAAATAATAATAATAATAATAATAATAATAATAATAATAATAATAATAATGATAGAAACAGATGTGGGAGGAGAAAGATGAGAAAGAAAAAGCTAATAACATTACTAGAGGAAAAGGAAGAGGATAGAGCGAAACAAACAGAAAATATGGTGGCCGATCGAGACAGAAAACAAAAGATGCTTGCACAACTAGTTTATCGGATGTCAGACTGAATAAAAGTTCCTCACGGAAACACAGTCTGGCATGTGTCGGTAGCTGTGCATCCTGGAAATGAGAAGGTTAATAGGAATTTAGAAATAAGTGAAAAAAATGCAGCTATTCACACACACACACACACATAATATATATATATATATATATATATATATATATATATATATATATATATATATATATACGTGTGATTACTTCTGTTTTCCAATGGTATGTGAGAGACGGTATGTGTGTCTTTAGTACCAGTCTTTGTGCAGATGTGTGAATACGTATGGGTGCTGGCTTCTTCCGATAATTATATGGGTATTTGTACAGAATCGTAGGCGTATAATTTTGAATTTTTCGGTCTAACTCCAAGGTTGGGGTCTCCATTGAAATTCCTGTCTATGGCAAGGAGTTCGATTAACACTAAGAAAATACTCAGTATGTTTTCATGCTTGCAAAGTCCTTAATCTGTGCGGAGTAAGACGACCTGTTTCTATCTATAATCTTTTTCTCTCAACGCACGGAATTTTTTTTTTTTTAATCATTTCACCCCGAGCAAGGTAGAAACGCCACTGATGTGCAGGGGGTTACATAAATGTAAAAATATTAATTAGAAAAGAGTGAGGAGTACAAGCTAGTTAGAAAGGAACAATAGAAAGCTGAGAAAGCAGGTGCAATGACAGATATATAGGCGGAGAGAAAGTGAAGGTTATACAGGGGAGGGGAGAGAGCTAGATTTCAGGGATTTAGTGTTTGTAGATATAGACGGTGTAGACAAAGAAATCAACACTGCAGAGTGATTGGGAGTTTCACTCCTTAAATGACACTCAGATTAGTTGAGTATCATGTGAATCCTAGCCACTTGTTACTCCTGCCTCTCTCTCATTCTCTCTCTCTCTCTCTCTCTCTCTCTCTCTATATATATATATATATATATATATATAATCAACCTTTTTCCTTATATAGATTTCTGTTTATATCTCTTTGTTTCAGTCCATATCTGTCTATGCTCGTATATACTCACTCGACCGACATACTTAGCAGAAGTAGACATATCATGATCAAATTTCTAAGATGACTGATTTGTTTTTCACGGTTTATCGACCCTTTGTTGGTTATTTAAAGCTGGAATATATTTTGAGTTGTTTTTGCTAGTGAATATGGCATTGACAATTTCTTGAGTATAACAATGATTTGTCTAGATAAAAATCCCACTATTTAACCCATAGCTGGCGGAAAGAAATTTATTCAGACTTTTACCAAATGCCCTTGCGCGTAAGTGAATGTAATTTTTTTTAAGATAAAGATTTATTAATACTACTATTTTAAGATAAAGATTTATTAATACTACTTTTTCTTTCATCTTATTTTTATGTCATTGCCACATTTTACATCTTTTAGATGATATTATTAAGCAAAAACTATATTTGCTAATCATAAACTGACATATAATTCCTCAAATAACAATATTTTAAAAAGAATTATAAAAAATTTGTATGTGTATAAATGTGCTGATTTTGTACATGCGGTAGCTCATACAAGACATTATGAGAAAATATGAGCGATAACTATAGTAAATTTAAATCCAAAATATTTCAAATTCAATGAACATTAGATTATGGAGAATATGGTCGTAAACTTTTAAGATTTCTGAGCATTTAAAATGTTATAAAAAAAAGGCGTTCACGTTATATTATTTAATTATTATTTACTGACGAAAATTCCACAGAGAAAATTAAATAACCATCAATCACCCATAATCAAGCTGTCAACATATCAACAACTAAAAATAAACAGCTACTGCCGTGTTAAAAAATGAATTTCTACGATAATTTAGATTTAAAATAAATAGTATTTGTTTCGAATCACATTGATTATAAGTTATATCAACTAATATTCCTGAAATAAAGTTTCAGCAAAGTATATTTTGCTTTTGGTGGGCTAAAATGGCACTGACATCAGTTTAAGAAACAAAAATCTCCTTCCATTTTAAATTAGTTTTAACATATAGCAAATTATTTTGCTTATTGAAAATATGAAATCAAATCTATTAGCTTTAGATTAAAACTACGCCTCCTCGGACTTACCCTGTCCTCAGACCTCAAATGGAACCACTATATTGAATCCATAGCAAAATCTACTGCTAAGAAGGTTGGGTCACTATGTCGATCCAGGATGTTTTTTCCACCTGAATCCATCCTGCATATATACAAGTCAACCATCCGTCCGTGCATGGAGTACTGCTGCCATTTATGGTCAGGTGCCCCTGCCGTTCTCCTCGGTGTTCTTGACAGGCTCCAAAGGAGAGTCTGTAATGTGATAGGTACTGATCTGGCGGCTCGACTGCAGCCACTTCCCCATCGTCGAAAGGTGGCCTCCCTTTGTCTGTTCTATAAATACTTTCATGGCTTCTGCTCAGACGAACTTAAATCACTGATGCCTCCTCAACAGGTGTTTACTCGTGCAACCAGACTGGCAACTGGGTCCCACCCTTTCACAGTCAGGTTAGCCAAATGCAGACGACAATTCTAATCCTGCAGCTTCGTCTCTCGCACTTCCCGCCTGTGGAACTCGCTCCCGTATTCTTGCTTTCCTGACGGCTACAACCTCCAGAAATTTAAATGCAAAGTCAATACTCATCTACTAACCACTGGACTCTAGCTCTCTCCCCACCCCCGTATATCCTTCCCTTTCTCTCCACCTATGTATCTGTCATCGCACCTGCTTTCTCAGGTTTCTATTGTTCCTTTCTAACTAGTTTTTACTCCTCACTCTTTTCTAATTAATCTTTTTACATTTATGTAGCCCCCTGCACATCAGTGGCGTTTCGGCCTTGCTCGGGGTGAAATAATTAAAAAAAAAAAATCTTAAGAAAGATGTTTCATTTTTAAGAATTCATTTTTAACCTTAGGTATTGCGAATCTGTGGAGGTACCTACTTTTAAGGAATGCACATCCACTGGTTCGGATTAAGCACAGTTTCGTATCCGAAATGCAAACAAAACAATTTCCAAAGAATTAAAGTATTTATTTTTAATTCGATCTGTTTATTACATCAAACCTCATATTTTAGAGGATACCCTTATTTTCGTAGACCTCCCATTTATGAAACAGTGTGTATTACGTCTACCGACCTGCTCACTTGAAAAAAAATTAATAAAGAATATGTATTCTTTTCTTCGGTATTTTCTCTATTAAGTTTTCTCGGTACACGAGTGTGAGCCATGCACTAGTCACGTAAATATCAATCGGTTACAGAAATTCAATTTTCTGGATAGATTAGCAAAAAACAAAAAAAAAACAAGAGAAAAGATGCCAGAAATCTGAAGGTGCATAGCATTAGTAAATAATGTCTTACAGAAGCCAAACAAACTATTTCTTTATACTAGCTTTATATATAGAGCGAGAGCCACTCAATGTAACTGGTTACTGTTACAATGGTAATGATCACTGAGGTGTGTCATACGAATGAAATAGATGGTTTTAGTAAATGAAGATTCTGATGATTAGGAAGACATAGTATATTAAAGAAGTTGTGGAGTGCCGTGATTGCTCACGTTCTGAAGAATTTTTAAAAAGCTATCAATATGAATTATTTAAAGCCAGGACATATTTCGATTGCTGGAGGTTTCTTAGAGAATCCAATATTTTCAAGTGGTCCCTCCATTGAAGTACTAAGTGATATTATATGTCTTTCAGTGATCAAACGAAAACCAGTATTTCTATGTGCCTTGACCTTTCAGAACGTAAGCGATCATGGCCTTCCACGTCTCCCTATCCCTGGTGGCTCTTAGCACGCTTTCTCCTATAACACCACGCAACCCCCGTTCTGCCATCCACCTTCTCAGGCCCTTATCCGCTGCTTTCCTCTTTCTTTTTTCCCCTCTAACTGGCCTGTTAGTGTCAGGTTCTTCAAGCCCTCCTTCCTCATTGCATGTCCCAGGAATTTTAGCTGTCTCTTTCTGATGGTCATTATAAATTTCCTTTTAGCTTCCATTCTTTCCAAAACCTTATCATTGCTCATATGCTTGATCCATGATATCCACAACATCCTTCTGTAGAACTACATTTTAGTTGCTCCAAGTTTTTCCTTAATCTTTGATGATATTATCCAACATTCACTGCCATATTGAAGAACTGACATCACATAGCAATCCAGTACTCTCTCCTTTGTTTCTAGTGAAAGTTTCCTGTGACTTATTACGTTACTCAGATTCTGGAGCGTGTCCTTCGCCATTCCAATTCCCCTTCGGATCTCAGTGTCGGATTTTCCGTCTTCTGTTAGAACACTGCTGAGCTCACTTCCTATTCGTACACAAACGGTTTGCTGCCAATATAGATTCTTAATTATCCTAACGTCTTTTTCGAAAATGTCGAAGTTGTCAAGCATCTCTATCAAGATCTTGTTGGGAGTTGTGGTAAGTGATAAACAATCCCGTCCTGAACGAACACGACACATAAAAAAGAGAGTATTAATTAAGAAGAAGTGTTGGAATAATATTTTGGGTAATTACGAAAATAAGGTTTGTCTCTTTGCAGCAACTGATAAATTGATGACTTAGAAATTACTCTTTTCTTCTGTTGCCTCCGTTAAATCTGAGCATGCGCACAAAAGCATACAGACATCGAATAAAAAAAAACGTGACTCAAGCCTGTCGCTTGTTGAACTTCCATGTACACGTTGCCAGTAGTTCAATTTATTCAAGGTTCAAAACGTAAAGACTCTGAACGTCGTCCCACGACCGGCTCCGGGCTACAGGGCCTTGTTCCATGTCGAGCTTCGTGTTCGAGGCACTGGGAGAAAACTCTTTGTTGAGTTTGATTTGAAAGAAGAGTGGTGTTCTGGGAAAACGAAAGAAGCAGATGGTGTGACTGGAATAGGGTAGAGAGTCAAGGATGTGGTCTTCGCGTTCACTCTTAACCCGAGGGCCGATCACTAGACCGCTGCTTTTAATCTAAGGTTAAAGATTTAAATATACACCGTTATATCTTAATGCAAAGCAAATGATGAAAACTGAGGAGAAAAATGATGCAAGAACAAATACACGAAATGCCATATATATATATATATATATATATATGGTGCATGGGTAGGTATTAGAAGGCTATCACAATGCGTTTAGTATAATAAAGGAAGGTAAAGAAGGTGTTGGGTATTACCTATCTATTATTCATTAATATTTCGAGATCATAATCTCGTCTTCAGAATGGTGGGAGAGTTTGATTTCACGTCCGTCCGCTATGTATGTGTGTGTGTGTGTGTGTGTGTGTGTGTGTGTGTGTGTGTGTGTGTTTATGGTCTATATAAGTGAGTGCCAGATATATGTCACGTGTTACAAAGTAACGGATGAATATTAAAATATAGAAGATAAATCTTTTTTGTTGTTTTTTAACTGTGTGTGTTTCAACGTGTTCTATTTAAGTAAAATAAGAGAAAACAGTTATATGCGTTGAGAGAAATCAAATGAAAATATTTTTTGTTAATATCTACTTTCTTGGAAAAGCATCAACCCAAAATTCCCTTTATATATATATATATATATATATATATATATATATATATATTTAAAAATGTAAAACCGTGTAAAATAAATAGAGAAATGGAAGATCAGAAAGGCGATCCAACATGACCAGCCTTAAAACCATTCGAGATTTAACTGTACCCATTTTTCCGACAAAAGTTGGCATCACCGAATCATTCTTGCTTTAATATTCGTTCAAGAACCCACCAGAAGACACCACCATTTTTAATGTATATTTTTATCGTTTAAATAAAAACTCTTGATTGTTTTTTTGTATTGTTTTCTTGTTTGTTTTTTTGTTCTTTTCGCTTTTATATACTTTTCTTTTTCCGGATTTTTTATGTCTTTTCTTCATTATTTCAAAGTTTCTTTTAACACATGCCTGAGCCCGTGTGCACGTTGCACACACACACACACACACACACACACACACACACACACACACACACATACATTTATATATATTTGAAATAAATTGTTTGAACATTATTTTTTATCGATACTCGTATTTAAGTAGATATTCTGTTTTTAATTAAACAGTATTATATGTTTATATCTACTGGCTTGATTATTTACGATAAATTTTTATTACGAAAATGTGTGTCATTCCGCAGAATTCGAACCTGCGACCCCTATCTATATAACATTTATAATATAATATATATAGGGATCGCAGGTTCGAACGACACACATTTTCGTAATAAAAGTTTATCGTAAATAATCAGCCCAGCAGATATAAATATATAATACTGTTTAATTAAAAAGAGAATATCTACTTAAATACGAGTATCGATAAAAAAATAATGTTCAAACAATTCATTTCAAACTGTCGGTTGTTTATAACCAAGTTTCGTTAAAATTCGTTAATTTCCGTAACATGTTTACATATATATGTATGTATATAGATTTTAACGTTTTCTTTTTAATTCATTATTATTCTATATTATCTTTTCGGTGTATATTGCCTTCATTTAAGATTACTAGTAGGCTTTATAATTTTTATTATTACTATTATTTATATTTAATATAGCATTTTTTTAAATTTCTAAATATAGATTTTTTATTATCATGTTAGTATTACTACGTTTATAATAATAATTAATATTAATATTATATTTTGAATTAACAAGAAGAACTTACAATGTATTTTTCTAGCGTAGATACAACGCCTTATCTTTAAAGTTTAAATGTTAAATTTTAATGTCATGTTTTTCAAAGAAAACAGACGACTTGCAACTCTGGTCAATACTCTCGTTTTCTTTAACGCAAATTTGTTATATATCTAGACCATAGACGCGACGCGTCGATCTAATACGTTAAGTTTAACCTCCTTTCCGTTTACCCTTTTGCTCTGCTTTTCTTTCTCTTTAAAATTTTTTCCTTACTTTTTTTTTTCACGTGACTATTTTCTAGATGATTTTAAACATTCACCGTTGCATGATTTGGATCTGAAGAGCCGCTTGGCCGCGAAATATTTATTACCCACTTTTTTCTTGATTATATTACTATGTTAAATTTAGCAATAAATTTTAACATTGATTTTTTTTTAGTTTGTCTCCGTTGGAAGTTACCTTACAAAATACCAAGGATTCTACGTTATATATAGATAGATTGATTGATTGATTACATAGTTTTTGGTCATAATAAAATTAGTCCATGCACACTTGTATTAAAAGTGTTCAATAAAATTATATTGGAGAAATTTTTAATATTTTTCATTTGTAAACGAGTTATTACGTGATCTAGGTTTCTACCATGTGGTGTCTTCAGGCGATTTGCAATAAGTTGTATTAACAATTATTGCAAATCGCCTGAAGATACCACATGGCAGAAACCTAGGTCACGTAATAACTTTACAAATATCATCACACCCATCACAGCTGAGAGATAGTCGTATTTTTTCGACCATAGAAATAAACAAATTCACTTCAAAGTCGCCGTAACTGTACCAAAGAGCAAATTAAATTAAGTCATCCTGCTCTGTTGTGAACCATTGAAGGGATTGAGGTTTCACCTGGTTTTCTCGAGAAGGGATGAAAGCGCCTGGGCCGGCTTTAACCGAAGAAGAAACCTTATTGGCGCAATTTTCAATTGGGAGGTTAAACATGTCAGTCCAAGGGATACCACGAAGAAAATCACAAACTGAGTCCTAGTAAACATGCTGGTATCGGAAAGAAGTCTTGTTGATAGGGGTTCTTGTTTAATAGATGTTTGGAACGAAACAATAGCTAATTCAAAGTTGTTAGAATTACAAAGAAGGCGGTATTACGAAGCTCAGAAAGAGCAAGAATAAGAGGTAAGAAATAAATTAAATAGAGAAGCATTTTGCTCGGGTTTGCTCGGGAAACAAGTAAGAAATCCATGATCTGAGTAAGGGAATATGTAATGGAAAAATTAACGTGTGAATACTTGCAGCATCACTGTCTTTATAAATGTTTAAGCCACACGTCACAGTGAGCATCAAAAGCCACCGAATACAAAGATATTTGCAGATGGGTGGAGAGAAAGTGCTTTTCTATGCTGACAGCTATTATGTCTAATATACTGCAGTCCTGAGAAGAGGGGGATCCATAAAGGAAAAAAAGATAACAGAGTTTAGTAACGGAAGGCGGAAGCACATAAAGGCGTAGTCATGGATCTCGAGAGATAATTCCCTGGTCATCGGAAGATTCTCCCGGATGTATTCACCAAGACCGTGCATCTGAATTCTGGGATCTTTTCGGCAAAAGGTAAAATAGCCTGGAACCAAAAATTAATTGTAACTATGGAAGAATTTAAGTTAATCTCACAGACGGCAAATCTGTCTTGCGACCGTTCCAAGAGAAAAGATTCGAAACTGCAGAAACTGGAACGAACAACACGATTATTAGTGAAAGATAGACTGAGGGACGTAGATGGTTTTTGATTACTGGTTAGTTGTTTTTGTTGCATTTTTCATGTAATTCGTTTTGAAGAGAGAAAGAGAGAGAGAGAGAGAGAGAGAGAGAGAGAGAGAGAGACCACCGTAACTGTTCACTGGCTGAAAACGGAACATAGTGTAGCGTCAAGGTTTCCCGTCGAAAATACACGGAGGAACCCCTACCCATGTGTGGCATAGCATTACAAATACCCCTATTATGTAAATGTTAACAGAGCAGTCTCTCTACGAGTTCGGGCTTCTAATGGCCAGTCCGAATTTCGTGGATTACTCCTAGTGACTTTGATCAATGCTAAATTGGTTCATCATCTCGCTGTTTTTTTTTCTCGGACAAGCAATACGGCTTTCGTTTTTTCGAGTCAATTGCTGATATACTGACGATAATTTTGGAAAGATTCTATCATTCTTTAGATAAAAATAGTGAAAATAGAGCTGTATCATTGGATATCTCAAAAGACTTTGACAGTGAATAGCATCCAGGTCTTCTCCACAAGAACTGATCCAGCCTTTCCTAACAGATCGTGTAATGAATGTCATCTTGAACAGCTTCTCGTCTAGATCCGTTCGTACTAAATTGAGTGTTCTCCGCTAGGGCAAAAAATCACTGAATTTACTGCCTCGAAAACTAAACTTTCATCCATTAATCATCTGATAGACTCCATTCTGCCTTCCATCAGAATGGCTGATGCTAGCCTCCAGAAAAGTGACTCATTGTGCCTTTTCGGGCTATATCGAATCCATTTCTAGGTCAGCTGCTAAGAAAGTCGGTCCAGTGGTTCAGGTGAGAAAATGTTTCTCCCAAGAATCTATCTTTCATATCGATAACTCAAATAATTTGTTCAAACTTCAAATATTGCTGCCACATATGGTCCGGTTTCCCTACTGATTGGTTCTGATCTAACAATTCGGATTCAGTCAGTTTCCAACCTCCATAAGGTTGCCTCTCTGTGCTTTTTCTATAAATACCTTCAGGATAATTATTCAGATGAACACTTCGGTATCGTACCTAGAGTTTTTTTATTTATTTATTTAAGCTTTTTATTAGACTGGCATCGAGAGCTCATCAATTTAAAGTTGTGCTGGTAAAATGTAGTCGTACAGCCTTGGTTGGCAACAAGTCTACCGCAGAAAGGAAAAAAAGAAACTTGTTAGTGGAAACATACCACCCTTGAGAATTCCCAGAGAAGTGGTTAAAAGCGCTTGGAAAATAATTAATGAACAATTTTACATTCCTTATCTCCAGCAGAAAGGAAACGTTATAATACTGGAAAAATTAAATAAAAAAGTAATAAAGATATATATATATATATATATATATATATATATATATATATACTAATGGCCACTATATATGTATATGTATATATATATAATGGCCAGTATATATATATATATATATATATATAATACCAGTATATATGTATATATATATAATGGCCAGTATATATATATATATATATATATATATATATATATATATATATGAAAAAGTTAAAGAGCATATAGGTTAAAATCTACTGTTCAAGCAGGTACTTTATAAAGAGTCCTCGATATAGAGTAGAGCTTAATGTTTTAATTTTGTTATTACAATGCTTTATAAACCATTTTTAATTAACCATGTTTTATAAGCCATTGTAAGAACAAATTTACAATATATATACAGGGTATCCAAGAAGTCGCGCACCATCCAGATTTTCATAAAAATACATATAAATATCAATTTTATTAATCATAATTATAACATAGTATATGGTGCGTAACTACTGGGACACCCTGTATATATATATATATATATAATGTGATCGATTCTAACTTGACAACTCGGATATAATCACTTTCTCACCGGCCAAATGTGGCTTCCCTGTGTCTCTTCTACAAATACTTTCATGGCTTCTGCTCAGATGAACTTAGCTCACTGGTACCCACTATACATGAATTTACTCGAAACGCAAGATTAGCAACTAAGTCCCAGCCTTTTACTGTGAAACCAATAAATGTATTCTACCTCATTCCCCTCCGTTTACATGCTTTCCTGACAGCTACAATCTTTAAAAATTCTAAATATAAAGTCAATGGTCATCTCCTGTCTAACTAATTTGTATCCTCTCTCTCATGCTCCTTTCTCCGTCGACTCCCCTCTCATCAGTATTCTCATCCTTCTTCTACCCTCTTTCTGACACCCCCTGTAACCTGTCACTCTTTCTCATAACATTCCTCCTATGTAACCCTCTTGCTCAACAGTGGCAGTAAAATGCCTTGCTTGGGGCGACACGATTATAATACACACATATATATATATATATATATATATATATATATATATATTTGTCATCCGTCGACAGATCTGTTTCACTGTATCACAGCTCATCAGTACGGTTAGACATCAGATTGCCTTTTATCCAGGATTGAAACCCGACCGCATCGGCGTCAGTCAGCGATTCTACCTCTGAGCTACGGGCGCTCGGTAGAAGGAGGCAGACTTTTTAGCGCGTACATTATCATTATACACACTCAATAGCGTGCTCTAATTCATTAGTGAATGAACGATGCTTAGATGCTAGAGTAGCTACTGTTTTTCAAAGTCTACCATTTTCCAGAATGCTCAATCAGGCTGTGAGAGTGTAATATATATATATATATATATATATATATATATATATATATATATTGCTTCTGAAGAAAATTATAGAGTTAGAACACTCTGATGCTAAACACTTAAATAAGACGTAAAGCATGTTTATTTAATAACCGAATATTATTGCCTCATAGCATATTCCTTTAACAAACTAGATTAAATTATATAAAATAATACTATAATTTTTTTCCGAGTAATGTTGATGAAAATATCATGGAATAATTCAATGTGGTCGAAAGAAATAAAGAATGGCGTAATTTGTATTCCTAAAACAAATACCAGCAGAAATTAGATAAGCAAATCAGTTAGTAGTGAGTTCTTGCAGAATTTAACAAGCGTTTCGGCATACTTTGTTTGAAAGGAATCATAACTCCAATAAAAGAACTGTCAATTGAAACAATGTAAAAAAAAGCCTAAAAATCCGTTAAGGAGGCAATCTACAGTGGTTTGCGGACAAAGATGTTGGTTGACCACAGTCAGCTGGTTATAAAATCTGGTGCAAGCATTGAAACGGGATAGTTAAGAAATCAAAACACTGGTAGACCATGAAAGACTCCAAAGCATCACGAGGGAAAACTAAAAGCGGTCTGCCTTAGAAATCGAAAACGTACAACAAAACAAACGAAAAACAAATGGATCACAAGAGGAATCAGTATTTGTAACAGAATTGTAAGCATACGGCTGTATAAAATGGGATTTACATACAGAAAAGCAACACTTACATACAAACAATACGAAAATGAGGTTAATGTGGGTTAAAGAGAAACTATCATGGCGTATATAGGATTTGATGAAATTGATATTCAGTGATGAATCCAGAACCTGCATTGGCAAAAGCGACAATGCCGGAACCTTTGCATGGTGTGGTTCAGATTACTGGCTGAAGAAAACAAGTCAATTTCCGAACGCATTCCTGATATGGGGTTGCATGTCATTTAAACGACAAGGGGTGATTGAAATCATTAACTCAACGATCAATGCACATGTGTACATTGAAATCTTGGATAAATTTCTCATTCCATCAATACAAAATTGGTTTCGGAATGATTGGGTCATTTTTCTGGACGATATGTCTTGTCACAGAGGAAAGAGGATTAAGGCTTTTCTTCGGGAAAGGCATATTTAATCAATAATCTAGCTGGCGAGCTGTCCCAGTCTAAATCCAATTGAAAATTTATGGCGGAGATTTAAACAAATGATCTATGAGAAAACTCCATCCACCAATCAGTACGTTAGGAGTCATACGTGATATACGCTTTGGTGATCATGTCTCGAAACAGACATAACTGACTGGCTAGAATATTTTCCTGCGGTGGGTTTCTGAGGTAGACTGACCAACCAAGGCTATAGAGCTCAATCTATCCTGTTATTTAACCCATAGCTGGAGGAAGAAAAGACGGTTAATACCTTTCCCAAAATTGTTTGCGCATGAGTGAATGCAATGAATTCAACGCGAATTCGAACTCGGCTCTCCGATTTCTTGTTCAGAGCGGATATTCATTGCACCACAACGCACGCATTCACGTATAAATGTCTATAAACTGTAATTTGGGAAAGTTGGTATATCACCCCCGGTTTGCTTTAGGCATAAAAACATAGTCAGTCAGTTAAGTGCCATACGTGAAACACGCTTGCGCGATCATGTCTCAAATGAGACATGACTGACTGGGCAGAAGATTATCCTGCATTAGGTTGCCATTGCTTTCTGCGGTAGACTGGTTGCCAGCCAAGGCTATAGAACCCAATCTGTTCTGTTATTTAACCCATAACTGGAAGGACGAGACGGATTAATACCTTTCCCAAAGGTATTTACGCGTAAGTGAATGCAATGAATTCAACTGGAATTCGAATTCGGCTCCCCGATTACTCGTTCCGAGCCAATATCCACTGCACCACAACGCCCATCCTAAAAACATAGACGTTATCGTTGGAAACTGTAATTGTGCACGACGGTGTTACAGAGATAATGTCTTCCTGCCTGTAGTCCTGTGACAAGTAATCTATTCTAAAATCTGTATTGAGATTGCTGAGGCCACATTTGTTCCGATATATTGAATGGTCGCTGTGCGATATATGTATCACTGTTGCCATAAAATTAATCAACGTTACTGAACGCCTGTTATACTTAGCCGTTCAATGCATTGTTTCGATTTTTGTAACGTCAGGGAATGGGTGACTATGAAAAGTTCATTCGAATATCTACTACCCCGAGCAAGCAGATGGACAGGTTAATTTTGGCATCGTCTTTCATGGTGTAGCAACTATTTTTCCCTCAATTTATTTGTAAGTACAATATAGCTAAGATCTAATAACGTAAAGTGCATTTATTTACACGTATTTTTTTTAACTTAATCTCTTTTCTTGTTATTCAAGAGTGAATATTAAACAAATGGATTCAAAATTGTACAGTGAAAAATCTAAAAGAAAATTCAGTTCCTAAGAACGAACAGTCTGATAAAAACTTATTTATATCTAACTAGCAGTATAGCCCGGCGTTGCTCGGGTGTAATGAAAGCATTAAAAATAATCCATGGTCCTGGAGCTCAGACTCTTTAGACGTTGGCACGAAAGACTAAAAAGCAATAGTTGTTTCCAGTGAAAGCGAAACCGTAGACTGAAAGAAAAATGAATGGATGTAATTCAAATTTTGATTTCCTGGTATCGATATCAAATAAGCTTTTTCGTTGTAAACTGAATTTTGAAGGCTAAATAAGTCCTCTGAGTAAATGGTATCATGGCTGAGACTAAGAACTACAAGTATACCTACTTAGAGCCAAACCCGAAGCAAAAACAAAAATAAAAGGGCTGAACAAAATACAGGCAGATGAACAGACACACACACACAAACATCTTGCCTTTTATATATATATATATATATTATCGATTTTTCTGCACTATTGTAAGAACTGCAACCTTGAAACTTCTGAATATCGTTTCTTATGTCTTTGTCTATGAGTGTATTAAATTTGATTAAAATCGGACCACTCCTTCTATAACCCGATTTTTTCGATTATCGATATTTATCAGGGGTACCTCGACACAAAATCTAGCTAAGAACACTCGCAGACGCTTATAGTACAACTGTGTAAATTTTCAAGAAAATCGGTTCAGCCGTTTCAGAGTCTATAGGTAACGGACACGCACACACACACACAGACAAAGTTATATTTATAAATATGTTTAGATATAGGCGTTACCTTTTTTATATTTAATCGAGTTCATCCCAAGTAAGGTAGTAAAGCCACTAAGACACAAGGAGTTACTGGGTGTGGAAGAATAAAAAACAGAAACATTACTAAAAATCGAGAACCAAAGATGAGTAATCAGAAGAACGGTAGATAGCGATTGACAATGCAATGAAATTTTTGCAGATTAAAGTTGTCTCGAAATCATGGAGCCGGAAGAGAGTTCCACAAGAGAGAAGTGCGAAAAAAGAAACTGTTACCACATCAGTAACGGTTACATTTAGCCAACTCAACTATAAATTGATGAAACCTTCTCATCCTATTTAACCCATAGCTTGAGGAAGAAATGATGAATTAAAATCTTTTTAAAGGGTTTTTGCGACTATGTAACTGTCTATAGGTAACGGATACACACACACAGACACACACACACACACACAGAGACAAAGTTCCATTTATAAATAAGTTTAGGTAAAATATAGCTTTAAGGTATACTATATTTTTAGCTGAACGTACTCAGTATCAGGAATAGAGCGTCAGTAAATATAAAAGTGGCCATTGAAGTCAACAACCAGAGATGACAGTCTATATCAGGCTAGATGCCATCGTCAGGTCATGTGCGTTGTGTTTTTGCTCGACTTTTATATATATATATATACGGGTCAGTGTTGCATCGTAGGTATACTTATTGCATTGGGGATAGTCTATTACTCTATTCTAACGGTATTTTGGTGGGTGTGGTTGTCAATTTTTATTATTTATTTCGTTTATTTATTTATTTGTTTGGATTAATCTATTTTTTCTTTTTTATTTTATTTATTTATTTTCATTTTCTCTAGTTTGTTTTCATTTTTGTTTTTTAAGTAGCGTAATAAAAATTTGTTTTCATATCTGCATTGTGAGAGGAGTTCTAATCATTTATTCAGTAGTTTGTTTTGGTCGGGAAGATAATATAGCTATTTTCTTTTCCCTTCAGGCAGAACTTATAGTTTTTGGATTGTTTGTTGTGGGCTGATGTTTTGTTTTGTTTTGTTTTTTTATTTACTTACGAAGACTCTACGCACACAAAACATCCCTTGCAAATAGTAAATACGCAAACAGCACAATACTTTCTAAACACATCTGGGAAATTAAAAACAAAAACAAATCACAGAAAAATACCATGGAAAATAATGAAAAGAACATCATTATAAAAAAAAAACAACAACCAATGTACATGGTTTGACGATTACGCTGAGCATGCAACCTTATATATATATATTTCTCCAAACGTTATTTTAGTGGATGCCCATGTTTGAGTAGACGAACGACATTTTTCTTTTTTTATCTTTTTTGTTTTTTGTCTCAACTATGTGAATTACGGTCTGACGCTCTGCTAATTTAAGAGACGTAATAAAAATAAGTGCCTCCAGTAGGGTTCGAAACTATTTTATCCCTTTGAAGGAAAAACTACTAATAAAAAATAAAATTCAATAATTCCATTATTTTTCGATTTACATCAACACACACACACACACACACACACACTCACACACACATACGTACATATATTAAAAGAGATAGGGAAATGGTCAGATTGACAGACAGGCAGGCAGAAAACGAAACAAACATACATACACCGATAGAGAAGCAGAAGATATATATATATATATATAGCAAAGAACAGAATGAGACAGAAAGATATTGATCCTAATAAGTTATATTATAAAAGAATTTCTAATGTTCCTTGTATGAAATCATTGATAAATGTATTCACATATATTCATCTGACGGTGTAGTAGTTTCATGTTGCTTTTGGTGAATGAAGGTGTCAAATTATATCTATATACCTTTTGTATAGATTCTTATATGCCTATTGTCTATATTCCAAATGATTTATCAGGACCAGAAGATTGATAAATCTATGGAACACAGATTCCAAATTTATGCACTTTCTATGAAAACGAACGTTAATTCGAACTTACAAATATAAAATCTGAAATTCTTTATTCGCTATTTTCATCAAAACATCGTAAAAAGGTTTATATTTGGTAACAGGTAATTTTTCTACTTATATATATATATATATATAAAGGGATAGTTGCTGATGAGATGTGAAATCTCTCTTAGGGATTTCATGTTGAAATGATCATTCAACAGTTATGAACATCGAAATTTATTTCATTTTATATAATTATATATATATTTATATTTATATATATATTTATATATAACTATATATATATATATATATATAACTAATTAATTTCAAAATGAAAATTAAATCTATAAATGTGTATGTTAAAAATTGTAATATATTTAGAAATTAGCAATAATGACTAAATCATAAATATTTGTATATATATATTTGTATATATATATAAATATATATATATATAGGCATTTATATATATATATATATGTATATATATAGAGAGGTATATATATATATATATATATATATATATATATAATTTAGTCATTATTGCTGATTTTTTAACATACAAATTTATAGATTATTTAATTTTAATTTTGAAATTAATTAATTATCATTCGGTTAAGTGCTGTATGTGTTACTTGTTTAGAAAGAGCTATGACTGACTGGACAAAAGATTTTCCCCCGGTAGTTTGGCATTACTTTCTGCGGTAGAACTGTTGCCAACCAAGGCGATAGAACCCAATCTGTTCTGCTGCTTAACCCATAGCAGAATGGAGAAGCGAAGGATGAATATCTTTCCCAAGGGTATTTGTGATTTAGTGAATGCAATGAATTCAACTGGAATTCGAACGCTAGCTTAGATGTGGCACAAGGCCGAAAGTATGGGACACCTAGTGAGGATCAAACTCACTAATTAGTTGCAGTGGTTCTACCGAGACAAGCTTGCTAACCATTACACCAGCTCAAGGTGCTAATATATATATATATATATATATATATATATATATGTGTGTGTGTGTGTGTGTGTGTGTGTGTGTGTGTGTGTGTGTGTGACATTGAAGACAACATCAAGAGACGAGAGACTGTTTCATGCTAAACGCAACTGTCAGGCCTGACGATTGAGTTTAGCATGAAAATAACTGGCTGTTGATTCAGTGTCCACTTTTGTTTTTACATACGGTTTATGCCTGATATTGAGTACTTTAGCCCATGAATATAGCGTATCCGTTTTCATAATATCGTATATATATATATATATATATGACGTAGCTCTGAAAGAAGTCCGACCAAGCCACGATGACTATATGAATATTAATACTGTACTAGCTGCTTAGATTTTTCAGAATATTTCAATATTTCCGAATACATACATACATACATATATATATATATATATATATATATAAATTATTCTACGTCTATAGTACATACATATACATACATACATATACATACATATACATACATACATATACATATACATACATATATATATACATATACATACATATATACATACATATATACATATGCATACATATACATACATACATATACATACATATATATATATATATATATAGGACATACATATACATACATATACATACATACATATACATACATATATACATACATATACATACATATACATACATATATATATATATTATTCTACGTCTATAGTACGTCTATAGCACGATTCGGGGTTTCATGCATTATGATGCATATTAAAAATTGTGCATATTAAAAACTGACCGTTACGAGATTTGAATTTTCAGTTTTCGTTCTCGCGTTGTTTAAGGTCGCCATGAATTATAAGTCTGGGATGCGATTTTTTTAAAAAATGTATTAAATGTAGAATTTAATTTGGTTCATACCGAAACTTAAACATGATATTGGAAAGCAAAATAGAAGTTATGACAAAAATATAAAATAAAAAGTTTGGGGCAGATTTCGGACAGATATTTTAAGGGAGATCACTTGTGTTTATTTATTTCATACGGACGAAAGCATTCGGAAATATAATAAAAAAAATAAGTGAAAATATCTATATTTATATGTCTAGACAGGGGTTTTGATCAACTGACAATTTTGCTGTTATAATATAAACAAGAAATCATGTATTCCCCCAAAATATAAATCTTTTTCAAATTTAAAGTGAATCTCTATACTGATTAGTTAAATTGAATACACATAAATTTTTCTGTCTCCCCACATCCATAAATAACAAAAGAATTGTTTTTTTATATTCAAATGAAATTCATTTTCGCAACAATGATCTATCATTGCCTGATGATGAGATAGAAAT
This sequence comes from Ascarosepion bandense, assembly GCA_037127315.1. Taxonomy (NCBI): domain Eukaryota; kingdom Metazoa; phylum Mollusca; class Cephalopoda; order Sepiida; family Sepiidae; genus Ascarosepion; species Ascarosepion bandense. The sequence goes on from JBBBDQ010001791.1 coordinate 1,643,711, forward strand.
CTCGAAACATCTTGAAAAATCTCGAAATTTCTGTTTCGAGATGTAAACTATATTAATTTTAAATAAAAAAAAACATAATTATGAATATATCCAAGTATGGGTGATATATATATATATATATATATATATATATATATATATATATATATATATATATATATATATATTAGAAGGACATTCATTTGCCAATATTTTAAAATTGCGTATGTATATATTGATGTATTTTTCTTAATTTTCTTAATTTTTTCTTAATTTTTTCTTTCTTAATTTTCTTAATTTTCTCTTTTAAGGGAATGACCGGTATTTTTTTAATCGTTTTTTTTTTTAGGTTTTTGTGAATCTCTTTCGGGTAGAATTCTTCGTTAAATAAAGACGGAAGCTGACGATGGCTAGCCTGATATAGGCCCATACTTATAATTCACAATGAAATAACGTGTCTGTCTTAATTTTTCTTATATTTGCTCTATATGTATTTATATACATATATGTTTAGAGTTCTCTTAGAGAGTTATCCTACCACTACATGCAAAGGTTACTCCTTTGGATTCTTCTATGCCCACACTTCATATATATATATTCTATAGTAGTACAACTAAACATTAAAGATAAGTCCAATCCCATCCCTCCCCACATTTTACCCTTCCCTACTCTCCTCCTCTAATAAACCCAAAGAATAAAGTCTAGTCATGAGGCCGTAAAACAAACCCCATGTTAAATCTGTCTACAAAATTACTGACACTTTCATTAATCAACTATATTCCCTGACTACCCCACTTTCTTCAAAATTCAAACGGACAATCCTTGTTCCTTTATCACTAACCCCCACCAACATCCCACACACAACTCACGAAATATGAGAAAATAGGCTTTCCATTCCTGTCCACACCACCTGATGATTACATTATAATTTCAATGTTGAAACAAAATGTACAATTTGTAGAGGATATAAAAAATTTGTACATGTTCTAAAATATAATTTATAATAAATATTCACAGCTCTGTATTATATATCGAGCACTGTTTTAAATTAACGTTTTGGACATTGTAATATTTTTCTTCGTCTCTTATTCACACGGATATATATATATATATATATATATATATATATATATATATATATATAGACACAAAGTGAAAAATTTAAAAACAAATATGAATAATAGATAGAAATAAATGAAAAATAAGTAAAAATAAAGAAAAAATTAAATGGGGATCAATGTTAATCTCTGTCTAAGTATTTAAGTGGATATTTATTTTTATGTTTGCATGTGGTTATCAATTAATAAATTAAGGTTTTTTATGTGTTTTAAGATGACATGTTTTTCTAGAAGGCATAAGTTATATCTATTTCTTATTCCCTTATAATATATGTATATATATGAAAATGTATTTCTTCACGTATTTCGCTTCTGTCTATGCTACACCGTTACCAATAATAGGTCATTACACAAGCAAAAATACTTGATTCGTACATCTGATGCCTGCGCCTTCTTTAATAATTCTATGGACTGGAGATAGATACTCGATTGGTTCCATGTTGCTGGCTTTGGTTGCTGGCTTTGGTTTCTGGCTCCAGGCCACAATGTCTTTCACCTTTGAACCGTTCAGGGAGACTCGAACGGAGAGGTTACACCTTTGTGCCTGTTGTCGTATCGATTTCCAGTGTCGGGTACAAAAGCGGATAGATGTTCTCGTCAGATCGATATTGTAGCGGGTAGCAGCAGGTAGCTTGCAGTAGAGTAGGTCGACGTAAAACGCTGCATTCCGGGTACCTGGCGACAAGTTGTCCGCCAGGAAAATGAAAAGAGAGAGAGAGAGAGAGAGCGAGTTGGTTACCTGGATAATTGCGTGTACATTAATGCATATATAACATTACTATTTGTCATTTCTTATACATATTTAAATATATATATATATGTGTGTGTGTGTGTGTGTGTGTGTGCGCGTGTGTGTGTCAATAAACATAGGATTATATATATATATATATATATATATATATATATATATATTTCCGTTAAATTCCGTATATATATATATATATATATATATATATATATACGGAATTTAACGGAAATCTACGAAACTGGCATTAGCCGACATATATGAATTTTGTTTTTTTGTTCCGCATTATTATTTTTTTTATTAGATACTAGCATTTGAGTGGAAAGTCTGTTTATTTTATACATGCATACATATATATATATATATATATATATATATATATAGTTAAACATTATATTATAATTTATACTGGCCTAAATCGTTTTAAGAAATCGTTTGGAAAGCATCTATTTTCCGGCAGGAATCGAACCTGCAAACTCCCACGTCGGAGAAATGTCGTCTTTAGAGCAGACGTGTCTTTACCAATGGACCCACGGAAGATTTCATGGAAAACAAAGTATTTATTTATAAAGAATTCCTACTTTTTTATCATATTTTTATTTAATTCAAACGTTATTATAGGAGATACTTGTATTTGAAATAGACGCCCCATTTTTATTTTTGCTACAAAGAGTGGACATTACGTCTATCGTTCTGCGTATTTGTGAAATCTGAACAAAGAAAATATGTTCATTGGTAGGAATCGAACGTACACCTCATTATTATTTCAACTAGAAACGGATTCGAATCCTGCCGTAGAGCCCATTTTCTTGATTAAAATTTCTTGAATACGCAGGCCGATAGACGTAATACGCATGGTTTACAGTAAAAAATACGAAATATCAGATATAATAATATTTGAAGTAATATATGATCAATCAGCTAAGTGATAAATTTCATATTTGTATGAACCCTGTATATATATATATATATATATATACATGTATACATTTCATATTTGTTATATTTATCATATATATATATATATATATATATATGTGTGTGTGTGTGTGTGTGTGAATTTTATTTATTTTGACATTATTTTTAATGGATACTCTGTTTTTATAATAAAACTGTATATTATAATTTCAACCGGACCTCATTGTTCGAGAAATCTTATTTGGAAAATATCTATCTTCCAGCAAGAATCGAACCTGCATAGTTCTAATATCGGGGAATTCGTTGTTATTAGTTCCGACGTGTCTTACCTCTAGACTACGGAAGATTAGTGGTACCCAAGATTTAATTTCAGCTTTAAATAGATTTTTTCCTGATTTCTTTTTTTTTAGAGAATAATTTATATCTGCTCAAATTGTATCTAGTGTAAACAAACGCAACCGATAAAAATAATACGAAATTATACGAAGGGTTACGAAACTGGCATAAGCCGACATGTTTGCATTTTAATCATTTCCCCCCCAAGCAAACAGTTTTACTCCCACTAGTGCGCAGGGGATTACATAGGAGGAAAGTGATGAGAAAGAGGAGTAGGTTATAGGGGGTGTCAGAAAGAGGGTGATTAGATGGATGAGAATACTGGTGTGGTTGGGGAGATGTGGAAGGAGAAAAGAGCATTAAAGAAAGGATGCAAGTCATTGAGAAAGGAGATGAGTATTGACCTTACATTTAAATTCTTAGAGATTGTAGCTGTCGGAGAAGCAAGTATACGAAGGCGGGAAGTGCGAGAAAAGAAGCTGAGAGTAGAAATTGCAATTACAATTTATCGGTTTCACTGTAAAAGAGTGGGACCTAGTTGCTAGTTTAGTAGCTCGAATAAATTCATATATAGTGGGCACCAGTAAGTTAAGTTCATTGGAGCAGAAGCCGTGAAAGTATTTATAGAAGAGACACAGGAAAGTCACATCATGCCGGTGAGAGAGCGACTGCAGCTGAGCTTTCAAGTCGGGATCGATTACATTACAGATTCTCCGCTGGATTTTGTCAAGGACACCCAGGTGAATAGCTTGGGTATCCGACCAGATGTGGTAGCAATATTGAATAACGTTATATGTATATATAGTTGACATATGGGAACACGGAAATGGTTTTAGAAATTGCAAAATGTTCCGTTATTCCTGTATCCTCTTTCGATATTTGTTATTAATAAGTATTTTTTTAAATGGGCCAGATTTCATATTCAGCTTATGTTAATGTCCACAGTAAGAGAATCACCAATCCGTTGATCATAGCACCTGTTAAGGAATTTTATTGGCTATGTTCCAGACCTTTTCTCTTTTGTCTCTTGTTTTGATCTGATGACGCCAACTGTAAATAGTGAGGTGTGTGGCTGGGAACTCTTTTTCAGTTTGTCTTATTAGAATTGTAATAGGGACATAGAGAACGCGAGAATATATACTGAAAAGTGAAGTGTAAAAAAAAAATTAACTAATAACAACAACCATAAAAGAAGGGATGACAAAAATGGGAACATGCAAGTTAGGAAGATAACATCTATGATTATAATATAATCATAACTAATATGATGATGGCAATCACTATAAAATTAGTGGCAGTATTAATGAAAAATAGAAAAGTATGAAGAGAAAACCAAATAACACATGAAATAAACATCCAGAAATGAGTTCTCTCGGTGACTGGCGTCTGTATCGGTCGGTTAAGTGCCATACGTGAAACACGCTTGGGCGACCATGTCTCGAAAGAGATATGACTGACCGGGGAGAAGATTATCCCGTAGTAGGTTGCCATTAGCTTTCTGCGGTAGACTGGTTGCCGACCAAGGCTATAGAACCTAATCTGTCCTGTTATTTAACCCATAACTGGAAGGAATAGACGGATTAATACCTTTCCCAAGGGTATTTGCGCGTAAGTGAATACAATGAATTCAGCTGGAATTCGAAATCGACTCCCCGAGTTCTCGTTCCAAGCTGATATCCAATGAACCACAATACTGTATACACTGCTTATATACAAGACGTTAAAATTTCCCTTCTCCGATGTCATGCGCCGATGGCTTAGGGAGTAGAGACTCCGATTGACTCCAAATCAGTCGAGTTTCGATCCCGGCCTAGACGCGAGTGGATATATCTAAACACACTCATGAGCTGTGATACATCGAACCGGGCTTGTGTGTGGATGATTAATATATATATATATATTTATAAATGAATCTCAGACAGTGCTATGCGTGATACACGCTTAGGCGATCATGTCTCAAAAGAAATAACACTGACTGAGCAGAACTTTTTTCCCGAAGTAGGCTGCCATTTCTTTTCGCGGTAGACTATCCTGCTGTCTAACACATAGCTAGACAGAGATAAAGATTAGTATTGTTTTTCTATTTTCAAATTATTTCTATAATAAAATAATTTGCATATACGTGAATACATTCAGATAGATAAGTAATGGGTGTTATAGATGGTATAGGTTTTATAAATTAAAGTTTCTTACTTCCTGGACATTTTTACTTTTTATTTTTAAGATTGGGTTCATTACTAAAAATGTTACATGAAATTTATTCTCAGATCGAAAAGTGCCAATTTATTCATCTTTTTTCTGTTACCTGTCTCTATATACATACTAGCAGTATAGCTCGGTGTTGCTCGGGTGTGATGAAAGCTTTAAAACTAATCCATGGTCCTGGAGCTCAGACACTTTGAATGTTGGCACGAAAGACTATAAAGCAATAGTTATTTCCAGTTTAAGTGAAACCGTAGACTGAAAGAAAAATGAATGGATGTAAGTCAAATTTTGATTTCCTGGTATCGATAACAAATTAGAATTTTTTGTCGTAAACTGAATTTTGAAGGCTAAATAAGTCCTCTTAGTAAATGGTATCATTGCTGAGACTAAGAACTACAATTATACCTACTTAGAGCCAAACCCGAAGCAAAAACTAAAATAAAAAGGCTGAAAAAAATACAGACATACAGGCAGATAAACAGACACACACACACAAACATCTTGCCTTCTATATATATATATATATATATATATATATATATATATATATTATCGATTTTCTGCACTATTGTAAGAGCTGTAATCTTGAAACTTCTGAATATCGTTTCTTATGTCTTTGTCTATGAGTGTATTAAATTTGATTAAAATCGGACCACTCCTTCTATAACCCGATTTTTTCGATTATCGATTTTTAATATTTATTGGGAGTACCTGGACACAAAACCTAGCTAAGAACACTCGCAGACGCTTATAGTACAACTGCGTAAATTTTCAAGAAATTCGGTTCAGCCGTTTCGGAGTCTGGAGGGAACGGACACACACACACACACACACACACACACACACACACACACACACACACAATTATATTTATAAATAAGTTTAGATATAGGCGTTACCTTTTTTATATTTAATCGAGTTCATTCCAAGCAAGGTAGTAAAGCCACTAAGACACAAGGAGTTACTGGGTGTGGAAGAATAAGAAACAGAAACATTACTAAAAATCGAGAACCAAAGATGAGTAATCAGAAGAACGGTAGATAGCGATTGATATTGCATTGAGATTTATGCAGATTAAAGTTGTCTTGAAATCATGGAGTCTGAAGAGAGTTCCACGGGAGAGAAGTGCAAAAACAAGAGACTGTTACCACATCAGTAAGGGTTACATCTAGCCAACACAACTATAAATTGATGAAACCTTGTCATCCCATAGCTTGAGGGAGAAACGATAAATTAATATCTTTCTAAAGGGTTTTTGCGGCTATGCAACCGGAATTTGAACTCGGCTCTCCGATTTCCCGTTCCGTGCCGATATCCACTGCACCACAACATAATCCAAGGAATGCATCTATATGGTTAAAAATAGTAATAAAAAGACATACATAGAAGAATATATAAGCATGTATGCAATTATATATATATATATATATATGTGTGTATGTGCTTGTACTTGCGTGTGCGTGTGTTGTGTATTCGTGTGTGTGCGCTCACAACTCAATACTTAGAAAAAGCGCTTCGAAATTGAAATCTGATTTCATCAATTTGTTAATATTTGGGTAGGTAATGATTTATCAGCACCCCTACGACTCACCCACTCAGCACATTAATTGGTGCAAAGTTAAATGAAGAAAAAATTAAAACATTCATCCGGTATCAGATATATTTATTTTTTTAACCTTGATCTCCTTCCTGATGAAAACATTTAATTTAATCACATTTTTGGAAATGACAGCGAATAGCTACACGATGTGATAAGTACTTATTGATACTACCATGAAAATATATTCTTCAAGATTATTATTATTATTATTATTATTATATATGGGTAAAATGTATGATAAACTGGAAACCCTTTATCCCCCTTTCTCATATATTTTTCCCCAATATTGACATTGATATATATATATATATATATATATATATATATATATATGACCAAAGAAGTAGCCGAAAGCACTTGGGAAAGTAGACTCTAATCTTACTCGCAGCAAACGGAATAATTGATAAATATTCATCACATTTTTCTTGTTTGTCATATTCACCGAAACATGTTTGAAAGAAAGGTTGCTGGCCAAATATACATTTTATATATATATATATATATATATATATATATATATATATATTATTAACTCAACGGGCAAGCCACATACCTCTCCCTACCAAAGAGGAAATTGCTACTAAATTTTTCCCCTAGCCCAACACTAATAAAACTAATACCTCCCAACCCCTTCCTATACCAAATCTAACCTCTGGGCTTAGAATTTTTCCTCATTATCTGTTTATAAGGAGTTAAAGAATGCATGTCTTAAAATGACATGTTGAAAATGGCTATTTCCCGCTAAGTCTTATCTGAATTTACGGTTATATATATATATATATATATATATATATATTTGTATGCGGTTATGTGGCTAGTTGAGAGAGATACGGCGTGGACTGGGGTATGTGTGAGTGTGTAAGAGTGTGTGTATTTATACTACCGGCCATAATTATTAGGCTACCCCTGTTTTTTTTTTAAGAAATTATGTATTTCATATTATTTTTAGTAGATAATTCTAAATGAAAATAGAATGTTTTTTTTTGTTATTATCAATTTGCAAAATTGTATAAGGCAAGGAAGCAAAGATGAACTCGTCCGAATCACCCTAAATTTTCTTCATTCTGTCATTGATGAAACTGAAATATAGGTAATTATTAAATATTTATTTATTCATTTGATGAACATGTCATTGTGCAATATTAGCAAAAAAAAAACATTGTATTTTAATTTACAATTATTCACTTGGAAATAAATACTAAAAATAGTATGAAATTCATAATTTTTTAAACACTGGGCTTGCCTAATTACTATGGCCGGTAGTGTATGTATCATGCAAATTTATTTGAAAGTCAGGGGAAGTTTTTTAAATTAAAAAATTTCGTTGATAATGTCTTATGAAAGTTGAAAGAGATGTGACATATATTTGCTGTAGTTCTCGAACAAAAACATAACAATGGTTCAAACTGAAGAAAAGGAAATGGAATTAAAATGTTCTTGAGGAAAGACCTTTGCTGCTCTACAAACAAAATCTCTGTGAATGAAAGACTGCTAATGTATTCTTCCTCTTTACACACATGCGCACATAAATTAACATACGTGTGTATATATATATATATATATATATATATATATATATATATATATATAATGTATCGAGGCAGTAGATAATTTTCTAAGCATATACTGTTACATATAAGACAATAAATATCTATTATGTTAAAACATGAGCCGTTCCAGACATCATAGCTTGGCTTTAATTTCAGGTTTAAAAAAAGATAAAAATTGTACATTTGAATATTGTTTTATTATGCCGGTTCTAAACTTTCGGCTCACATGAGCCATCTTCAGATAGCTTACAAGGACGTTAACATAAACACATCCACAATCAAAGTTGATTTTATCTTCTGTTGACATAAAACACTGCTAAGCAACGATGACAGCAACCACTATGACGATGGCTAATGTGAGCCTAAATCTTAGAACCAACATAAAAAAAATATCCAAATGTTGGAGAATTTTTGTCTTTATTTTCACCTGAAATTAAAACCAAAATACGATGTGTAGAATGGCTCATGATTAAACATAATAGACATTCATTGTCTATTATATTTAACAATATATATATATATATATATATATATATATATATATATATATATTACCGTGATTGTACGAAGTGAAATTGATCAAATCTATCTATCTATCTATCTCTATCTTTTCATATCTATCTATCTATCTATCTATCTATCTATCTATCTCAGTCTTTATTATCTATCTATCTATCTATCTATCTATCTATCTATCTATCTATCTATCTATCTATCTGTTTCTTCTCTCTTTTCAGCAGTGCTGGTTAGAACGCTAAATTTTAGATCTATACAGTCTTTCTTTCGCATTTATGATCAGTAAGTCCCAGATGTGATTCAGCTCCGTATATGGCTGCTTTTTCATATTGCAAACATGCTCTCTCCTATTTCCACAGGAGTTTTGTTCTCGTCAGAAAATGCACTGTCTACAGCTTACGGCACCAACTGCATTAGAATCAGGTGTATGTGTGGGGGAGAACTGCAATTCATGAAAGCGAAAAATATTTCTTTTCCAGGACAATTATCTCAAAACAAAGAAATTAATTTTCCTTATTAGCGCGCAGTAACGTCATTTTTTATCTCCTTCACTCTGTGTAATTTTAGTCAACTTTCTTTGGGGCACATGCAAAAGAAAAAAAAATGTTCATGATTTTTTACGTAGAAATTACTGAAAATTTCAACTTAATTTTTACTCTAAATATTTTTTTCTTTTCTAAAAATATTCAACTTAATTTGTATTCTTTTCCAAGGTTGGTTGAAATGGAATCCAAATATCAAAATTGAAAGTGAATATCAAATTTTCACATGGATGCCAAGAAAGCCACCTTTTAATTTATTGAATTTTTTTTTATCAGTTTTTTCTAGATATATAAGTATTTTTAATCGACATATTGTGCTTTTTTTTTTACAAATTGTGGCTCTTCTAAAAGTTTTCCAAAACACTTCAACAACTACGATATGATTTTGTTTCTTTTCCACCCATGTCTTGAATTATATGAACAGGTTTTGAGTTGAGGTCCTCAGTTTAAAATATCAAGGAAATTGGAGAATTGGACATCTATACGACACGCTGAAAGCATGAGAATAAAAAGGAAACAGTGAGAAATCGACCTAGCGAATATGTACGAATCGATGGTAGAATAGGGACAATGAGTGAAAAAAGATAGGATCTTGAAGGGCCGGGGTAGTATTTTGAAAGTTTTACTTCTATTCCTTTTATTTTCTACCCCCTTTTTGTCAGGGGCTAGCGGTCGGTTCCTCTCGGTTCGCCAGCCCCTTGCCTTTTAAAAACTTCATAAACGATAATCAATTTGTCGTCCACTTCTGAGTTTGTCTTCACTGGACGTATCACAACCCTTAAAACACTTAAACCACTTTGTGTGTGTGGTGGTGGTGGGGGGAGACGTATAATCAGATATTTTCTCATTTCTCTCCTTTTTTTCGATTTTCGGAAATAGCTTCATCGGTTTAAAATAATGCTATAAAATTGTCAAAATATGGATGCTTGTATTTGCCGTTATATATATGTAATACTAAAACTCTAATCTTGTATGTATGTTCCAGAGATATACATTAAACGATACATAATACTTAAATCAGTTTAGAAACATCTCACACCTTGAATCCCTGTCGAATGCAGTTCCAAATCTTATTATCATCATACAAAGTGTTATTGAACGAGAGCTGTCTTTTTCTTTTTAAAACATTTTTAATAGGAAATTCAGTATTTTTCTTATACTTATCGGCGTATATAAACAAGCACTTGCATTATATATTCCAACTATTATGTTTGTGAAAAATAATAAACTTTCACAATATATTATTGAAACATTATGAAACAAATTTAAAAATATTTACATAACCCATCATATATTTATACAATTCACTATTTTATATTGCTTGAAAAATGTGGCACATGACTTGAATGTAAAAAAGTAGTTGCACGCAGGTTTGCCGCCGTTATGCATTTTTATGTGAGAAAGGAACAGGTATGTATAAAAATATTATTATTATTATTATGAATAAATTACCTAAAAAATATAAATTTTAATCGGACAAGACCAGTTTTAATCAGACAATACCTGTTTTAAATGGACTAAACCTATTTTACACTATTACACCAATCTTTTAAGCAAGGTGTTAACTATCGACTACTGATTAGTTACCAAATATTTTCTACATTCGCTCTGATTTGATCTTTTATTGATGTGTATTGTTGCGCTGCTTTCGTTTTCGTGTCGGATACAAAATGGTCATCTTCAATTTTTTAAAGCATCATAGGATTTTACAAAATGAACATGATAAATTTAAGAACAAATGTGCGTTTTACAAACATTTCTCATTTTTCCCTTCCCTTTGCATTGTACAATATGACTAATGATAATTATTGCAATAACTTGTATTGTAAGTACATATTAAATTATGCTTAATTAATAATAAATTTGCTAATATTGTCACTCCATAATTTTGTATCACTAACTTCTTTTGAAAGAAACCCAGCGAGTTCATGGGTAGCCTATAGGCAACTAAAACAAGATATGCAATTGAATCGTCTTAATGGTAATATTTCCTCTTCTTTTGTGTGACTATTGTAAATATATATATATATATATATATATGTATATTATTTGTGAATGAATATTGTATTAACAATTTTTGGAAATAAATCACTTTCAGAAGCAAATCTTATTATTTTGACCCATTGAAGGGTATTTGACCCATTGAAGGGTATTTGACCCATTGAAGGGTATTTGACCCATTGAAGGGGTATTTGTACACAAGTCAATGTAGTGAAGCCGATTGAAATTCGAACTTCCCGACTTCTCATTCCGAGCTCTTATCGTTTACACTAGACGCACATCTAAGCTTACAGCATCGGGTGTTCCTAAGCCTTCACCCAAATGTACTGATCAGGCTCGACAACTCTTATCAGACTGGTTTCTATGATGATTACATTAGACTTTCCATGATTCTACCTCGACGGCACTTCTGATTCCTCACTCACTAATAATCTTCTATATTATAACAAAAACCGTTCTGTGTCTATATATTTCCCTTCTATCACACTCATGAAGAGAGAAAGACGTTAGCGAGACAACAACGGCTCAATTCATTCTCTTTACTACTAAACTTTATTACCAGTTATGAATGCTCTTGCCTCGTGTTTGCTCGTTATTATTTTATTTTTTGCAATATTTATGTAGTAATAAATGTTAAAGTCCTTAATCAAAAAGCAACAATAAATAGATGGATGGGAGGTAGTAATAGCACAAAGGTAGTCAAAATGCATCATGAAAAAGCTACAATAAAATGATGAAAGCGCGTAGTGAAAAATCCTTTCTATCATAATATTAAGACCATTATGTATTTATTTGGATATACATCTACAGGAGAGCGTGGTTGTAATAAAACCAATATATGTACTAGGTTTTTGATTAGTATCAGAAAATAACATATTACATTGCATTTGACTACAAGGTTTTGTTGTCATTTCGCGCTATCCCGCGGTGTGACGTCATAAAACCGCATCACAAATTTAAGAACTGCGTTTATTATTTTTGGTAACTATTGCCGTTTTATGTCAACACAAAATAAAATTGTCAGTGATGGTGGATTTTATAATATTTCTGTCTAAGCAACCTCTCTAAAGATGGCTCATGTGAGCCGAAAGCTTAGAAGAAAATCAATAAATAATTATCCAAATGTTGGAGAATTTTTGTCTTTATTTTCAACTGAAATTAAAGCCAAAATACGACGTTTAGAACGGCTCATGATTAAACAAAATAGACATTCATTGTCTCATATTTTTAACAGGATATGTTTAGAAAATTACTTGCTGCCTCGATACACTAAATATATATATATTCCCTCTTGTTACGCTCAGGGGGATAACCCATGAGGGAACAGCTAATAATCCTCTCAAATATTTTGCTGTCATTTTTGACGGCAGGGGTACACACGTAATAATAATAATAATAATAATAATAATAATAATAGTAGTAGTAGTAGTAGTAGTAGTAGTAGTAGTAATAATAATTATATTAATAATAATAATAATAATAGTAGTAGTAATAATAATAATAATACTGTCTCCTAAGGCATGTTGTATACAGGTCAGATTTTCCCCGCCATCTTTGATTTGATAAAAGGATTGAAAACCGTTTCTGGGAATTATCGGTGCTACACGAACAGATCAGAAACACAAGGAGACATCTTAAGAACAGAGAGGAGAAACACGAGATTTGAACAAGGTATTACTCTACATATTACAGATACAGCCGTATATGCCGAGAAAAAGAAAATAAAAAAATGTGCTGGTGATGTCCTTGTGATCAAAAGCATTGAAAATACTTCAGGTTTCTTCATAGAAGAGTAAACATTTATTCCATGAAGAGAAAAGTTTATTTTAAAATATTTCTAATGTTTGAAATAAATCCAGTTGAGAAAAAATTAAACCGGTTATTTAATTCTCCTTTAAAATGATAATCTTTCGTAATTTCCTTAGGGAAGACTTCTTTCATTTTTCATTCTTTGTCACTTCGGGCTTCACTTAACAAAAGTAGTCCGTTTTCATTATACAAAATTTTATAACCAAGTCAAAAGTAAATCCGTTAAATTTACTGTGGTTATAAGTAAATGAATGAAAAGAAAAGAAATAAAATATTTTCATTTATTTATTAATAACAGTGCTTTGATGTTGAAACGACTTACTTGATAGTGATAGGGTGTATCAAATGTAGTTTCGCTTTGTATGAATGAATAAATTTTCGCTTTTCTCTTGACATCTGTCAATGGCTGATGTGCGAGCAGTGGAACAGAAAAGGCAATCAGTAACCAGAGTTTAAATTCAGGCCTCGTCTGTGACATTCACACTTGCACATATAACAATGAAAAAAGCAGGAGTTCATCTTCTCATCGAAGTTAATTTTTAAATAACAGAAGAATCGGTTGTTTCTAGCCGTGGATAAAACCGGGATTCACTAGCTTGGGTTGAAACCGGGTCTCTCTATACTTGGGTGAAAACGATGTAATCTAACCAAAAATGAAAACGGAGCCATCTAGCCTTGGCTAAAAATGGGGCTCTATAGCTTACGGTAAAAACGGAGTTTGCTAACTCTTGGTGAAAATGGGGCTGTCTAGCCTTAGGTGAAAACGGGGCTCTCCAGCTTTTAATAAAAATGGCGCTCTCTCACCTTGGGTGAAAACATGGCCTTCTTGGCGTAGGTAACTCGAAATTTTTCAGCCTTGGGTGAAAACAGGACTCTAGTTTTGGGTGAAAGGGTCTCTCTGTCTTGGGATAAAAACGGGACTCGCTAGCCTTAGGTGAAACTGGGGCTTCTTAGACTTGGGTGAAAACAGGGTTCTCTAGCCTGGGTGAAAAGAATCACTCTTGTCTTGAGTGAAAAAGGGGTTTCTAGGCTTGGGTGAAAATAGGGCTCTCTAGCCTTGTGTGAAAATGGGGCCATATAGCATTGTGAAAAGAATACTTTGAATTCCACACATTGCTGAAGGCAACGAGAAAGCACTATAGTATTTTCCCTATAACTGAACGACAATTTACAGATAATAAAAAAATGCAGAGTCATAACCGCTTACGTCCCGAAGGGAGATAGCATTTAAAACCAAGAAAAAACCTGTTGATGAACCTGTCTACCTCTGGATGTGTTCGAGTGCAGTCGTCGGGGTTTCAAACCATCATCAGCTTCCGTCTTTATTGTACATGGATTCTTCTATATCTAAACCGCATGCTGATATATATATGTATGTATGTATATAGTGTTTAATTGTGATAATTTTAGCGACAAGTTGGTTGTTTTGTTTTTTTAATTGGTTTAACTGATAAAATGTATTTTGGCAAGCCAAGAACAGGAAATAGTAGAAAATAAGCATAAAATAGAAAATAACACAACCACAAAACACACACAAAACACACAAATACAAATATACGCAAAAACACCAATCAATGACACAGTAAAAATAAACCGACATGCGGGAAAATGTACAAACACGTTAAGAAAAACATAAATCTAATAAAAAAGATCAATACAACAAAAGAGCCCGTACCAATATAAAGAAATTAAACAAACAAGCACTCACGCGTACACGAAAAAAGCAATAAAAATGAAAATAAATCAAACACACGCACAATAAAAATATAAAGTAAAGAAATAAGAAAAAGAAAAATCAATCAATCATAAACACGTCCACACCCACAAAATCACACAATGCTCTATGTAAAAAAGAAAAAATTACGGGATCTAACGACAAACTAGCCCTGACGAGTGAGAACATCATAATAGTGTGCTTAGGAAGCATCGAAGTCGGCAGGAAACTGCTCAGTTAAAATGACAAACTCTTTCTCTCTTTCTCTCTCTCTCTCTCTCTCTCTCTATATATATATATATATATATATATATATAAGCATAAAACAAAAAGGACGCTATAAGAAGTTTTCGATGTAAAAATTATATAAACAAAGCCAATGTAAAAAATTTTAAAAATAAAAGTTAAGTAGAATCCTTGAAATTTGGTAAGGTAAATTTTAATAGAGACTAACTCCAAAGAGAACTCAATGTTAAAATTTATTGTTAAATTTAACAGAGTATTATAAACAAGAAACAAAAATTAGATATTTTACAACTCCATTGGTAATAAATATTTCGTGACAAATTTATTACGAATGGATTTGTAAAAATATAAAACTTTGTTTCTTGAATATATATATATATATATATATATATATATATATATATATATGTAAATTCAGATAAAACTTAGAGGGGAAATAGCCATTTTCAACATGTCATTTTAAGACATGCATTCTCAGCCCCATTTAAACAAAAAATAAGGAAATATTCTAATCCCAGAGGTTTGCTCTAGTAAAGGAAGGAGCTAGGGGATATTGGTTTTTATAGGGTTTAAGCTGGCGGAATATTTTTGACTTTGTGTCAAATCAAAGGATTCAATCAACGCTTTGATTATTAGTCAATACCTGGGTTCAGCAAAGGTAAAGAATACTTAGAGATTTGAGTTAAAGGGGATAAGTGATGCCGAAACATCTATAAGAAACATGACTCGTGGAACTAGAACAATCAACCCCGATAGATGAAAGAAACAGCTCAGGTATTCCAATCACCTGAAGTGAGACCGGAGCGTACAACAGCCGAAGCGTCGTGAGTGTGGC
Source organism: Ascarosepion bandense (assembly GCA_037127315.1). NCBI lineage: Eukaryota > Metazoa > Mollusca > Cephalopoda > Sepiida > Sepiidae > Ascarosepion > Ascarosepion bandense. Next base: position 1,659,825 of record JBBBDQ010001791.1, read on the forward strand.
AACAAAAATGAATACAACAGTCCGAACAATATAAATTGTGTAAATAACGAACCGGAAATAAACATGATTTTTGAAGATGTGTTTGAATGGCGAACTTGATAACGATTACTTAATAACGTTAGGACGTTTTAAATACTTATCTTTGTCTAACAACCACTGAGGATCGAACCACCATCCCCGAAACGAGAAATGCGGTAAGTGAAAATATTTTTAAATATAACCTTACAGTAGACGCCCGGTTTACAAAGAAATCTATGCGTGCACAAAATGTTTATTAAAGCAATTGAGAGTTTTTTTTTTTTTTTTTTTGCAAACCAATCCAAAGAGACAAAGAATCGATGGAGGGTTGGGTGATAGACAGATGTCGACAAATTTACCTACCTTGGAATGAAGATCACACAAGATGCAAAGCCCAGCTCTGGAAAAGTTGACACCTGCCAAAAAAGAAAAAAGAATTAAGCTAAATCTTCGCAGTTTTCTAACCAAAGTAGATGTCTTAAGAAATTTAATCTTAAAGCCGAAAGTTTGTTTTGTTTTGTTTTGTTTTTTTTGTTTTGTTTTTTTTTGTTTTTTTACTGTTTGGGCTGCCTTTGTTGATTTAAAAACCCTGCCAAAGGACAAATACCCCTTGTCTTTTATTTTACATCTGTCTATATTTCTGAAATGAAGTATTGTAACTATTTACACTATTTACATTGTTCGGACTCTTGTCTTCATCCTTATTGTAAATTCATGATGTTCCGATCGTTGTACGCACTGGCCTTCTTCAGAATCTGTCTATATTTCTGAGATTCGATATTGTAAGTATTTACAACATTTACATTCTTCGTACTCTTCTCCTCATCTTCATTGTTATATTCACGGTATTTCTGCCGTTTTACTCTCCGGCCTTCATCATGTGATGGAATTTTGAATGGAACCGTTTATGTAGTCCCTAAATACCGTCAGTTAAGTGCCATACGTGATATACGCTTGGGCGATTATATCTTGAAAGAGACATGACTGACTGGGCAGAAGATTATCCCGCAGTAGGTTGACATTACTTTCTGCGGTAGACTGGTTGCCAGTCAAAGCTACAGAACCTAATCTGTCCTGTTAGTTAACCCATATATGGAGAGAAGAGACTGATTAATACCTTTCCCAGTGGTATTTGCGCGTAAGTGAATGCAAGGAATTCAACTGGAATTCGAAATCGACTCCCAGATTTCTCGTTCCAAGCTAATTTCCACTGCACCACAACTACCGTACAACAACCAAAACGACGTGAATAAGACAATAATGATGAGAACAGCAGTCCAAACAAAGTAAATAATCTTTTTTTTAATGTTAACATGGTTGATTTTTACGTGATGCTTTACTTAATAGTAATTATATATATATTTTAAATCAGATACTTTAATCCAAGTGAAAAAAGCAGGAAGGTAAATTCCAAAAACCCGATCTTAATTAATATTAAAAATTTTATTTTAATATTAAAAAATGATACACGAAGAGAGCTCCATGTAATAAAATATTACAGAGCAAATACAAATTAATAAAGGATTAATTCAATGATGTTGAATGACCATTTCGATGTGAAAATCCCCACGGGGGATAACACATCACCTCAGCAACCGAAAAATGCTTTCAGAAACTGGAGAAAAATCAGTCTAATTTTCCTTTTTAAATAGATTTGCAAAGAAATTTAAGGAAAAAAAAAGAAGTGTAAAACAAAATAAAAACAAATAAATAAGAAAAGAAAAAATTGACATCGTCTGGGTTCACAAAACAACGAAAACAGAATTGTAACTTAAAAATTAACAGACGGCGTGTTGAATTGAGTAAGGTTAAGCAACACTGAAAAAAGGTGGGAGATAAGAAAGAAAAAGGAAGGAAGGGAGGGAAAAAGAAAAGAAAAGAAAGAAACATTTTTTATATACTACAGACGCAGGACAAATTCAAAAACCTAACTTCCCAAAAACGTTGAAGTATTAGAAAAAGGCCTTTACTAAAAAGGCATAATTATTACTAAAGGGAATAAAAAGATATAGGATTTATATATATATATATATATATATATATATATATATATATATATAGGTGAAGAGAATCAACAGTTTTACAGTTCCGAGTTATCCGGCATTTACTTTTTTTATTTTTATTTTTTTATAAAAGTGCTCAACACAACAAATATTGTAAAGCATAATATAATCAAATTTGATTTTTTATGTAAAATTTTATACTTTATTTCGAGATTCTTAACTCGTCATCAGGCAATGTTGGATCATTGTTGTGAAAATGATTTTCATTTGAATAATCTAACATTGCCTGATGACGAGGTAAAAATTTCGAAACGTAGAAATTTCCGTGTCGCAATGTAAAATATATTAATTTTAAATATAAAAAAATGTAATTATATATATATACACTCAGTCAGTCAGTTAAGTGCCATACGTGAAACACACTTGGGTGATCATGTTTCGAAAGAGATATGACTGACTGGGCAGAATATCCCGCAGTAAGAAAAGGTATTAATCCGTTGCCATTGTTTTCTGCAGTAGACTGGTTGCCAGCCAAGGCTATAGAACCCAATCTGTCCTGTTATTTAACCCATAACTGGAAGGAAAAGACGGACTAATACCTTTTCCAAAGGTATTTGCGCGTAAGTGAATGCAATGAATGCAACTGGAATTCGAACTCGGCTCCCTGATTTCTCGTTCCGAGACGATATCCACTGCACCACAACGCACACACTACCGGTCATAATTATTAGGTCACCCCAGTGTTTTTTTTTAAATTATGTATTTCATACTATTTTTAGTATTTATTACCAAGTGGATAAATCTAAATGAAAATGGATTTTTTGTTTGTTTTTGTTATAATTACTTTGCAACATTTTACAAGGCAGCCCGGAAGCCTTTGTTTTGGCCAACCAATATGAAAATATGAAGAAGAGACTAGCACAGGGAAGAGAGCTAAAAAACTGGACACCAGAACAGTTCATTTGATGCACATGTTATTGTGAATTATTAACAAAGAACAATTCTATTTTCATTTAGAATTATCCACTTGGCAAGACGTACTTAACAATAGTATGAAATACATCATTTCTTTAAAAATCTGGGTTGGCCTAATAATAATGGCTGGCAGTATATATATATATATATATATATATATATATATATATATATATATATAAATTATAAACATATATATATATATGTTCATTCTTTGTATATATATATATATATATATATATAATTACTATTAAGGAAAGAATTACGTATACATTCTCTCCCCCCTCTCTCTCTCTCTCTCTCTCTCTGTCTATATATATATATATATATAATTACTATTAAGGAAAGCATTACGTATACATTCTCTCTCCCTCTCTCTCTCTCTCTGTCTCTCTCTCTCTCTATATATATATAATTACTATTAAGGAAAGCATTACGTATACATTCTCTCTCCCTCTCTCTCCCTCTCTCTCTCTCTCTCTCTCTCTGTCTATATATATATATATATAATTACTATTAAGGAAAGCATTACGTATACATTCTCTCTCCCTCTCTCTCTCTCTCTCTGTCTCTCTGTCTGTCTCTCTCTCTCTCTCTATATATATATATATATATATTACCTGAAATAAGAATTCCGTACATTTACTCCTACTGTCAAATATGCTGTCATTTCTAAAGTTTTACTGCTATCAATTCAACACATAAGCTTTCAAATAAAATTGGCGTCTGCCTCACCCACGTCCGTCTTCTGGGACATCTAGCCACACCCTTATTACAGATGCCTACTCAGGGTTATATTGCAACTATTCTGAGCGGACATTAGTTACAGTTTCTGGGAGAGAGCGCATAATTCAACATAATCGATTCCTTTATCAAGACCAGTGTTTCCAAACTCTCTGTTACGATACTGTGTGTCTTCGTGCCTGAACCCCAAACGGTTCGGCCAGTACAGATTCACTCACAAGTCTTGGGTCAACCCGTGACAATGTTTTCAGGGAATTTTTAAAGGTGTCGTGCACGAGAGTCGGTATATCGATCGATAACAACAAGCTATCATCTCGACGAATAAATAAACAATAGCGCGATTCAATGTAGTTGTCTCCCTAAACGCTACCGGCTTAATATCCTACAGTCAAGGATGAATTGTTATCTATCCTCTATATCCTCACAATCTTCACTTATTACCATCTCCTCTTTCCTTCATTTGACATCTCATTATAAACAATTCTAACTAGAGTAGTTCTCAATTCCTTATATTAAACGAAATTTAATATTTTAAACAATGATTTTTTGTAGTATTAAACTAATGCGACTTTGTGACGGGTTTGCGTCGTGGTGCAGTGAATATCGGCTATGAAAGGGAAAATCGGTCGAGCCGAGTTCGAATTCCAGTCGAATTCGCTACATTTACTTACGCGCAAATACCCCTGGGGAAACTATATTATATTACTTACGCGAAAATACCCCTGGGGAAACTATATTATATTACGCGCAAATACCCCTGGGGAAACTATATTATATTACTTACGCGAAAATACCCCTGGGGAAACTATATTATATTACTTACGCGCAAATACCCCTGGGGAAACTATATTATATTACTTACGCGAAAATACCCCTGGGGAAACTATATTATATTACTTACGCGCAAATACCCCTGGGGAAACTATATTATATTACTTACGCGCAAATACCCCTGGGGAAACTATATTATATTACTTACGTGCAAATACCCCTGGGGAAACTATATTATATTACTTACGCGCAAATACCCCTGGGGAAACTATATAAATTAATGTTTCATCTATTAATCCGAAACCATCGATAGAAACTCATTTCTTGTGTATGTTTGTGCAATTTATTTTATTATTGAAATTATTTGACCATAGGAAATAATACTAATCTTTCTCCCTCCAGCTATGGGTTAAACAGTAGGAAAGGTTGTTTTCCTTAGCCTTGGTTGGCAACCAGTCTACCGCAGGAAAATTTCTGCCTAGTCCCTCATGTCTCGAAAGAGACATGATCGTCCAAGCGTGTATGACACTTAACTGACTAATTGTTGCTATTAACGTTGTAGACTTACCTATAGTATATAAGACCACAACCTCACCACGCTAAGACCATAGCCACATCATACCAGGCGTTGCTGCTCGTACGAAGAGAAAAGTCAGTTCAAGTACAACTGTAAGGGAACTGGTTTCATGTAAGCAATAAGATTTATTACATTATATTTAGTATTTGTCTATATTTCTGAGATGAGGTAGTATTTACAGTATTTACATTATTCGGACAATTGTCCTCATCTTTGTTACTATTTGTAAGACGTTTCGGCCATGTACGCTCCGGCCTTTTCATTTGCTAGGAATTTCGAACCAAACCCTTTATTACAATCACTGAAAAAAGTATGAACCGATCTCTTCCCTCCAGCTATGGGTAAATAACAGAGCAGATTGAGTCCTATAGTCTTGGTTGGCAACCAGTCTAGAAGAAGAGAAAATTAATTCAAACCAGTTGTATTGCCCTGGGGAACACTACTGCTGCCATGTCTGTGAGATTCATGATAGGGATTCGCGTCCATTTGATAGAGGAAGAATCAAACCGTATATAATTATATCTACTGCTTCGTTTCTGTAAATGTTAAGCGGGTGTCGATTGATAGCAATAATTAAAATATTGATTTTTATTTTTATTTTCCAATGACTTATCTCTGCTTTCAATCCCTGTTGAATTCGTTGCATTCACTTTCACTTGGGAAAGGCGTTAATCCATCTATTCTCTCCAGCTATGGGTTAAATAACAACAGATTAGGTTCTACAGCCTTGGTAACCAGTCTACTGAAGAAAATAATGCCAACCTACTGCTAGAACATCTTTGTGCCCAATCAGTCATGTTTCCTTCGAGACATGATCGCCTAAGCGTGTATAACGTATAGCATTTAACTGGCTGACTGATTTCTGCTTTGAATGCACATTCATATTTTCGTCAGAAAGAATAAAAAATGGAAGAAGAAGAAAAAATGATGTGTTACGTTTGGCAAATCTGAACATAGACATCGATATTACCAACATTCAACGTCGTAGGTCGACATAAGAGAATAATATTTCGAGGAGCAAACTCTGACGCATATATGACATCTTCTACGGGCTCAGTTGGTGTCAACAGCTTTTTAGATAATCAATCTCCTGCAGAATCACCCATGTGTTTTTGTTTTACAGACACAGAAATCATATCCCATGTCCATCAATATTTGTACAAATTCAGGTGGCCTTTTGAATTCAGAATTGTCCTCCTTTTTCATAGGTTAGGAAGCACAGCAAGAGAACAAAGTCTGTCGATATTTTCGTAAAATACATCTCTTGAATTCTTTGTCAGACATCATAAGTGATGTTTTTAGCCGTGGTTCATGAAGGGTTTCAGGTCTTTCAATATCATACCCTTTCTCCGCGGTGACCCAGACCAATACTGATCGGATATCGACTTCTGTGCCATCCGTCAGCGACAATATTCTCCATTCTTTTAATCACAAATCGCGACTTCTATTGACAATTTGTAATCGAATAATTGCTTGTGAACCAGATAGTTTCCGGTTCACCAGAAATCTACACTCTTTCATAAAAAGGAAGACAATGCATTAACAGTCTAACTTTATAGCCTATATATATATATATATATATATATATATATATATATATATTGAGCACACTGGAATAATTATAGACTTTGAAAAAAAAAGTAGCTACACTAGCATCTATGCATCGCTCATTCAGTAATGAATTAGAGCGCTCTGGCTATTGGCGTATGAGGCATCATGCGCTAAAAAGTTTGCCTCCTTCTACCGAACGCCCATAGCTCAGAGGTAGAATCGCCGACTGACGGGTTTCAATCCTGGGTAAAAAACAATCGATTGTCTAACCGTACTGATCAGCTGTGATACAGCGAAACAGATATGCCTGCGGATGATTATATATATATATATATATAACTGAATAATAACGTTCAATCTTAAGTAAATGGCAATAAAACCTGATGCAATACATAGTGGTGTAATCGCAAGTAGATAAATCCTGAACATTAATACAAGTAAGTTTGATATTCAATAAGTGTCCTATACATGTTTCAAGACTGATAAAACAAAACTTTACGCCTCTCTCGCTCTTTCTCTCTCTCTCTCTCTCTCTTCCTCTCTCTCTCTCTCTCTCTCTCTATATATATATATATATATATATATATATTAAAAAAGGATTAATTCAAAGATGTTGAATGGCCATTTCGATATGAAGATCCCCACGGGGGACGACACATCACCTCAGCAACAGGGTTTTTCTGTTGCTGAGGTGATGTGTCGTCCCCCGTGGGGATCTTCATATCGAAATGTCCATTCAACATCTTTGAATTAATCCTTTTTTAATATATATTTGCTCTGTAATATTTTATTACATGGAGCTCTCTTCCTGCATCATTTTTTAATATTAAAATAAATTTTTAATATTAATTAGGATCGGGTTTTTTGGAATTTACCTTCCTGCTTTTTTCCCTTGGATTGAAGTATCTGAATTAAAATATATATATATATATATATATATATATATATATATATATATCAACCTTACACTAATGAAAAGGGTATATATAAAAGAAAAAAACGAGAAATATAAGCATTCAATTCAATTGCTGATAGGCTCTGACGAGTGGACGGGTCCGTCTGCAAAACACGAAAGTCGGGACACTGAACGTAGCTAACACCAGTCAGCTTGGTGGTAAACTTCATATTAATTAATTCTCTCTCTCTCTCTCTCTCTCTCTATATATATATATATATATATATATATATATATATATATATATATATATACTTCATTTGTAAACAACTTATTACGCGACCAAGGATTCTGTCTCCGGGCGATTTGCAACAACATATATATAATACTGTGCAGAAGTATTAGGACAAGAACTATTTTATCTTTTATGAGACATACTGACAGAAAATAAACAAGTTGATTAAAGTAATTTTATTTTATTTACTCAACAATTGCTTTAACAAGAAAAAATACTTGTTACAAAATGAATGTAATATTTAGTATAATAGCCTTTTGCTTTGATCACAGCCAGACATTCAGTCAGACATTGACATCAAAAGCTTCTTCAATGTATGTAATGGTATCTTCTGCCAAGCAGCTTGTATTGGTTCCCAAAGTGTGTCTGGCAAATTAACATTAGATTTATCAATTTTTTAATCCAAAATATTTCATAGATGTTCAATACGATTGAGATCAGGGCTTTGTGGGGGCCAATTCAAATTCTGAAACCTTCCTTCCTCTTCCTTTTTAGTTAAATAATTCTTAAAAAGGTTTGGCTTTTCATCCTGTATTTGAATTTCAGTTATGTAGTGTGCAAAACTTTATTTTGATGCCTCATAAAAGATAAAATAGTTCTTATCCTTATACTTTTGCACGGTATTATATATATATGTTTCATGCTTTTTTTCTTTCTGTCTTTCTTTTTGTTCTTTTTTCTTTTTGTATTAGAACATTGTTGAGATACAGAGAAAATCAAAGGAAAGAATTTGTAACAATAATGGATACATCAAAAGAACAGAGTCTAGACAAGGGGTTTTAAAATAGCCTGACACTTTTGCCGTTAAGTCGGAAAGAAGAAATCAGGTGTTTCCCAAAAAGATAAACTTTTTTCAAATTGAAAGTGAATCTCTGTTCTGATTAGTTAAATTGAAGACACACATAAATGTTTCTGTATTTCCATATCAGTAAGTAATAAATGTATTGTTTCTTATATTTAAATGAAAATAATTGTCACAACAATGATCTAACATTGCCAGATGACGTGGCAATAATCTGGAAACATAGAAATTTTCGTATCACAATGTAAAATTTATTCATTTTAATTAAAATCTTATTTAATTATATTATGCTCTACAATATTTGTTGTATTCAGCACGTTTCTAAAAAAAAGTAAATGTCCGATAACTCAAAATTGTAAAACCGTTCTCTTTTCACACACACACACACACACACACACACACACACACACACACACACACACACACACACACATATATATATATATATATATATATATATTATAAGGATATGAAAGAATAGGTATATTATGATACATTGTTCATACATTTACATTTATAAAGAGTGCTCAATACAAAATATAGCATAATATTGTAATTTTGTTATTACAATGGTTTATAAAAGCATTATATCAGTACACGACAATTTTCATGTTTCAGAACACTATTGTTTTTCTTCAGGTGATATTTTATAATAAATGGTGAAAATTCATGGTTATTTAGAAAATTAGGGAGTGGTAGTTGGAGAATATGCTTGTAGGTGTGTCAATATTGTTCAATTAAAAATGAGAATTACGTTGAGGTATGAAGTTAAAGATTAGGGTCAGAAAACATGAAATCACTATTGTTTTGAAACATGCCTTTCTTGTGTATTGATATAATGCTTTCATAAAGTATTGTAATAAAAAAATTACAATATATATAGTCATTCGCAGACAGATTTGTTTCGCTATATCACAGCTGATCAGTAGGGTTAGATATCCGATTGCTTTTTACCCAGGATCGAAACCCAACCGAATTGGCGTCAGTCGGCGATTCTACCTCTGAGTTATGGGCGGTCGGTAAAAGGTGATATACAATGTATTCATACGCCAGTAATGAGTGTGTTCTAATTCTTTACTGAATGAACGATGATGCGTGTATATATATATATATATATATATATATATATGTGTGTGTGTGTGTGTGTGTGTGTGTGTGTGTGTGTGTGTGTATAGGCGTGTATAATGATACTATAAACGCAAAAAATTCTGCATTGTTCTCTCGAGCGCCCATAACCCAGAGACGCCAATTCGGTCGGGTTTCAATCCTGGGTTTAAAGCAATCGGTGTCTAACCGTACTTATAAGCTGCGAGACATATCTGTCTGTGGATGACTATATATATATATATATATATATATATATATATATATATATAATACTTTTAAAACCATTTTTAATGCACATAAAATAGCATTTTTTTATTACGTACATATTAACAAAATTTTTCACCCTGCCAGATTTTAAAATTGGACGCTTTTCTTTGGTGAATAGGGACCCCACTGAAAGGAATGAGTTAGCATGCCAACGTTTCGAAATATTCTAATTGTCTTTATTTATTAATCAATTAAAAAACTATGATTTTCAGTATTTACGCCATTTATAGTTTGCAATTTTCTTCTCTGATTTTTTTTGTCTTCCTCATTATAGGCCATTCTGCAGGTGGTGATTTTTCTTTCTGTCTTAGTTCCTACATATGTTACCTTTTATATAATTCATATTTGAATAGATACATTTTTTTTTATCTTTAAAATAAGTATTATCTTTTTTGTATTTTATGAGTGATCCTTATAATTTCTTGATCGTCTGTTTCGATTTTATTTAATATTAATTGGCGCGTTTCTTTTATAAAACCAGCGGGAATTTCTCGACTTACTTCTTATTTATATCAATTCAAACGAAGATTAACCTTAAGCCAATGATTACTTAGCGTTCGCCTCAATCTCTCATAATAACAGTGGGCGTCAGATTAGATGACAATAGATTAATGGATTAGCGCGGATTTAAATTTGTCTGCTTTTGGTATTAACGTTAGATTTAGACTTTGGGATGACTTGTCTAAGCTAGCCAGTACACTGAGTACTTGTGTTAATTTGTTTGCTGCTCTCTGTTGAGGACTGAAGGAATTTAAGGAAAAGTTGTTGTTCCTATTGCTAAGTAGATTTCATAGTTTATCTCAAAATTTAGATTTCTGGTCACCCTTCGAGGTCGGTATCTGAGGTCTGGATTTTGCATACTTATTTTGAAGTCTAGCAACCAGGTACTTTTTATATAAAGATTTGGTGTTAAACAATCTTACTAGTTTTGTTCATCGTTTGTGTATCTGTTATATTCACTGGTATAATGAGAACATGTATTCAACATTTTAGCAAATAAATTGACCGAAGAAATCTAATTGATTGGCCAGGACGTACACCTGACTTGATCCTAATGGATTTGGGGGAGAACTCAAGACAGAGTTTATCGCCAAAAACTAAGAAGTGTTGGTGATTTGAAAAATTACATAAGATATGCATTTCAAGAAAATAATACACAAAGACACTTGTTCAAAAATGTTTGTCGATGCGTGTGGGGGTAGAGTTTGAGTTGGAATTTATGTTTTGTCTCACGGCATATCAACCTCTGTGTGCTATGTAATGTCAAAATGGTGGGATCTTAAGATGTTTTTTTAATGTTTGGTTATAATGAGAAGGTTGATTTAGTAAGATTTTGATGATTTTTTTTAATTATAGAAAATTGATGTCTTCTAGTTTTGTATTTAAAATATATTGCTAGTAATAATTTTTTTCTTCAAAGAATGTATGGTAATATATTTTCCTTCAAAAATTTATTGTTGGTAATATTTTTTTTCTTCAAAAATGTATATTTTTCTATAAAAGTCCATTTTCATGTACATATTTCGTTAAAGACTATTTTTATACTTTAATAGTGATTTGAACCCAGTTAGGGGGTTAACTTTGTCCGTAGATGGGACCCTAAGAGGTGCTATCACTCCGGGTCAGAGTGGACCTCGGAACAGCAATTAAAAGATGGTTCGATGCTCCTCACAACCTCCCAGTCAGAGGCCTTGCTACCGGAAGCAGTTTACCGTCATAACCAAAACCTTGAAATGGTAAACTTCAAAGTTGTACAAATGGGGATGGACAACAGTTTGAACAACTGTGTTGATAAAATTTAAGCGCTTTTGCATTACTTTACACAATAAATTGTCAATATGATAATTGTATTAGTAAATATAATTGTATATGTAATCTCAAAATAAATGTTATCTCTTACTGTTGACCTACTTGTAGACCAACCTGGATATATATATATATATATATATATATATATATATATATATATATATATATATATATAGGGTGTCCATAAAGTCCTTGTGCACTTTAAAAAATTCATAATTTTATTTGTATTTGTGATAGAAATAATCTGTAAAAAATGAACTTGAACAATTAAACATAAAATATAATACAGTGTTTCAACAAGATGGAGCTCCTTGTCACTTTGCTCTGCGTGTTAGTTTCGAAATCAGGAATTTCCTAACAGATGGATCGGAAGGGTTGAACCATTTTATTGGCCTCCACATTCGCCAGATTTGACCCTATTAGATTTTTTATGGGGACATGTGAAAACAATTGTGTATGCAACCAAACCTATTTAAAAGCTAAAATAACTAATGTGATTTCAGGCATTACTGTAAATCAGTTGGTAAATGTTTTCATTGAACTGCAAAATCGTATTACCCTTTGTATTGCTAATGATGGAGGACATGTGAAAACGTAAATAAAATTTCAATAAAAACTTAAAAATATAGATTTACTTCTTTCTAATCCTTTTTACAAATTATTTCTCTCGCAAACACACAAAAAAATATTTTTTTAAAGTGCACACGGACTTTATGGATAACCTGTATATATATATATATATATATATATATATATATATATATATATAAGAAAACTTAAGACAGGCACGTTATTTCATGGTGAATCGGAAGTGTAGGCCTATTTTACAAAAGATTTTACACGAATCTTTTGTAAAATAAAGACGGAAGCTGACAATGGTTTGCCTGAAATAGGCCCATACTTCCGATTCACCATGAAATTACGTGTCTGTCTTAATTTTTCTTATATTTGCTCTATATGTATTTATATGCATATATGCTTAGAGAGTTATCCTACCATTGTATGTACAGGATACTCATTTGGATTCTTCTATACCAACACTGCATGCTGATATATATATATATATATATATATATATATATATATAATTGTCAATGTAATAATTGTATTAGTAAATATAATTAAGTATCTAATCTCAAAATAAATGTTATCATTTACTGTTCACCTACTTTTTGACCAACCTATATAAAGATGGTTTTTCAATTAATCATTGAAACAACCGAAATGTGTCTCTGCAGAATGATGCTGAGGATGACATGGACGGAACATATGAGCAATGAAGAGATTCAGGAAAGGATATAAACGAAAAGAAAACCGGGACATTAAATGAGGAAGGGTGGTTGGGAGAATCTGATACTCACAGATCACATAGAGGGAACAGGAGACACGGGAAAGCAACGCGGAAAATACTTGATGTGTTTTTGGCAAACGGATGGCACAGCGAGACTTAGAAGGGGTAACATGAGAAAACGTATTAAGATTTACTAGGGATTGGGAGACGTGGAAGGCCATGATCGGCTACGTATAGAAAGGACACGGCACATAAAAGAAGAAGTAATGTGAGAAACGGTGAAGTTCTAGAGACAATGTCAACGAAAAGGAAACTTATATTTAACAAAGTTGAAATTTCGGGGAAACATATATAGGAAAAAATACCTGGAATACAGATTGAAGAAAAAAGGAACAAAGAAAAGTAACGCACAACCTATCTGGAGAGTATGAGTGAATGGACAGCGAAAGAGGGTTTGGGAGAGATGGTAGAAAGACAAATTATATGGACCTACAAATGTAAGTAGCAAAAATATGGAAACTTAAAACTATGATCATCTTTATTGTAATAGGCGCATAGGGTAAGATGAAGAAGGTACTGAAAAACATGTGAGTAAAATTCCTGGACACATTAGCATCTCGAAGCACCCAAAAATTACCTTGTGCGAAATTGCACATATCATCCGTAAAACCCACCCCATCTAAACAAAATGTGAACAGGTAACTCTCCTACATTTCCATTTTTACCCATAGACCTCGGAGGGATTTTTGGTAATTGGACACTTAAAATCATTTTCTGGCAAGATGACATTACATACAACAACAATAATAAAGCAGACAAATGAAAAAAGCTATTTCTGAAGTTTTTATTTTTTTATTTTTTTATTTTGAGGTAGGAGTTCTCTTTCCCCTTGCATTTGGAATTTTCCCTGCCAAGGAAGATATTTCTGTTATGAGCAAATCAAAGGCTTTACAAAAATCATTCTGCAAATTAAAATCGACTTCTGGAAAGGTTTGTAATTAAGTTTTTTTTGTGTTAAATAATACAAATAGTTACAATGAGCATCATCAATCATGGCACCTTGATAGTGAACTTGAAACATGTCAGTATTTGTTTTTAGGTATTAATCTCGTTAAATATAATCATAATATAATGTCAATGTAATACACATCGGTTATACAATATAATGTCAATGTAATACACACCGGTTATACAAAACCTTGCACCAAAAAAAAAAAAAAATCCAGCAATGGATTTTTGTAAAAAGGATTATTAATGCCCCTAAGAAAATTGAATTTCGGTATTAAATGACCCATTAAGAATTGACATGCTGCTAAACATATATGTATTATGGACTCTCCCGTCGATTTCGACGTATGAGTGTCTAACCTCAGTTAGACTACCACACAAAGAATTGTTTAGAATGGTGAAGGCTTGTGTAGCGCCATCCACACTTTTTGGAACTGTTGATAACAAACAATCGGTGCAGAAGTTTGCCACGGATCGCATGAACAGCAGACCTCAGATATTTAAACCATAACAGGAGGGAAGGGACGGATTAATGCCTTTCGCAAGGGTACCAGTGCGTAAGTGAATGCAGAGTGTTTGACTGGGAATCGAACTCGGCTCACTGATCCCTCTTTCCGAGCCGATATCCACTGCAAAACAACACACATCCGTCAATATTCGCTTAAAGCACCTGGTATTCCCAAACGGTCACCCATCTAGTACTGACCAGGTTCAACTTCGGTGACCGAGCAAGAACCAGTGTATTCAACGAGATATGACCGTAATATATATATATATATATATATATATATATATATATAATCTAAACTTATTTATAAATGGAACTTTGTCTCTGTGTGTGTCCGTTATCTACAGACTCCAAAACGGCTGAACCGATTTTCTTGAAAATTTACACAGTTGTACTATAAACGTCTGCGAGTGTTCTTAGCTAGGTTTTGTGTCGAGGTTCTCCCGATAAATATCGAAAATCGATAATCGAAAAAAATCGGGTTATAGAAGGAGTGGTCCGATTTTAATCAAATTTGATACACTCATAGACAAAGAGATAAGAAACGATATTCATAAGTTTCAAGGTTGCAGTTCTTACAATAGGGCTTTCATTACACCCGAGCAACGCCGGGCTATACTGCTAGTATATATATATATATATATATATATATATATATACATTTTTTAAAAGAACATATTATCAGCAATACATTTTAAAAAAGACAATAATCAGTTATGCATTTTTGTAAAAAAATTGCTAATGTTTTCAAGAAAATTGAATTTCAGAATTAAATAACCCATAGGGAATTGATATGCTGCTAAACAAATATATATATATATATATATATATATATATATATATATATATATATACCTTTTTTGAAAAAGAACAGATTATCAGCAAAGGTCAGTTCTCTGTGCAGGGCCAGGAAGCTTTTCCTGTCTGAAACAATCCTGCACACATACAAATCTACCATCCGCCCTTGCATTGAATATTGCTGCCATATCTAGTCGGGTGCTCCTGCTATCCACCTAGAGGTCCTTGACAAAATTCAACTGAGAATCTGCAATGTGATCGATCCCGACTTGGCAGATCGGATATAGTCACTTTCTCACCGGTGCAATGTGGCTTCCCTCTGTCTCTTCTACAAATACTTTCACGGCTTCTGCTCTGATAAACTTAGCTCACTGGTGCCCCCTATATATGAATTTACTCGAACAAAAAGATTAGCAACTAGGTCCCACCCTTTTACTGTGAAACCAATAAATTGTAAACGCAAATTCTACTTCATCAGCTTCTTTTCTCGCACTTTCCGCCTGTGAATTTCCCTTCCATTTAATTGCATCCCTGACAGCTACAATCTACAAGAATTTAAATGTAAAGTCAATAGTCATCTCCTATCTCACTAACCTGCATCATCTCTCTTATGCTCTCATCTCATTTCTGTAGTATTCTCATCCTTCTTCTACCCGGTTCCTGACACCCTCTTTATTCTGTCACTCCTTCTCATAACTTTCCTCCTATGTAAACCCCTGCACAACAGTGGCAGTATAATGCCTTGCGTGGGACGAAAGATTATAAAAAAAAAGTACAATTTTGAAAAAACAATTATTAGCAATACATTTTCACACAAAAACTACTAATGCTCCTAAGAAATTTTAGATTTCGATATTAAATGACCCATAAGGAATTGATGTGCCGCTAATCAAGCAAACAAACACCAGAGATAGTCATAAAATATTTCAAAAGAGGAACCGACCAACGAAGTTATATAACTTTCCCACTGAGTTCTACTGTTTCTAAAACAAGAATTTTAAAATATGTCAAACTATAAGGACCTTCAAATCGAAGTAGCAAAATATAGAAAGTACAATTAAATCTGCTGTAATAGGAACATTGGCTATGATAAAGGAGGGTGCACGAAAATCATTTCAGGAAAATTCCTGGACACATCAGCATCTCAGAACAATAAAAGATTACTTTGTGCGGATCTGCACATATCGCCCGCAAAACACTCTCCATAAAAACGAAAGATAGATAACTCTCCTACAGTGCTCTTTTTACTTACAGACCCCCAGAAAGGACTTAGTAGTTAAAAACGTATTGTTATTTGGTAAGATGATACCGAAGTTTATAGCCATTGAACCACCATGATCTTGTCGATTTTTGCATAGTATCTACTCCACCAGGGCTACATACGGTTTTAGGTTAAGCGTTGTACTTATCCAAGACTGGTTAACAACCATCGCAGTATACAGATGTTTGCCCGTCTGTTTAACCAATATTTGAGAGAAGTGATGAATCCGTACCTTTCCTAAGGTTATTTGCACGATAAGGAACGTTACTATGTCGGCTGGTATTTGGTCCCTGATTTACCAAACTTTCGTTCCAAGTCGCTAACCACTTGAAACCATTTGCGTTACTTCTTATGATATATGTAATGAACGGTTAGTTAGGATTTCTGCTTTGTGAAACCAGCTCATAAGCGGATACTCCTCCAATCTCTACAATCTTGACCTATTCAAATCTAAAATTAAACGTTATCTTCTACATCGTGTTTCTCTTGTAGCCTGGTATTGAACTCTAAACTCTTCGGGTCAAATCACAGGAACTAACCAACATCTGGGCCATGTGTCCTTGAGAACAAGAACAACTGAAAGACAAAGAACAACCTAATATTCAGTAACCTTTTTTTACCACAGTTCACACTACAACTTTTTGGCACTAATGATTTTCTCTGGCACCCCGTATTACTGGTTTCCATATTGTGTTAATCTCTATGCTCGGTTGGCTTAGGAGATTTGTTAAGCCTAGCATAGGTGCTGATTCCTTAAGTTTACGTAGTTTCCAGTGGCGTTTTTAATTTATTATTTCAACTTCATCCCATAGGGGGCGGTGATCCCCTTTCTCCCTCCATATGTGGTCAACTACGCCTGACTTTTCTATCTCCCTTGTGTTACGGCCTTGCGATGTTCTTGTAGCCTGACCTTAAGTGGGTGGCCTGTTTTTTCTTTATATTTCTTCCCACAGCTACATGGAATGGCCTACACAGTCTTTATCCATGATCTCCTGAAGAAGACCGGAGCGTAGAACGTCGTACAAATGGCAGCAAAGATGAGGACAATAGTCCGAATAATGTAAATTCTATAAATACTACCTCATCTCAAAAATATAGACACACACTACAATCTTAACCTGTTAAATTATGTGTGGGACACAGTTGAGAGAAAGAGACCAACAAACTCCTTGTAACACTAAAGATGAACTGAAGGTAAGGATTATGACAACATTCATTAACTTAAACAAGGAGACCGCCCAGAAGAGAGACAGATGATTCCGAAATTGTCTGTGGGCCGTTGTTGAATGCAATGGTGATTTTATTGAATAAATTTACTCTTTAGTATTTCCAGTTATTTTTGTGTCATTTTGGTAAATATATCTGTCAAACTGAGGTGTGACTGTTATTTTCGTTTCTGCGTATTTTAGACGACAATTCATCCATCGCATAATGTATAAATGAACACTTATCATGCAGTGGTAATTTCTGTGTCGACTCTCCACAAATAATGTGTCGACTCTCCACAAATAATGTGTCGACTCTCCACAAATAATCTCCGAATCCGAGAAATCCGAAAATGTCTTCCTATTAAAATTTAGAAACAAAAAACGACGTGGAGTAAGATCAAGAAAATAGGGTTTATGGTCTACTCCCTGAAACCAGAAATGCTACAAAACATTCGTCGTCTGTCGGCCTTGGGAACAGAAATTGAAAAAGAAAAAACAACACCGTTATAGATTTCCTCTGATTATTTCTTGTAAATTCTAATTTAACCGTCACAAGTTATAGTGTTAATATCTATTAATTGTTTGGCCCTTCTGATTTCGAGTCGGCTCTACACGTGAGCGGGCCAACCGATGGTCACATTTTAGGCATGCGCAATAACCTATTTTGCGTGTAGTTTTCTATAAACAAATTGGTGTACGGCCATATCACATTAAATTAAGCAAAGTTGATCTTGGTCAGTACTTAGTACCGCTTCAGAAGAGACGATTCCGTTAGCTGGAATGTGCGAGTGGTGCATTAGATAACAGTTCGGAATTGAAAATCAGAGAAATGTGTACCGATTCTAGCCGGGTTCGATATATTCACTTACACACACGTACCATTTGGAAAAGCATGAATCCACCGCTTCTTGCCAAGCTATAGATAAAATAGTAGAACTTGTATCAGTAAAACTCTTTATCATTTAAAAAATTAAATCTTAAAATCTAAAAATATCTTATAACTCTAAATAACCTTCCAAAGTTTGATAATCTGTAAAAAACTTCAAACAATCTCTGTATACAACAGTAAGTAGCTTACTTTCAGTCAATCAGTTTACTGCAATACGTGATATCTGCAAGGCCGATTATGTCTCGAAAGAGATATTATTGACTAAGCAAAATATTTTCTTGTAGTAGGTTGCTATTACTTTCTGCGGTAGACTGGTTGCCAAACAAGGCTACAGAATCGAATCGGTTCAGAAATTCAACCAATAGCTGAAGGGAAAACAGACGGATTAATACCTTTCCCAAGGGTATTTGTGTGTAAGTGGATTAAATGAATTCGACTGGAATTCGAACTCCGCTCTCTGATTTCGCATCCGTTTACTTTACTATGCCATAGACTAAATATATGAAAGAAAGAAGCCATTTTGAGAAAGCAGATTTTTATAATGCAGATCTTTCTTTTAATTTTTATTTCTTGTGTGCGCAGCATTTGTTGCAATGATCTGCAATATAATCAATCCTTACTAAGCAGTTCCTCTTCAGTCACTTTCTCACCGACGTGATGTGGCTTCCCTCTGTCTTTTCTACATGTATTTTCATAACAACTGCTCTGACTAGTTTTTTTTTCTTTGTACCCCGACCACATATATTTACTCGTACTGCTAGATTGGCATCAAGGTCCCACCCTTTTACATTCGAAATAATTAAATGTAACCGTCACTTCTACTTTACAGTTTCTTTTCTCGCACTTCCCTTTTGTGGAATTGCATCTATTTGCTTGCTTCCCTGACAGATAGAATATCCAAAAGTTTAAATGCAACGTCAATTGTCATCTTCTATCTACATGATTCCCACCCGTCTCTTATCATTTCTTTGACATCCCCTATAATTTTTTTATTCTCTGACTGTAACACCACACTTGCACCAGTGACATTCCTCTCTTGCTTGGGGTGAAATGGTTATAAAATAAATAAATAGCGAACAATAGGTAATAGGTTTTTCTGTACAATGGATATCAACTGATAACATTTGGAAGATGAGGAACAATATTACTCCATAATTGTCTGGTACCGATCACCCATAATCTTGAAAGCATGAGCTGTTGTTTGTTTTCTAAAACAAAACATAAATTAAAGTTGTTGTTTTTTTTTTCGTGTCATATGATTGCACATAATTTTTCCGTCTTTTTCGTGAATTTATTTGAACAGAAATAACGAGATTGATTTCATCACGTTTTACGTTTCCCATTCTGGAATATATAGCGTTTGTTTTTATCTCATTTTTTTTTTTTTACATAAAACTTGGAAATTGAATAACAGTATTTGCCTGATTCCAAACTATCTAGTCAAGTTTGATGATTGTTCATAAATTAGAATACTTACAGGTATATATATATATATATATATATATATATATATATATATATATATATATATATATAAATAATGATGGGTATATCGAACTCTAGTTGCTAAGTTTATTTCCGCTGGTAGATCATTTGTTCGGATTGCCCAAACTCGAATATATACAGTTCTGGTTTGGTCGGTTAATTGGAATAATTAACGCTTTTATTTATGAAAAAAACAGGTAAGTTATGTTTTGCAACTTACAACCCTCACTTTACTCAGAAAGAGATGCTGAGAAATATGTCTATACTGTTTCTGCAAATAAGTATATAGCTCATTGTGTATTTGGCAACAATCTCTCTTTTATGCAGGTTGCATTCAAAATGACAGACAAGGTATTATGGTTAAGGTTTTATATAATTTTTTATGTGATCTTAAGATTTATTTTCAGAACTCAAATTATATAAAAACTATCCGACTGTTTTGTTTACCCAAGCGCTTTCGGCAGTATTTATATATGTATCATTAAATACCGAATATACCACAACATAATATGTCTATACACATATATTTATGTTATTACACTATTTACATTGTTCGGGCTGTTGTTCTTATGATTGTTGCAATATTCACGATGGTTCGACCGTTGGAAGCTCCAAAATTCTTCAGGTGATTGGAAGTTCATACTAAACTCTTATTCCGCTCATCGGGGTAGATTGATCTAGTTCCATGCATCATGCCACTTCCACATGCCTCAGTTTCAACTATCTTACTTTAAATTCTACTCTCAAAGTTTTTTGCTCATCACTGCGATAGCCAGGTATATATGCAATAATTCATCTCAGTAATATAGACAAATAGATTTGCGTGTTATATATTATATATATTATAAATGTGTGTTCGTAAGTTATATATTATATTATAAAATATGTATAATATATATATATATAATATATAAAATATATATATATAATATATAAAATATATATATATATAATATATATATAATAAAATAATAAAATGAAATAATGAAATAATATATAAAATATATATATATGATCAAGTAATATATAATAAAATATAATATATATATAATAATATATAATAATAATATAATGTATAACAATATATATAATAACAATATATAATATATATAACAATAAGATAATATATATAATAATGTACATAATGATTTATATACATGATGAAATATTAATGAAATAATATATAAAATAATATATAACATATATATATAATATAATAATAATATAAAATAGTAAAAGAATATATAATATATATATAATAAAATAATATATATATAATAATATATAATATATATGTATATAAATAATATATAATATATATAATATATATGAATAATAATATATGATATAATAATGCAATATATATAAAATATTAATATATAATAATAATAATGATATAATAATATATACTCATAATATATATAATATGTAATATATGTAAAAATATAATATATATATATATATAATATATATATAAGATATATAATATAATAATAATAAAATGATATATAAAATAAATATATTATTAATATATAAAATAATATAATTAAAATATAATATATATATATAAAATATAAAAAATATATGTGTTCTTAAGTTATACATATATATATATATATATACATAAACATATAAAAAAATATATATTATATATATATGATATATAAAATATATAGATATATGATATAAAATGACCGACTAGTTTTGATTCGTATTTCCATGCTGACTTGTTCCGGTGACTCAATTTCACTGAAAATGTGTGATACGGTTTTTAAGCACTTTCCAAACCTAATATCCACAAATCGACCATGTTTATATTCGAACCTAAGTTTCATGGTCAGAAAGCGAATGTATTAATCATGCTCACACACACACACACACACACACACACACACACACACACACACATATATATATATATATATATATATATATATATATATTGCAACAACTCTGTTGTATATATATATATATTGCAACAACTCTGTGCCATTATCCATTTCACCATCTGCACATTCAAACTTAAAATACCTGGTAGTCTAAAGTGGTCACCCATCTAGGTAATGTGTGTATATCTACGTATATATATATATATATATATATATATATACGTAGATATACACACATTACCTAGATGGGTGACCACTTTAGACTACCAGGTATTTTAAGTTTGAATGTGCAGATGGTGAAATGGATAATGGCACAGAGTTGTTAATGGGAGAGCGGAGTTCCAGTTCCAGTTGGGTTCGTTATATTCAGCAACACGGAAATATCTTTGGGATATTTATAAATCCGCCTCTCCCCTCCCAGCAATAGATTAATTAGTGTGACTTGTATCATTAACTATTTATTAAATAAAAAAAAAATATCATGCAACCTAACAATATTTTTGTAAAGAGTTGATAAGTCGTAGAATCAATAAATGAATAAAACATACGAATGCTAAACACATCACAGTTGCTATTCACATACACACAGTGACCTACATCAGGTCACATTCCTTTACCTGAAGGGGACACCTCAAGGTGGTGTAATGATTAGCAAGCGTATCTCGCTATAATCATTAGTGGTGAGTTCAATCCTTACTGGGTGTCCCTTACTTTTGGCCTTGTACCACATTTAAGCTACGCTTAGAAAATCACCATTCCTTTATCTACGGGTATTGATTGGTGACAACTACATTCAGTGACAACTTCTCATACTTCTAGCGTTATCAGTTTAAACGTGTCGTGTCTTGAGTGTGGTCGACGGACATGTGTTTTTTCTTTCTTTCTATGTCTTTCTCTTTCTTTGCTCTCAATCTCTCTTTGTTTTTATGTTCTTTCTTTTCCTTTTTTATTTCTTCTTATTCTTTCTTTATGCACTCTTTCTTTCTCTTTGCTCGCCTTTTCTCTGTTCTCTTTGAACCTTTTTCTTTCATTTAGGACTAGATAGGCCCGGTTCACTCTCTTTTCTGCTCTTTTGAACAGGAGTATAGATACATTGTTTCTTGTTTAGAATTGGGATTCCAGGTTCTGCTAAGGTGTAATTCAACACTAAAGTTCTAAAATCACACCCTTTATAATTTATTTACTTTACCTGAACGCCCTTTCCTTCCTATTGCTACCATTCTTTCTTCTTTGTTTTTTACCAATTTATCTTATGTCCCCTTAACTTAATGCTCCTTCCTTTCTGTCTCTGTACCTTTTTCTTTTTATTTCTTTTTTATTACTTCTCTTTCTCTTTGCAGTTGTTTCTTTTTCGCTTTCTTTTTTTTCTACTTCTCTCTCTTATCACCTCTCCTTGTCATTGATACGATCCGCGCCTTTATTTTACATTAGACCTTTGTTTCTTCTTTCGAATATTCCCTGTTACTCTCCTTCCTTCCTTCCTTCCTTCCTTCCTTCCTTCCTTCCTTCCTTCCTTCCTTCCTTCCTTCTACTTTACCTACATCAATATTTCATTTAAATCCTTTCTCTCTCTTTATCATACTCTGTTCTCTCTTTATTTTTCCTCGTTTTTCGGTCGCAGCTGTTGTCTCCATTCCCTGAAAAAAGAACAAAAAATTTATTTTAATTCTATAAAGTTAGGTTTCTAAACTGGGCCTCAAAATAGACAGTATAAAAAAATTAAGACATTGAGAATGGAACTATTACGAAAGGAAAATAAGCGGTCCTTCCCAAAGTTTGAACCAGGTTCTACAGATTCTTTTTCTATCCTCCTAACTATTACGTCTCAAACATCTCACGTGACTTTATTGACTCACTTTCTAAATTATCAGCACATCGCTTTCTCAGATCAATGTTTAAAAGTGGCTTCGAAAGAATGAAACCCGTAGGCCATAAACAGGACCATACTTCTTCAAAGTGAACTAGAGCTACACAATCAAATATAACTTTACGAAATAGCAGAAACCACGTTACTTGAGGACTACGAAGAACAGCAACAACTAAAATGGATAGCGCATGTATCTGGAAGAACATAATGACATAAGATCTTGACATTCCACACTACTTCAAAGAAAGGGTTAATAAAGAATCCTCCATCGTTAATGAGAAGAGAGATAAAAGCTAGTAAACTTAAAAGAAAGATTTTACTGGAAAACTTTTTTACTAACAGAAATTTTAAAATTTCGTCCGACAGTAACAGTGTTTGCTTGGTTAATGAATGCCGAATGTTTCCTTATAAGGAAACGGCTAATATTACCATAATCATTATCATTATGATTTTTCACTTCAATTTTAAAACCAAGTCTTATTTTTTTCTCTCTCTTTCCCAAACCTTTGTCAACTAGTGAGTAACATAATTCGCCTCCTTGGCCCTAATCTCTCAAATGATCTAAAAGGGAATGACTACATCGAATCTATAACTGCATCTTCTTTTAAGAAGGTTGGGTCACTGTGTCGGGCCAGGAAGTTTTTATCGTCATAATCCATTTCGTACATTTATAAATCTGCCATTCATCCGTGCATGTAACCATCATCTCACCCCTTTTACACCCAATGGTGTGTAGGGTAGTATTTTTTTGTTACTGTTTTTTTTTTAATCATATCACCCCAAGCAAGGCGATAACGCCACTGATGCGCAGGGTCTACGTAAGGGTAAAAAGAATGGAAAAGACAAAGCCAGAAACCACATCCTAGATAGGGAACAAGGGATGGGCCTCTTCAACTGTTCAATAGACGTGGATGGAGTGTGAACCGGGCGATAGTTTATCTACTCCAATTGAAAAAAAAATAAAGAGTGAAAAGATTGGAAAAGAGAAAACCGGAAACCGCATCCTAAACAGGAAACAAGGGATGAGCCTCTTCACCTGTTCAATAGATGTGGATGGAGTGTGAACCGGGTAACAAACTGTTTTTTATGGGGCAGGGTTGTTAGCCCTGCACCCAACCACCAACCTGGAGGATCATTCTTGGTCCTTACGTTTACAGCACCTGATATTCCCAAATGGTCACCTATCTAAGTACTGACTAAGCTCGATGTTGCTTAACTTCGGTGATCGGGCGAGAACCGGTGTATTCAACACGATATAGCCGTAGACCGTGGATTTAATACTGTTGCCATATCTGGTCGGGTTCTCCTGTTGTTTATCATATAATTCAAAGGATCTGCAATATAATCAATCCTGAATTAGCCGCTTGCTTTCAGTCACTTTCTCACCGTTGTGATACGGCTTCACACTGTCTTTTCTATAAATATTTCCATGGAAACTGCTATGACGAGCTTTGTTCCCCTGGTTCCACTACAAAATGTATTTGCCCATGCGACTAGATTGGATCAAGGTCCCACCATTTTATCGCCAAAATAGTTAAATGTAACCGTCTCTTCTAATCTAACAGTTTCTTTTCTCGCACTTTTTGTTTGTGGAACTCCTTTCTGTTTGCTTGCTTTCCTGATAGCTATAATCTCTAAAAGTTTAAATGCAACGCCAATTGCCATCTTCTATCTCCTTGATTCCCATCCATCTCTTATCATTTATTTGACATCCCTGTGCTTTGATTTTCCTCATACTGTAACCCCTGTGAACCATTTGCTAAACTCATTGCTTTCATCTTTTAGCTCTCCTTAAAAAAAACCCAAAAGCTTCACTGTTTATTTTATGTCTTCTACGTTGTGTTGCAGTGGATATCGACTTAGAACAAGAAATCGGAAAGCCGAGTTCGAATTCCAGTTGAATTTCTTGTATGCACTTACGAGCAAATAGCATTGGGAAAGGTATTAATCATTCTTGATCTATCCCGGAAAGGGATATATATCTGATTAGAGGTAACTAAGCGGTTTAGACAAATGTATCCGGGTAAAACAATCTAATACGTAGACGTAATAGACGGTACTCGTCGTATGCAGTATCCTGAGACGTACGCGTAGTCAATAGACGTAGACCAATAGACGTAGACCTATAGACCTCTGGACCTCTAGCGGTAAACCTAGGGACGTGGACCTCTCTGTGTCCTCGCCTTCGTCTGTATTTATAGCTGACACTAGCCAATCACATTAATGTAAGGGGGAACCAAGGTGTATGCAAATTCATTACTTATTCATTACATCACATCTCTTCCTTCCAGCTATGGGTCAAATAAGGGGATAGATTGGATTGCATAGCCTTGGTTGGCAACCAGTCTATCGCAGAAAGTAATCGCAAGCTGCTACGGTAAAATCTTCTGCCCAGTCATTCATGTCTATTTTGAGACATGATCGCCCAAGAGTGAATTAACGTATGGCACTTAAATGGTTTAGTTCTCTTTTATCGCGTGTATCATGTGTGGCGTGTATTACGTATGGCGTGTATCACGTATGGTGTGTATCGCGTATAGATCTTGACTTTTATCGTATCTTGTTTAAATGTTTTTCCTCATTCGTGCCTACTAAAATAACACATCCTTCTTTTCATTATTTTGCCTCTTCGCTTTTTTTTTTTTTTTTTTGAAATATTTTCTTCGTTTTATGCAAATACTTTTACATTTTTCATATCTTTTGCTCAGTATCATTTAAAAGACTGGGTCTTTTTATTCTTTCTATTTTTTTTTTTTTGTTTCAAATTTTTCCATCTAGATTATCGCGCCAAATATCTAATTTCCGAAAACCTTTCATTTCTTTACTCACCGGTTAAATTAAAGTCTTTTGCCTTTCTTTATGACTTCCCATAGAATATATTCTACGAAACGTTTTCCTTCCACTTCACATGGCGTTTGAAGAAACTTTTCACCTTTCTCAAACTTTTTCCTCCCCCTCTCTCTCTCTTTGTATGTTTCCTTCACATGTTTTTCATCGTTTAAAGAAACTTTTCACTTCTTTCATACTTTCTTCCTCTCTTTCAGTCAGTTAAGTGCCATACGTGATACACGCTTGGGCGATCATGTCTCGAATGAGACATGACTGACTCGACAGAAGATTATCCCGCAGTAGGTTGCTATTGATTTCTGCGGTAGACTGGTTGCCGACCAAGGCTATAGAACCCAATCTGTCCTGCTATTTAACCCATAACTGGAAGGAAGAGACGGATTAATACCTTTCCCAAGGGTATTTGCGCGTAAGTGAATGCAATGAATTCAACTGGAATTCGAACTCGGCTCCCCGATTTCTCGTTCCGAGCCGATATCCACTGCACCACAACGCACATTTACTCTCCCTTTTCATGTCTTTTTTTAATCTTTTGAAGAAACATTTTACTCCTCTTATACTTTTTCCTTTCTTCCCTCTACCTTTTTATGTTTACTTCACGTGTTTTTTTTTGTTTTTTGTTTTACAACCGTCACACTGTTTGAAAAAAAAACCCCGATTTTTCTTTTTTCTCGTTTTCCTCTTTCTTTCATCCCCCCACACTTCCTTGAAATGTTTAACCCTTTCTTTTCCTGATTTTCTTTCCTGTTCATACTCACTTCGAAAAAGGCTCACATCGACATGCTATAAGAGTTAACAAGCTTGTCTTGCTGGAACAATTAAGACGGTGTAGTGAGTTCAATCCTGACTTGGTGTCCCGTACATTCGGCCTTGTGCCACAGCTGAGCCTCACTTTGAAAACCACTACCGTATACACTTCAAAAATGTTATTGCTACCCCTGCTGATCTTGTTCGCAAAGTTAGTTTGAATACATTCTTTTCTTCATTCTCTGCTCTGCCATCCATTTGATCAAGTTCATAAATCTAGTATATAAATCTGTAGAATCTGTAGCATGGTTACAAAGTGAGGGATCAGTTTATATATCGAGTATTACACAAAATTGATACCCACTTTATATCCATATTATAATTTCATATTTGTTTAACAAATTAGATATGAATCCACCTCTTTTCAATACTGATTGGTTATTTATAACTCTTCTTCTATGTCCCGTCTTTCTTTAGGACGTAGGCGATCATGTCCTTCCACATCTTCCTATCCCTACTAGCTCTTATCGCACTTTTTCTTGTTACTCCTCCCAAACCCTACTCTCTCATCCATTTGCTCAAGCCGATCTTGTATGTCACGCATTGCTTCCCTTGAATTTCTTTCCTTCTATTCGTCCTGTGAGTACCAGATTCCCCAAACACTCCTTCCTCACTACATGTCCCAGAAACTTCAGCTGTCTTTTCCTGATGTTAAGTATTAGTTTCCTTTTCGCTTCCATCGTCGTTGCTCACATGTTCGGTCCATGGCATCCTCAGCATCATTCTGTAGAACCACATTTTGGTTTCTTCAAGTCTTTTCTTAATCTTTGATGAGATTTTCCAGCCATATTGAAAAACAGACATCACATAAAAATCCAGTACTCACTTTGTTTCTAGCGAAATTTTTCTGTCTCTTAATACTCTCTTCGGAAATGAACCTTTAACCATGCCAAAGCAACTTCGGATCTCAGTGTCGCACTTTACGCCCTCTGTTAAAACATTTCCTATCTATTTAAATTTCTACACCTGGTTGATTTCAGTATCCACTTAATCCATTTGAATATCTTTGTTGTTGTTGTTTTGTTTGTTTTTTGTTTGTTTTTTTCTTAACTTGTTTTACCTTCTCTCTATCTTTTTAATCTTTTATTCACAATCCCTATTAAGGGATTTCTCTCTACTTTCGTCACGGTCCCTACGTCTTTTAAAAGTTCCTCCCCCACGTTCTTTGCTTGTCTTTCATGTTTTTCTCACAGTCGTCTTAAATGGCTTCTACCCATTCTTTATCCTCTTTAACATCTCCTTAAAAAGGCTATGAAAATCTTTTTTCTTCTATCTTATTTATTCTTTTTCTCCCACTCCCTTTGAAATCCTGTCCCCTTCTTTTTTAGTCTCTTTATTTTTTCTTCACACACCCTTCGAATATATTCTTTCTTTCTCTCTCTTTATTTTCTTCTTCTCCGTAAAGATGTTCTCTTCTTTTCTTTCCCCCTTTTTTCATTTTCTGATAACTCTTTAAAAATCTGCTCACCTTCTTTTTGCTTTTTTCTTTCTTTTCCGCCCAAATGCATTTGAAAAATCTTCTTCTCTCTTCCTTCTTTTTCCTCTCTCTTTCTTCTTTTTCCTCTCTCTTCCTTCTTTTTCCTCTCTCTTTCTTCTTTTTCCTCTCTCCTTCACGCATCTTCTTCTTCTTCTTCTTCTTCTTATTATTATTATTATTATTATTATTATTATTTTCCACTTCCGTAATCTGTTTATTACTTCTGATAATATTACTGTTATTATTTTTCCCAGTTTTCACCCGTCTTCATCTTTTTAATATTTCTTCTTCTTTCACCTTCATCTTTTTTCTTCGTTGTTTTCTTTCATCTTCTTCATTTTCTTCGTATTTTTCCTTTTTTATTTTTCTTCCTCTTCTTTTTTTCTTCTTCTTCTTTCTTTCTTTCTTTCTTTCTTTCTTTCTTTCCATTTCATAACTCTGCTATTACTTTTGATAATATTACTGTTATTAACTTTTTCAATTTTTACTCGTCTTCATCTTCTTTTCATATTTTCTTACTTTCTTCTTCTTTTTTTCTTCTTCTTCCTTTTTCGTTTTCTTCTCTCTTTCTTCGCACACCGTTTAATATTTTCTCCATTTCTTCCTTTTTCTTTTCAGTATCTTTTTCTTCTCATGATCTTTTGAATATTTTCAACCCTTCTTTTTTCTTATTCTTCTCTTTTCCTTCACTCTATCTTTAAATACCTTCTCCTTTCATCTTTCTCTCGTTTTACATTCACCTTCCTTTCACACTCCTTTGAATATTTGTTCTTCTTTTTTCGTTATTTCTTCTTCTCTCCTCCTCTTCTTTTGTTTCTTCTTTTTTTCTTCTTCTCTTTTCCTTTTTCTTCTTTTTCTTAACGCTTCCTTCTTCATCTTATCTCTTCCTTTTTCTTCTTTATCTTCTTCTTCTCTCTTCCTACTTCTCTTTTTTCTTTTTCCTCTTCTTGTTCTCTTTTCTTTTTATCTCTTCCTTCTTTTTTCTTTTTCTCTTTTCCTACTTTCTCTCTCTTTCTTCTTCTTCTTTTTCTTATCTCTCCTTCTTCTTCTTTTATCTCTTCCTTCTCCTATTTCTTCTTCTTCTTCTTTTTTTCTTACTTCTTCTTTTTTCTTCTTTATCTTCTCTATTTTTTACTTTTTTTCTTCTTCCTCTTCTTACGTTCAATGAAAATGTCCTTTTTTTCTTTTCTTTGTGTCTCTTCTTTCCCACCTTCACATTTAAAAATTTCCATTTTTTCTTTTTTTTTCTTTCTAATTATTCTTCCCTTTTTCGTCTTCTTCTCTATTCAGACTCCTTTAAATTCTTACTCCCTTCTTTTCTCTCTCTCTCTCTCTATCTATCTCTCTCTCTCTTTCTATCTCTCTCCGTTCACCTTCTAACGCTCTTTCCAAAATCTCTTTTCTTGTTTATCCTCTTTTAATAAGTCTCACAAATACATTGAATGTCGTTTTACTTTCCTTTTACTTCTTTGAATGTCTTCAACATTTCTTTCTTTATCTTTCCACTTCCTTCTTCTTTTCATGACCTTTAAAAAATTTTAATTCTTTCTTTCTTTTCACTGCCCATTTTAATATATTCTCCCAACATTTTTCTCTCGTTTTAAATATCTTCACGGCTTCTTCGTTTGTTTGTTTGTTTCTTCTTCTTCTTCTTCTTCTTCTTCTTCTTCTTCTTCTTCTTCTTCTTCTTCTTCTTCTTCTTCTTCTTCCTTTAAATATTTTCTTCTCTTAGTATCATAAAGTTGAACTAAATTCCCTACCCTTTCTTTTTCTATTTCCCTTCTTTTCTACTCACACTCATTTCAAAATCTTCGCCCTTTCTTTTTTCCTCTAACAATTCCTCTTCTCTTCACCCTCCCTTAAATGTCTTTATTTTCTTCTTTTCTCTTTTCACGTTTACCTTTTACTCACATTTTATTGGCAATCTTCTTCCCCTCTTTCTACTTTCTTCGTTTTTCTCTGGAGATTTTTCCTTTCCCCACCCACTCTCTTGGAATCTTTTTCTTCTTTCTTCTTCCTCTTTTTTCTTTCTTGTTTCCCTTACACTTCGATTAGATATTCTCTTCCATTCTCTGTCTTTATTTAATTTCTTCTCTTCACTCTCTTTACAATTTTATTTGCCCTTTCTCGTTTTCTCTCTATATTTTATTCTTTTCCTCACCCGTCTTCCATCTTCTTCTCTCTTTTCTCTCCCTAACCACATCTCTCAAGATTCATTTTCATACGTATCCTTTAACGGTTAGCAAGCTTGTTTCGCTAGGACCTTTTACAACGGAGTAGAGAGTTCGATCCTCAGTGGGTAGCGAAAATTATGTCTCATCTAAACGGTACTGACATTTCTGTCCTCCTCTTCTTTCCCTTTTTCTGCATATGGCTCCCCTATAGGTTTTCTCTCTCCATAATTTCTATTTCCCGACTTAGACTCTTTATTCATCTTCATTCTTATGATATTTTTGCTACAAGATGTTATCTCTTCGTTCTACACCACCACCTCTTCCTTCTTCCTGATCCACTTCCTCCTCCTTATCATCTTCTTCTTCGTCCTTTCTTCTTCTTCTTCTTCTTCTTCTTCTTCTTCTTCTTCTTCTTCTTCTTCTTGTCCCAGGCGATGACCAAATTTCTCATTCGCACATTACTCTTCGTTACCCTCGTGTGTATGTGTGTGCGCTTCGATAACTGGAATCAAGCGTGTGTGATCTATCTATCTATCTATCTATCTATCTATCTATCTATCTATCTATCTATCTATCTATCTAATTTATCTATATCTATCTATCTATCTATCTATCTATCTATCTATCTATCTATCTATCTGTATATATGTGTGTATGTGTGTATAATTCTGTTCTAATCTATCTATCTATCTATCTATCTATCTAAGTTTGTTCATATCTATCTATCTATCTATCTATCTATCTATCTATCTATCTAAGTTTGTTCATATCTATCTATCTATCTATCTATCTATCTATCTATCTATCTATCTATCTATTTCTGAGTTTGTTCATATCTATCTATCTATCTATCTATCTATCTATCTATGGCCTATGTACTTACAGGTATACGTACAAAATTATATATATATATATATATATATATATAATTGTATGTGATTTCTTGAATATCACGATAGTAACGTACCAATATATATATTTATATATATATCAATACATATAAATATATATGTTTTTGCACACACACACGCGCGCACACACACGCGCACACACACACACACACACACACACACACACACACACACATATATATATATATATATATATATATTACGAATTGATACGGATATTTACGAAATTATTATTAACTGACATATTTTTTAAATTTATTTGTTTGAGCATTAATTTTAAGGTTTAATTCGAACATTGTTTATTATCTTCCTTGGTCGAGTCTTAAGGCACGTCATATCTAATGACGGCATCTTTCCGGTATATTAGAGAATGCTGGTTCGAATCTTTTCGGAAAATTCCAAAGAATATTTGCCGAACATTTAGTCCAGTGGATAATTAAAATATACTGTTTAATTATAGAAAAACAGACTATCTACTTAAATATGAGTATTCTTTCAAATTATGTTCAAAAAAATAAATTTTTCTATATATATATATATATTACGCGAACTAGGTTTCTACCATGTGGTAGAATCCTAAGTGATTAAACAATATATATATATATATAAACACACAGAGAGAGAGAGAGAGAGAGAGAGAGAGAGAGAGAGGGAGAGAGAGAGAGAGATAGAAAGAGTCAGCTTTGGATTCGGAACACATGTAGCGACACAAATACCATTATGGTCACTTAATATATTATACAAAAATCAAGTAATATTAATAATAATAATAACAATGAATTTACATTTTAAACAAAACAATCACGGCTTCTCGCACTTTGTTCTTATATATATATATATATATATATATATATATATATATATATATATATAGCATGCAGCTGTCCAGATAAGAATGTATCTTTACGGAGATTTTCTAAGCGTAGCTCAGATGTGTTCCATGACCGACATTATGAGGTACCCAGTGGGGATCAAACTCACTATCAAGTCAGAACTGATTTCGCGATACTAACTTGCTACCCATTACATCACGTCCAAGTGTTCAATGCGTATACCTTCATCTTTGACCCAGAAACGTTCCTCTTTGGATGAGCAAGGACGAAGTTCCCCAGAAAAAAAATGGAAGTAAATAAGATGCTTCTGCTGAAATCAGGAAAAAAGAGCTGAAATTTCGAGATCACATATTTAGGAAAGTGGGCTTGGAAAATTTGATACGCATAGGACAGTTTGAAGGCAAGAGGGACAGAAGAAAACAATGTAAAAGCTACCTAGCGAGCTTGGTTGAATGGATGGCAGAACATAGTTCAGGAACTAAAAAACATTAGAAATTGCGGAGAGCTGTGATCTTTAAAGTACGGGATACGACAAGAAGAAGAAGAAGAAGAAGACTCAGTGTGTGGGGGGTATATATGAGTCTCTATCTGTACCTATGTTGATACAGAGTTTTCGTCGGACAAACTGAAGCTGTTTATATTTTCTGGTGGGTGCACCGATGTTGCTGTTTCTAAATTTAGAAGAGAGAACGATAGCGAAGAAAGGGGCAAAGGAGAAACATGGTAGGAGCGAGAGAAAGAGGGTGTGGGTGTGAAACCCTGAAAAAAAAGGGAGATGTCAGAGAAAATCTATCTATCTATCTATCTATCTATCTATCTATCTATCTATCTATCTATCTATCTATCTATTACATAAAATGAATAGTTTTTGCCTGTGTTCATCAACCATGTAATCCAATAGTTTTTATTTTTATTGAAAACGTTTCCCATTATAACATTCTGTGTGTGTGTGTGTGTGTGTGTTTATTTATGTGGTGGCATGGAGGTGCAAATATTAATGATTTTCTTATAAGTTTGCAATTATATATTAAAATATGAATCATTCCCGCTTCAATAATTTTATGCAAACACATTCCTAGATAGATAGATAGATAGATAGATAGATAGATAGATAGATAGATAGATAGATAGATAGATAGATAGATAGGCAAACTGAAATAGATATATATAGAGAGTGAGTTGAAACGGACATTATAGACAGATACAACGATACATAGAAAAATGAATGAACTGAGATAGAAAGTAAACTGACATATATTCGTTAAGTAAAATAAACGTCGCGTTAGACTAAGGATCTAACAGATAGATAGATAGATAGATAGATAGATAGATAGATAGATAGATAGATAGATAGATATGAACAGACTGAGATAGATGAGATAGATAGATAGATAGATAGATAGATAGATAGATAGATAGATAGATATGAACAGACTAGAGATAGATAGATAGATAGATAGATAGATAGATAGATAGATAGATATGAACAGACTGAGATAGATAGATAGATAGATAGATAGATAGATAGAACAGACTGATGATAGATGAGATAGATAGATAGATAGATAGATAGATAGATAGATAGATAGATAGATATGAACAGACTGAGATAGATAGATAGATATGAAATGAAATGAACAGAGTGAAATAAGATCAATATAGACATAGATACATAAATAGATAGACCGACTACGTGTGTTTGTATGAAATAGAAAATGAGAGAGAGAGAGAGAGAGAGAGAGAGAGAGAGAGAGAGAGAGAGAGAGAATAGGTGCCTGCGTAAGAACCCCTGAGTTCGGATATGTATTGTTTCTCATGTGCTTGAGCAGACACACGCACACACGGATTTTCTGTTCCTATCTATATCACGCGTCAGATGGATTTACCGTAGATTTTTCTTTTCTTTTCGTTTTTTTTTTTTCTCTCTCTCATTTTTCTTTTTTTCATACCCGTATGTCTTACGCGTGTTTGTTCTATATACGGATGTTTCGTTTCTATATTTGAGAACGCAACTGGAGTAGCTGGAGTGGATACGTACAATCGTTTAGTGTCCGCCCCACATCCTCACCCTTATTTTATTCTCTCTCTCTCTCTCTCTCTTTCTCTCTCTCTCTCTGTCTCTCTCTCTCTGTGTCTCTCTGTCTGTCTCTCTCGCTGTTCCTTTGCATAAAGCAGACACAAAGGCCTGAACACAATGTTATTAACCCGGCTCACTCTTTCTCACACCCGTTTTTATTTATGCATTTACTGCTATTTATGCCGGCTCCACCCTTTATATTACTGTACACTAAATTCATTTTTACATCTATCTATCTATCTATCTATCTATCTATCTATCTATCTATCTATCTCATTCTGTTCATATCTATCTATCTATCTATCTATCTATCTATCTATCTATCTATCTATCTATCTATCTATCTAGTCTTCAATCTATCTATCTATCTATCTATCTATCTATCTATCTATCTATCTCAGTCTGTTCATATCTAATCTATCATATCTATCTATCTATCTATCTATCTATCTATCTATCTATCTATCTCAGTCTGTTCATATCTATCTATCTATCTATCTATCTATCTATCTATCTATCTCAGTCTGTTCATATCTATCTATCTATCTATCTATCTATCTATCTATCTATCTATCAGTCTGTTCATATCTATCTATCTATCTATCTATCTATCTATCTATCTCAGTCTGTTCATATCTATCTATCTATCTATTTATCTATCTATCTCAGTCTGTTCATATCTATCTATCTATCTATCTATCTATCTATCTATCTATCTATCTATCTCAGTCTGTTCATTATCTATCTATCTATCTATCTATCTATCTATCTATCTTAGTCTGTTCATATCTATCTATCTATCTATTTATCTATCTATCTCAGTCTGTTCATATCTATCTATCTATCTATCTATCTATCTATCTATCCTATCTATCTATCTCAGTCTGTTCATATCTATCTATCTATCTATCTATCTATCTATCTATCTCAGTCTGTACATATCTATCTATCTATCTATCTATCTATCTATCTATCTATCTATCTATCTCAGTCTGTTCATATCTATCTATCTATCTATCTATCTATCTATCTATCTATCTATCTATCTATCTCAGTCTGTTCATATCTATCTATCTATCTATCTATCTATCTATCTATCTATCTATCTCAGTCTGTTCATATCTCTATATCTATCTATCTATCTATCTATCTATCTATCTATCTATCTATCTATCGCAGTCTGTTCATATCTATCTATCCACCTATCTATCTCATTCTGTTCCTATGTATGTATGTATGTATGTATGTATGTATGTATGTATGTATGTCTATTTATTTCTATCTTAATTTTTTGATATCTATAAATATTGTGTGAGTAGGTAGGTGATTGTTCCTGTGTGTGTCTGCGAGTGTAAATCATATTGTTTGCTTTTCTAATTTTATATTCTGCACATTCTACCTTTCTTATACATTCTTTTTCTTGCTTCCTTTATTGTTTTCGCCTGATTTTTATAAAAACATCTTCTTATACTTCTTTTTTTCTTTCTTTCTTTTGTCTTGCTTTCCTATTTTAAAATGATATTTCTATGCATTCTTTCTTTTTTCTTATCTATGTTTCTTCTTCTCTTTCTTTCTTTCGTTTTCGCCGTCCTTTTTTAAAATGATATTTCTATGCATTATTTCCTTTTCTCTCTTTTATTTTTCGCCTTCTTTTTTTCCGAATTATCTGTTTATGCATTCTGTCATTTTCTTTCTTTCTTTCTTTCTTTCTTTCTTTCTTTCTTTCTTTCTTTCTTTAAAATTGTCTATTCATTCTTTCTTTTTTATTTCTTCTTTTTTCTTTTTCGCTTTCCTACTTTAATATTATCTTTCTATGCCATTTTGTCTTCCTTTTTCGAATTCTTTATTTGTTTGTTTCTTTCTTTCTTTTTCGCCTTCCTTTTTTAAATAAGCTTTTAATGCATTCTTTCTTTTTCTTTCTTCCCTCCAGTTTTTCGTTTTCGCTTTCCTTTTTAAACAATATCTACATATGCATTCTTTCTTTCTTTCTTTCTTTCTTTCTTTTTCGCCTTACTTTTTTAAATAAGCTTTTAATGCATTCTTTCTTTTTCTTTCTTCCCTCCAGTTTTTCGTTTTCGCTTTCCTTTTTAAACAATATCTACATATGCATTCTTTCTTTCTTTCTTTCTTTCTTTTTCGCCTTCCTTTTTTAAAATAATTTTTCTATGAATTCTTTTTCTTTCTTTTATTCTTCTTTTCTTTCTTTTATAATATTATTTCTATAAATTCTTTCATTTTCTTCCTTTTTTTCTTTCTTTTTTAGATTCATAAAAATATCTTTCTCTGTGTTTTTCTTTTTTCTTTATTTCGAATTCGCCTTACTTAAAAAAAAATATCCAACTATCCATTCTTTCTTCCTTTTTGTTCCGTTTTTTTTTTCATTTTTCATTTTTTTCTTTCTTTCCTAAAAGTATTTTTCTATGCAATCTTTTATTTTTTTTCCTTTCGCCTTCTTTTTGAAAAATGATTTCTCTATGCATTATTTTTTCTTTCTTTTTCTCCTCCTTTTATAATTTCATATATCTATAAATTCTTACTTTTTCTTTCTTTCTTTTTTTTCTTTCTTTCTTTCTTTCTTTTTCGCTTTTTTAAAAATATTTATGCATTCTTTCTTTTGTCTTTGTCTTTTTTCTTCTTCCTTTGCCAAAATTATTTTTCGATGCACTTTTTCATTTTACTTTCTTTTTCGCCTTTCTATAAACTAATTTTTTAAAAAGAAATTTCTCTTTACTCCGTTTTCATTTTTTAAAAAATTATCTATCTATGCATTCTTTCTTTTTTCTTTATTCATTGATTTTTCACCTATTTAAGAATTATCTTTCAGTGAACTCATTTTCTTTCTTTCTTTCTTTCTTTCTTTCTTTCTTTTCGCCTTCATTTTAATACTATTTATATAAATTCTTTCTTTGTTTTCTTTCTTTCTTTATCGTCTTTCTTTTTAAAGGCATTTTTCTATACTTTCTATTTATTTATTTCTCTCTCCCTATATATATATATATGTGTGTGTGTGTGTGTGTGTGTGTGTGTGTGTGTGTGTGTGTGTTATAAGTAAATAGACTTCTTCACTAACTTAGGCTATAAATATTCATTTACAGATTTGACAACAATCTGTTTTCAATCTGTACCTGACGATTGCCATGTGCATGAAAATGAGATTTGTAACAAACAGTGCAAAGCAAAAGGTATATTTATTATTAGTTAAAATTTTAACTTTGTTATTTTATGCAAAACACTGTTTTATTTCTTCATGCACTGTGCAATATATATATATATATATATATATATGTGTGTGTGTGTGTGTGTGTGTGTTTAATAGGTGTCTTTAGGCAGTTATGATTCATGCAAATAAGTTTTATTAAACTCAAACCGACCAGATGTGTCGATTTAATTTTCTTGTTAAATTTTTCCAATTTTTGCATAAATGTTATACAATGGCGTCGAAATTTCGGATAAAAATTCCGAAGTTTTGTTGTTTTGTCCACGTAATTTTGAGCGACTTAGGAAGTATCAAGAATCGGTTGTTCTATGCATGGTGGACACGATACAAAGTCTTATTCCCTATGCAATATATATATATATATATATATATATATATATATATATATATATATATATATACGTGTGTATGGGTGCATGTAGATGTGTAAAGTAAAACTTCACCGCTCTAGTTTCGATAACCGTAGATCTACATATTCCCCGTTGACCCAGTTAGCAAATATTTCTTAAACTTTAATTATTTAAAATCTTTTTTTGCAAAATAAATTCAAACATGTAAATAATAAAAAAGACTTATAGAGTTACAATAACAATCATTTTAGTAATACTATAGAAGAAGTTTTTAATAAAATTTTGAACATGTGAAAGAAATCAGTTTGAATGTATATATATATATATATATATATATATATACACAGACGTTGTGTATATGTATGTGTGTGTGATATTACACATTATAGATTAAAAAGCGATCATTAAATCGCATGAAAATTACAGAAAAAACTTAACCATCATTCTGTCATATTTAATAGAACCTGCTTAAAAGAGAAATTACTGCCTATA
Organism: Ascarosepion bandense; assembly: GCA_037127315.1. Classification (NCBI taxonomy): domain Eukaryota; kingdom Metazoa; phylum Mollusca; class Cephalopoda; order Sepiida; family Sepiidae; genus Ascarosepion; species Ascarosepion bandense. The sequence goes on from JBBBDQ010001791.1 coordinate 1,699,028, forward strand.
TATACCATATCCACACACACACACACACACACAAATATATATATATATATATGTCTATATATATATGTCTCTCTCTCTCTCTCTCTCTATATATATATATATATATATATGTGTGTGTGTCTCTGTGTGTGTGTGTGTGTAGGTTGCGATGGATAAATTAACGTCTAAATTATGCAAAAATAAAAATAACACTGACATCTCATTTGAAATGATATATTCATCAACATTGCACAAAACTATCTTGAAATACTAGAGTAAATTTATTCAATAAAATCGCCTTTGGATTCAACCACGGCCCCCAGACAATTTCGGAAACTTCTGCAACTCTTCTGGATGGTCTCCTTGTTTAAGTTGGTGAATGCTGCCACAATGCTTGCCTTCAGTTCATCTAATGCATAATAATCAAATTGGTTCAAGTCTGAGAAGTTTGGTGAACAAATGTAGGGAGGGATGTGTCTGACAGCAATTCTGCATGGTGCAGAATCCTGTTGACGAGCATAGATTCGTCCAGCATCTACCCTCTTCACCCAGGACAACACTACCACCTCAAGGCACTTGATATAGGCCTCTGTAATGAGTCTGAGGCCCTAACCAACAAATTCAGGAGTTGTTTTCTTATCAGAAAGAGTTTTCCAAGCTGTCGCACCTTCGTAATCACCATTAGACTCATCCAACTCTTTCCGAATCCTATGCATTCTTCTCAGATTGACACCTAAACCCCGTGAATCTTCATACTGGAGCTTCCGGTGCAAATGCCATCAGTACAGCAAGCCGATTCCAAATTTGTGGCGAAGTGAAAGTGGTGCCCTTTTTCTCATAAATGGTTCCCAACTGACCCTACTATACTGTGCAGTCGACATAATAAAAAGCAACGAAGCACATGACCGAAATGAAAAATATAAAATGGTTACTATTTACCCATCCCACTATATATATATATATATATATATATACGTTTTTATTTGAGGATATGTGAATATAATTTTTTATTTGTGGACATGTGAATATAATTTTTTACGTATGCGAGTGTGTGAATGTGTAGATGAATAGCTAGATAAATAGATAGAATGAGATAGAGAGAGAGAGAGAGAGGTTGTATAGACACACTAATCAGTACTGTTAGTTTCTTGCCTCGATACGATCTTCAGATGGTTTGAAACTGACAGTTACGATAAAGTGTTGATTCCTATGTCTATACTGTCTATATCTCTGAACACTATATTTTTGCCGAACACTCTTCCACAAAACAAATTATATGCAATTCACACACGCATATACATACACATAAAAACATGCTCAAACATATATGTATATATTTGTGTGTATGTGTGTGTGTGTGTGTGCGCGCGCGCGAACGCGTGCCACATATTTAAGAACATATTTCAACGGCTTGTAAATTTAAGAGGAACTAACAAGAGGAACTAACATAATGTTAGGATGTGCGTTGTGGTGTCATGGATATCGACTTGGAACGATAAATCCGGGTGCCGAGTTCGAATTCCAGTTGAACTCCTTGCATTCACTTACGCACAAATACCCTTGGAAAAGGTATTAATCCGTCTCTTCCCTCCATTTATGGGTTAAATAATAGAACAGGTTGAGTTCTATAGCCTTGGCTGGCAACCAGTCTACCGCAGAAAGCAATTGTAACCTACTGCGGGATGATCTTCTACCCAGTCTGTCAAAGTGTGTATCACGTATGGCACTTAACTGAACATAATGTTACTTAGTGCGTGTTAAACTTCTTATTTTTGTTTCAAACAGATCAAGTGCATTAACATGGCAACTTTTAATTTGCCGCAGGTAAGGGAAAGACGCAATGCAGCAGAATATAATAGTTGCTTCTTTTCTTTATCCTTGTCCCTCTATGAACACACATATTCCGAAATATATTAGATGTTAATACATATATTTAATAATATACGAAATGTGTAAGATGACTGAGAATTGTACAAAATGGAGAGTCGTAGTAGATTTCACATAAGCCAAAGTCATTTCAACCGCTTGTATCCTGATATTGTCACTTGACTGGTTGATCTTTTTAGAAAAAAAGTTACCATAGGTATATTTTTCTCATTCTTGCATGTGTGTCTAGGCACTCACACGTGTCACGACTGGACGTATGTGCGAGAGAATATTCATTCGTCCGAAAAATACATATATACATAAATTTATACAATCGCGCAAGCTTATCTGTCTTGAAGGCGGTTTCTCAGAATAGAAAGAAAATGCAGGTTAGATTCCTGTCGCGAGAAACATTTTCTGTAATAAGAGAATTTCTAGACAGGTAGATATGAATTCCAGAGAGCCGAGTTCGAATTCCAATTGAATTCGTTGCATTCGCTTACACGCAAATACCCTTGGGAATGGGATTAATCCATCTCTTCCCCCTCGGTGAAGATTGTGCCAAGAGGATAAGTTAGCTATTATGTTGTTTCCAGAAACAAAACACAGGGAACTCACTTTTTCAATCTGCACAAGGTTCGTGTTCAAGGTTTGGAATGGACCGTGTAGAAAAAGGTGTGATCCATAGCAAAGAGTAAGCAACTGTACATGCAGTCAGATGTCTGAAGGACGGCTGAACTTTGACAGTATGTCCACGTCATTGTCAAGTTCATTTGTTACAAGTCCGACGTGATGAGGTCAGGGTACTTGGCGTTCAACACGGAAACACGATATACGATTGAAGCTCTTAATGAACAAGCTCCATCAACTCGATAATTTCTGCATGCTTTGGCTTTTGATCAGAAATGAATAGTTTAAATGTTGGAAACCTAGTAGGCTCTGTCAACAGAATTGAACACCAGGTTCACGTCTATGTTAATTCTAATAATGAAACCCCTCCTAGGTTACCTCACCTATTCCGTTATGGTCAGTGTTTCTGCCGATATTGTTTGCATACTGTGATCAATTCCTAGCTCGCGGGAGTGACGCAGAAAAAACTTTTCTTTCCCAATTTGCCCTGTATTAGATGGTCGAGAATTTTCACGATCAAGTTACACCCAATACATGCCCACATAGGTCGTTTGATTTGCATCTCCTACGTTACTATGTATTGGGTATCTTCGAAAGAGAGGTCAACCAGCTGCCCCACAATACCAAAAACTCAATGAAGTTAACCATTGTGAGTGCAATGTCCAAAATAAATGAGGACCTACTGACAGGGGTATGCAGTTACCTTGGAGGCCATTCTGATGCCGACAGCAAAGTTGAGGGCGGTTTTTATTTAATAAACATTTTCTGTAGTTGTCTATGTTTTTAAAATCAGGTAACATGGCCCAGTGGATATAGACGTTGGTTAGTTCCAGTGACTTGACCCAAAGAGTTGTGAGTTCAATACCAGGCTACAGCAGTGGTGAACAAGTAATTTAGAGGGAGGTAACTCATGACTACCAGAAGAGGCTCTACGCAAGGAATGGAAATCATATACTCCACTGATTGTAATAAAGGGTTCGGTTTAAAATTCCTAGCAC